>OX451215.1:27903270-28503270 GCA_949628195.1 Phasia obesa | reverse complement strand
AGTGCTATGTGGTAATACCGGCGAAGGAGGGCGCTGTGCATTATTATAAAGAAAAATTAATACATATCAGAAAAATTGATGTTGCCACGGCTGAGATTTGAACTCGTGACCATTGCTTAGTAGTCAACGTGCTAACCACTTAAGCTACAGCACAGATTATTAAGGTTTCGCGTGTAGGTATTGATGTGAAAAGGTCCTTAATGTCAAACGAAACGAGTCGCGTGTTTTCCATCCATCTTTGGATAAAATTCTAAAAATTATTGTAAAGCCCTGTAAAAGACAGACAGGAAATGAGTTACTTATTATTTTAAAACAACGCCATATGTGGCGCAACATTAATTAAAATATGCTGCTCCAAAAATATAAGATGCCTTAAAGTATGCAGTAGTTTTAAATCTTGGAAATAAGATATTTTTTACGCAAAATAGAATTCTATATAGGAATAAGGATACCAAGGTACCTCCCCATAAAATTTTATTAAAATCCATTCAGTCGTTTTTACGTGATGCGAACACGAAGAGAAAGACAGACAGGAAATGAGTTACTGTTTTTTACATGTATAGATTTGAATTACATTTAGAGATTATTTTTCATATCTTTGGGTGGTCCAAATACAATAAATATTTAAGAAAAAAAATATTTCCCTCATTTATGGAACACAATTTCATTCATGTGATTGCTTGGCAACGGCTTTACAGTAGCTTATATTGTCAGTGCAGTTTCCATGTTTTTTTTAATGATTTCTGGTTCTATCTCAGGAAGGGATTGGTCGATATTAGCTTGTAGATCGTTTATGAATTATTCGCATATGATCCGTATTTAACTTCATCCTAAAAGAAAAAGTCTAAAAGAGTTAAATCGCTGCTCCGAGACGACCAATTACATTATCATCGAGACGATACCACGATTACCGAACTTACTCTCTGGGGTGCCTCAGTGGCCTAGTAGGTAGTTTGTTAGTCCATTAGTCCGGACTTCGATTTTCAATAATTAGATGCTGTAGTGACCTTCCACAAATGTTGGCAATAACCATAGACTCTGTGAGGAGAAAGAATGTTGACATGTATCAGCCCTCAGTCTAAAATTACTATAGTCAAGAGTAAAAGGCTACTGACAGCACGAGACTCAATAAAAGTCGTAAATTACTAGTCTGATACCAGAAATAGTTGAATGACAAAGGGGGTCGTAAAAGGGAACATATTTAGTGGTCGGCGTCGGTATCCCCCTGCACAAAAAAGGCCCAAACTGAATAACAGTAACGAGCTGGTCGTTTCCCTTCAGTTGCTGAGTCAAGTGTACTTTTTAAGCGAATAATCCGACATCTTTGTGAAAAATTTTCACTACTAAATCGCACTTCCTGTGATTTAGGTCCAACCCACAGCTACCACGTTATTCCGCAAAGAGCTTTACTAATGACCGGTCACAGTGGGGAACCCGTTTTTCATGGTACCAGCCATTTGGATACTGACCAGACCTCGAAGGTTCTTAACTTCCAGTTTCAGGCCGCATCAAACCTCAGGGACTGGTGCCCTCATATACCATGGAAGCTTAAGCGTCAAGGAGTTTAAAAGCACTAGGACTTTTATACTGTCTATTAAAAAAATACATGATTTAAGGAATATTATTAACAGATTTTTAATAATAATATAATATTTGACAGATAACACTGTCAAATCGGTACTTTTTTAAGCATTAAACACATAGACGACAGCGGCTACACCGCTACACGACTACAAATGACGATGGCTACAATCGTCGCCATGTAGTCAGCTACTACAATTTTTTAATAGTTTTGAAGTAAGTAGCTGTCGTCTTCAACATAATTCAGTAGCTGACTATACCGCGACGATTGTAGCCAAAGGCATTTGTAGTCGTGTAGCGGTGTAGCCGCTGTTGTCTATGTGTTTAATGCTTAAGTTAGCTACAGCCACAACGGTGGTCGTGTAGCCATGTAGCTATGATGTTGTCAAAATAATCTTCTTCATACAAACGTGAGTAGTATGTTTAATGCTCCAAACAGTGCGCGACAAACGTATACATACACTTAAAGTAGATTTTTTTTCTTTTAACAGCTAAACAGCCTGTTTGGCTGTTGAAATAAGCTGTTTACAGTGCGCGACAAAAGTATACATACACTTAAAGTAGATTTATTTTCTCCCAACATACACCATACTACTAACGTGTGAATTTTGACATGTTGTAGTCGGTATCCTGCTGTCGTCTATGAGTTTAATGCTTTAGACTGGCAACATCAGCACAGTTTTAACTAGAATTAGTTGTAATTTGTAATTAGTGCTGGCAATTTCTACTACTTTCAATTATTCGATGCTTCTCAACCCTTTTCAATTAGGTACTCAATAGTACTCAATACTTCCTTTTACATACTAGCAACGGAAATTAATCGTGGTCTAATATTCTATTAAATTTATTGCTTAAAATACTAACCTAAAAGTATCGATTAACTACTTTTTTGTATGGAGTATTGTTTTTTATATTATTTTAAGTACTGGGTACCCACCTTTCAATACTCTCCCAGCACTATTCGTTATAGCAAAAAAAAAAAAAATTTGTTAATTTAAGGTTGAAACTTTTTCAATCTCAATTCAACTGAGTCGAATTGTAAACCGTAATAGGGGCATAATCTTGTCCATTCAAAGGTTTGATATCAATAAAAATTCGTCTATCACTAACTTTAAACAAATTAAAAAAGGTTGCTTACTTACAAACAGTTTAAGTATTAAAAAAATTATGTAATAAATGGTTTGTGAGGTCTGACCAATTAAAAAAAAAAAAAACACTCAAGCTTTGTTAGTTAATGACCCTTAGAAGTATTTTCAATAATTAAAAATGTAAGTACTTTGTGTGCTGTAATATTAAACAACAGGTTTACTTCGATAAAAGATACAAAATTTGTGAGTTACAAAATAATTCTGTGCTTGTTAAAATAATGTTAAGAAATACTTATATTTTCGCTTAGAACGCTTCATTAAAAATTTGCTTTAAAACAAAAAATGTTGCATCAGAACATTTTTGTTCGAAATATCGGGGTTCACTTGTGTTTCCGTCTTGATGTTCTGTAAAATCAGAAATGAAAAACTTTATGAAGTAATTAAGTTTTAATGCAATCAGTGCTTTTTGATGTTGTTGTGTTCAAGATGTTTTGCAAACAGTTTTTGTGCTGCTTTTGGATTTGGTAAATAAAATTTACATTCTTAAGAATTTTTGTGCTCCTTTTGTATTGTGATTTTGTAGATTTTTCTTATTTTTCTTCTTTTGTTTGTTTTCTAAAGGTTTTTTTTTCAAGTTTTTTCATTCTGTTTTAAGTTTTTTTTTTCTTTTGGAAATTTTCTTAATGACCTTAACTTCTTTTGATGTATTGACCTTTTTGCGCTGCTTTTGTTCTTCAGTGTATTTATTTTGTTAATTTTTTTTAAGGATATAAATACAATTGAAAAAAGGTTTTCGCCAGAAATCTATTGCTTCTATTGTTATACGTTTTCCTGCCTTTTTTCTTTAAGAGAATTAAAAGAAATGAAAACTAAATACTTGATGGATTATTAATGACTTAAGTAAAAGAAATAAACTTTCAACGAGTTTAATTTCTAAATATATTCTGCCTAAGATACAGGGGTCTGAAAATGGTTATGTAATTTTTTATTTGACCTAAGGTATGCTACACTATTTGTGCTACACTATTTGTTTAAAAGAAAAGCAAACTTGTATGCTTTCTTT
This sequence comes from Phasia obesa, assembly GCA_949628195.1. Lineage (NCBI taxonomy): Eukaryota > Metazoa > Arthropoda > Insecta > Diptera > Tachinidae > Phasia > Phasia obesa. Next base: position 28,499,538 of record OX451215.1, on the reverse strand, counting down.
TATTTTAAAAAAGTTTTTTTTTTTTTAATATTTATTATATTAAAAGCATACTTGGGATTTTTCATCGGCATTATTTCAAATATTTACAATGAAAAAAAATTGTAACTACCATTTAATGCTAATGATTTATTTTTAATTATGCTACTGATTTTAATGGAAATGTAATGAAATTGTATTGTATTGATGAAAAAATAATTATTTTTATTAAACACAAATTTATGATCGCAGTAGGCTTTAATAACTACGAATACAACATCAATTTCATGCCAGGTTAAACTTTTTCTAAAACTGTAACTTTTTATTGGATCTAGTAAGGCACTATTATCGCACATCCAACGGGTTAAAAATTAGTCATACAAATTTAATTTACAGATTTTTTTTATATTTTTTCTGTTTTTTGTTTGTTTTTATAAGAAAAAAATGCACATAATAGAAGAGCGAGAGAATTGAGATGGAGGACTTCTTTAAAAACATCACTACAAAAAGGTTGATTCCAATGTGGCCAGTAATGATAATGCTTTTTAGGGTTCCGTACACAAAGTGTAAAAATATAAGCCTATTGTTTTCGCTACAATGTCTGTCCGTCTATCCGTCTGTCCGTCTGTCAGCGCCTTTTATCTCTGGAACCGTAATAGGTAGACTCTTGAAATTTTCACAGATGATGTATAGCTGTTGCCGCTATATGCAACAAATACTAAAACTTATAGGGTGTTCCAATAGAGAGGTGTATTTCACGAATATGTGCCTATTTCGTGAACTGTAGGAGCCATAGACTCAAGATTTAAAAACAGTATTTAAAACTTAGTTCGGTATATAAACAAGTCTAAAAAATAAAGCTAAAATTAAAGGGTGTTCCGATAGTGGCGTGATTTGCATGTATAAGGCCTAAGTTTTGAACCATAATAGGTAGACGCTTGAAAACTTCACAGAAGGTGTATAGCTGTGGCCTCTATAGTAACAAATACTAAACTTATAGGGTGTTCCGATAGAGAGGTGTTATTCACGAATATGTGTTTATTTCTTAAACTGTAAGAGGCATAGTCTCAAGATTTAAAACCAGTAATTAAAAGTTAGTTCGCTATATAAACAAGTATAAAAAATAAACCTAAAAATTAAAGGGTGTTCCGATAGTGGTGTGATTTTCATGTATAAGGCCTAAGTTTTGAACCATAAGAGATAGACGCTTGAAATTTTCACAGAAGGTGTTTAACTGTGGCCACTATAGCAATAAATACTAAAACTTATCGGGTGTTCCGAAAGTGAGGTGTTATTTGCCTTATGTCTTTATTTTTTGGGCAAACACTTAAAATTTGCAGACAGTAATTAACACTATGTTCGGTTTCTAAACAAGTATATAAAATTAAACCTTAAAATTAAACGGTGTTCCGAGAGTGACGTGCTTTGCGTGTATATGGTCTAAGTTTTGAACGATAATAAGTAGACTCTTAAAGTTTTTACAGGCGGTTTATTACTATGGAAACTATAACAAATCATAAAAATTAAAGGGTGTTCCGACAGTGACGTGATTCTCATGCATAACGCCTTATTGTTTGTATGTTTTTCACATACATGTTTTTCACATACATATATTACCTTATTTTTTGAACTGCATAGGTAGGCCTGATATTTTTATAGAAAGTGTATTACCATGGCCGTTATAACAACAATTCCTAAAATTGAAAGGGTGTTCCAATAGCGATGCAATTTTCGTGAATATGACTTTGATTTTAAAAAGAAAAGGGTGCCCCATAATACATAAAAAAAATTAACAACTTGAATTTTTGAAGGCGTATTAAACATAGTACGGAACCCTACGTGTGTGAGACTAACTCGCACTTGACTGGTTTATTTATAATTTAATCATTGTTTAATTGTAGTTTTTTTTTTTTAAATACATAATTACTAATGAACTTTTTCTTTAAAAACCATTACCATTAATGAAAACAATGGTAATGAAAAAAAAATTGTTTGCATTATTTACAATTCAATGCTAATGAAATTGTTAATTAATTACACAATCTAATGAATTAGTGAATTTTAATATTTATTATAGTAATTATTTGTCCTAAAGTAAACTTCAAGTAGACTTTATTTCTTTTGCATATGGACATTAATCTTTAGAAAATAAATCAAAATGTTTAGAATGTTAAAAGCTCATTACTTTGCTTGAAAACCCGGTATTTTGGTGTGCTCAAAATTTTCTTTATTTAAATAATAATAAATTCATCAATTAAAGTGATTTTGTAATACTCCATTAAACAAGATCAATATTCTGGATTTCATTTTAAACACACAAAAACATATAATGAAATAAAATTAACAAATTTATGCAAATTCCTTAAAACTACCTTTTAAGTAAAACAAATGGTAACAAGCATTCGAAATGCAAACAAGGTTAAAATTAGGTAAAAAAATTAAATAAAACTGTCTGATGATTACCATTACCAACAAGTTTATGAAATACTTTGTTACCTAAATATATAATTTTATAATCTTTTATTTTGCCTCAAGGTATGCAACATTTTTAGGGTGTTTTTCTTTGCACATGCGATTACACTTAATACAAAATCCTTGTAAAACTTCCGCTTGATTTCTTTAACATTTGGTTTGACACTTATATATTGCTTTTAGTTATTTTGAAATAAAAACTGTTCATTTAAATTTCGGAGATAATAAGGTTTTAAAAATTGTTTGAATGAATCAAGGCGACAACAAATACAATAGCAAAAAACACCCGCACGTATTTGTTGCTGTTACGGTAAACGGCAAAAACACTAATATTTTTTAATCTTGAAATATTTTTCGAAATAATTACAATTTTATTTTCCCTATAATTTAAAATTTTTTTTATATGAAGTTTGACAGTTAAGCTTTCAGTTAAGGGGAAAAATTGAAAGTTTACAAAATTCATATAAAAAAAAATTTAAATTTTCGCCTTAATATTTTTTAAAAATGTCTACAATAAAATTTCGGTCATGCTTTTTTTAAGATTTCTATTAAATTCCGAACAGATTTCTGTATCTAAGCAGTATTTACATAAATATTCATTTTTAATAATACAGTTTTCTGACAATTAAACTTTGCTGGATTTTTAGTTTTTAGCTCCATAGAACTTGAGATTGTAAGAAATAACATAAAAATCAAAATTATAATCAAAATGCTTTTTTTATTCGAAAGATTGTTCTGTTCTGTTCTTGACGAAGCGCATTCTACACATCAAGGCACATTCACCAGGTAACCTCACTACGAAGGGGAAATATTAAGGCGAAAAATTTAATTTTTTTTATATGGATTTTGATAGTTCAATTTCCATTTAAAGAGAAAAGTTGTAAGTTGAACTGTCAAAATCCATATAAATAAATTGATTATTTTTGCCTTAATATTTCCCCTCCCTAGTGAGGCTACCTACCACTTTTTCGAACATTACTGGCCGTATGTCACGAATGACACGAACACGGTTGGCCTCCAAGGCGTCAATTGATGATGATTTATTAGCGTAACCCCATGACTTCACGTGGCTTTAAAGGATATAATGAATAGATGTCAAATCGCACATTCCTTGATGTCAATTGGGAGGTCCATTTCTAAAAATTAACTTATTCCCAAATTTTGAGTTAAATAAGTAGCGACATTAATTATAGAGTGGTAACCATCTTCTTTGATCGTAACGCGAGGTCCGGCTTCATTTTCAAAGAAATAAGGTGCAGTATACCGCACCAATCGGTGCATTTTTTGTAGATGTAATAGAGTCTGTCGTGGAGTGTTTTCAATCCATATGCGGCTTTCTTTTTTATTAACGACCCCATTAAGCCTACAGTGAGCCTCATCGCTAAACACAGTTTTGCGTATCAGTTTTCAACTGCTATAGAACGCCAATCAACGAAAGAAAGACACATATGATGGTATCATGGTTTTTATTCCTGTACCAGCTGGATCTTAAACGGTCAGTAGGTCCAGATATTTTCACAAACTTTTTCCACGTAGTACACGGAGTAAGCCTGAGACCCAACTGCGAGTCGATAAATTTCGAACTTCTCCCACACTTTAGTTTTCAGTGGCGATAATCTCTTTAGTAGTTACATTCCTTTGACATATAGGTGCTATTCCATCATCTAGAGAGGATGTGGTACAAGGTGGACGATTATGTACGCTATTAAAATACCGAAGTCCCCTATAAATTGAATGAATTAGTGATTGATTTTAATGAATTAATGATTTGATGAATTAAATCCAGATAATTTGGTAGCGTTGTTAAAACGACAATCTATTCATCATGATTTACCAGACCATACTGATCATAAATGCCAAAAAGTGAGCGCAATATGATAGTTCGTTTGACAGATAACCCTTTCTTAAGTTCCATTGGGCTTAAGAAAACGCCCGATATAATATTTTATCGCTGTATCTAAATAGTCGTAAGTTGAAACAAATAATAATTAAATGTGACGATAATATTTTCGCAGTTTGGTCCGGTAGTTGCCTTAAATGGATTTTTAAAATTTTTTTGTAGTCCGTTTTTGTGCCTCTTTATCCATATTTTTAGTTCTGCTTGCCTGTTAAATAACATAGTATTTTTGGGGAGTTCCTTGGAGGGCTATTGTGGGTTCGATTCCCACCAAAAACTCTGGAGAAGGAGCTCGGATATAATCTGGGTGCCTACAAACATGGTTAACTGCGTTAGTACAAGTCCCGGACTCTCAAGTATTTTCAGGGCAATAATCGTGGTAAGACTGCAGACTGTGAAAAGGCTAACATAAAAAAGGCTTTGGACCACAGGCAGACACATATTATATGAAGATGTTGTAGAGACATAGTCTTAGTGTCTCGATAGACTGATTGGTAGCGCGCTGGCGTATCAGTCTGGAGGTTGCGGGTTCGATTCCTGCCAGAGACTTTGGGTGTTTTCAGAAAAATAGAACTAAGCAAATGGTAGCAATTACCATAGAGTCTGTGATGAGGAAGAATTTCGACATGTATCAGTCGCCAGTCTGAAATCACTTAAGTCGTTAGTAAACGCTAGTGACAGCACGAAGTTAGTAGTCCCATGAAGTTAGTAGTCTGCTTCGGTATCCCCCCTACAAAATCTCTCTCGCAAACCTCTTTTCACTTTAATGTATTTAATTCAAATAAAAGCAAGTCGCCTGAAATTAGTTTTGGTTTCTCACAGTATATGTTCTAAAATTTTAATTTTGAAAGAACACTCTTTTATACATACATATACATATGTATGTTTGGTGTTGTAGGTAACAACACCATTGGTTACCAAATTGAAAAACCTTGATTTTTTGTTTTCTTTTCATTTCATTTCATTTAATTTCATTTAATTTAGAATTAAAACACCTTCTGTGTCCACTGATGTTGTTTATTTTTAAAAATCATTCTTTTGAAATGAACTACTACAACAACATACCTTTAACATGTTTATTTGACATAATCATTTAGCAACACTTGTTAATCACTTCGTATAGAAATACATTTTTTTTTTTTTGTTGTATAGAATAAAATATTCAAAGTATACAAAGTATATCTAAGGCTGAATCAAGTAGAATCAAGAGTAGAGTATGGTGCAAATGTTTGTTCAGTTGAGCAGCTATTCACGCAACCCAGAGTAAGTAGTAGTAGTCTTAATCTCAAGCAGCCAGTTCAAGTTGAAATTATTGTTTGCATTTGTTGGTTGTTGTAGAACAACAACACAAAACTGACCAGACAAACAGACAACAAGAAGCTTAACACTACTTATCTTTACCCTTAAGTATAATTAAATGAACATGCTAAAATATAACATGCTAAATATAACAAACACTGTTGTGGCTGCACGTTTACGTTTTCGTTTTCCATTCGTTTTATTTTATTAATCGAAAAAAAAAAAATAAATTCACATTAGTTTTTCAAAAAAAATTAAATACGAAAAAAGCAATACTAAAGCATAAATACACCTGTTTTAATAGGGATAGACCGATATCGTCAGACTGATTTGAAATAAAAAACATTTGGAAACAAAAATATTTATTTAAAAAAAAAAGACAAAATAATTGCATAAAAATTTTCCAAGTACGAGAATAATAAAAAAATGCTGCGAAAACAATTTCTTGCGATTATAATATTATCGATATCAAAAATTGTAGGCAGCAAATTTATCAATAACAAATACTTGTTAGAGACTAATTGCTATATAAAACAAGCTGAGGGTGGGGCTACTGCTGTGTAGTTCGTATTTTCTGAAAATACATACATGGCAGAGCGCCCCCTTTTTTACCGGCATTTTAGTATATCACTAAATCGCCAGAAAAGTAAAATTTATACTTATAAAAATAAAATAGTAATTCATTTCCTGTCTATCTTTCTTTTTTGTGGTCGCATCACGTAAAAACTACTGGATGGATTTGAACGAAATTTTGTAAGGAGGTACCTTAGTATCCTGATCCCAATATAGGATGCTTTTTTTTCCGAAAAAATATCTCATTTTCAAGAGAAAGTGAAGAAAAAGCAGTGAAAGTACGTCGATTTTTTTTACCGATTTAAAGGTACTGCATACTTTAAGGCATCTTTTATTTTTGAAAGCAGTATATTTTAAGTAATGTTGCGCAATAGATGCCGCTGTTTTCAAAAAATGAGTAACTCATTTCCTGCCTCTCTTTTATAGAAATTAATAAAAATTTGTAGAATTTTAGATTTTTCTATAAATTTCAGAATTTTATCCAGGGATGGGTACATTTATATAAAGTAAATACGTAAGAGTCTTAAAATTTGTTGTGGATTACTTTCAAAGCAAAAACGAACAAAATATTGACGCACACAACGTGTGTGGTCGAAAGTAGTAATGAATAAAATGGCTATACTGGCTTAAAATTAATACGCCTAACTGACACCAGAGGCGGTGCAGTGTTGCCGTTTGTAAATCTTTATTATCTATTCTAACCATCTGCTTGATCGACTAATATAGGCCTGAGTTGCATGAGTGTTACAAATACTTTTTGTTAAGCTTAAAATAATAACGAGGTTCCCTACTTTTTTTAAAGAAAAAAAGACAGAAAATTCAAATTTAATAAAGAATTTTTATTATCATTTGAAAGAACATTCTTTGGCATTTATTATTTGAAGATTATGTCTATGAAATATTGGCCGTTGCTACTTCGCAGAGGGTCCAAAAACATGAAATTATGTGCTCACCGAAATGTTCTCTCAATAAATCCATTGATTGATGCGATGTGAAGGAAGTGGCGCCGTCTTGCTGAAACCAAATATCGCCGAGATCACGGGCTTCAATTTCAGGCATCCAATAGTCGGGTATCAGAAAATATTTTTCTGAATAAAATTTAGCTATGAATTTATTTTTTTTTAATGTAATAAAAATTGTCGATAACTTAAATTTCGTATAGAAAAATTTTCGATAACTGAAACTTTGAACAGAAAATTTTGGCTAAATAGAAAATTCCTTAAAAATTATAAATTCATAGATAATTTTTTAATTTTTTAATAATTTATTTTTATAATTTCATTCGTTAGCGAAAAGTTTAAATTCGCTTATAAATTCAAATTTTTTATTAAAAATTATAACGATTCTAAAATTTTATATACAAATATTTTTGATAACTAAAATTGCCGAAATAAAAGTTTAAGGAATTTTAAATATCTTTTAAGGACATTTATCAATAACTGAAATGTTATATAAAAATTTATCGCAAAATAAACTATCTTATTTATGGGTAATTAAATTTTAAACCAAAATTTTTTGATACCAGAAACATATATAAAAACATTAAGACACTAAACATAAAAATAACGAAAATAAAAAAAAAATTCTCCATAACTAAAGAATTTCTATGCTGAAATATCAACTAGTAACTAGTAATCGATAACTTAAATTTTACATAGAAGACTTTTTGATATTTAAAATGTAGTTAAGAAAATTAATCGATAGCTTAAACATCGAAATGAAAATTATTCGGTAATGAGAAATGTCGTACAGAAATAAAATCAAAACTTGAATGTCCTATACAAAAGTAATCAATAGTAGATTTCATGCAAAAAATGTTTTGATAACTAAAATTTTGTTTAAATTTAATTTTAAACAAAAAGGTTTTTGATACTAGAATTATATATAGAAAACATCAAAATATTACAACAATAAAAATAATGAAAATAATAAAAAAATGCTCGATAACTAAAGTATTTCATCTGGTAACTAGAAATCGATAATTAAAATTTTACTTAGGAGACTTTTTGATATTTAAAATGTAGTTAAGAAAATTAATCGATAGCTTAAATATCGAAATAAAAATTATTCGGTATTATCGTACAGAAATAAAATCAAAACTTGAATGTCCTATACAAAAGTAATCGATAGTAGATTTCATGCAAAAATTGTTTTGATCACTAAAATTTTGAATTTGAATTTTAAACCAAAAAGTTTTTTGATACTAGAATTATATATAGAAAACATTAAAACACTACAACAATAAAAATAATGAAAATAATAAAAAAAAGTATTTCTCTGCAGAAATTGCAACTAGTAATCGATAACTAAAATTTAACAAAGGATACTTTTTGATATTTAAAATGTAGTTAAGAAAATTAATCGATAGCTTAAATATCGAAATGAAAATTATTCGGTAATGAGAAATGTCGTACAGAAATAAAATCGAAACTTGAATGTCCTATACAAAAGTAATCGATAATAGAATAGCGTGCAAAAAATTTTTGGATTACTAAAATTTCGTATAAAAAATTTCGGAATACTTTTAAATTATTTTACTATCATTTGTATATATGTCTTGCTATTAACCTACCTTTAGTTAGAAAGAACCTTTGAATAGCATAATAGATGGATAAGCGTCTGATATTAAAATTAAAAGAATGAATGGTAAAAATAATACTCATTACCATAAAACTTCATACCGATTAAAACAGTTATCGATGACAAAAAATTTATTCTTAAAGTTAAAATCAAAAAAAATAGAACTTCATTAAAATTAACTGTATTTTAAACTAAACTTTCAACGTTTGGTTTTTTAAACTAATGCCGCCTTTGTGTTATCGAAAACAAAGGGAACAAACATTTTACTCTAAAAATAAGACTGACCAAAAAACCCATTTAATGTTTTGTGTTTCTTTAGCTTCAGTGTATTTACATATAAACTGTGAAAACTGTTTGCTGTAAATAACACCTTGCGAATAATTCGTATAAAAAAGGAAACAGGGTTAAATCACTAACATGAACAAACAAGTCAAAAAACAAAAAGCTCAAATTACTGAAAGCCAAATATAAATGCAATAAATAAATAAAAAGAACTACTTCAACAGTTCCATTCCAACTGAAAACAAAACTTCATTTTATTTCTTTTTTTTTTTTTTTTGGTTGGGGGCTATTTTGATAAAAGTCTCCAAAAATGAAAAAGTAACAATTTTTCGTTTGGCTGAGAACAATTTTTTTTTTGGGTTAAACAAATGACTTAAAAGCAGAAAAATCAAGTGCTGCTGATTTTCAAGAGGGCTTCTTTTACACAAGGTGAGATTATGAGTGTTTCCTTTACACTTTATTTACCGGAGGATAAAAGCCAGGAAATCTGATAAAAACCAATAAAAAAAGCAAAAGCTAAATCAAAAAGGTTGAATGGCAAAAGAATCATGAAAAGGTAATATTTGGTTTAGTTCTTACAATTTATGAAGTTTCAATTTAGCACTATTAAACAATTACGAATTGAGATTTATTGCTGCATTTCTGGGTGTTTGTTTTAAACAGGTGTTGTCCGAAGTATTCTTTTTTTTTGAACACAAGAAAGGGGTAAAATTTGCCCTTATTTACGGACTGCACTTTTTTGTAGATTATGTGGAGGTTTGGCACTCATCTTTCGAACTATTGTTAGCGTTTGTTCACACACATAAATGTCGTAACGCACTAATAATTACTGGTTGCAGTTTTTCAGGTCAATTTCATTTCCAAAAAACCATTGCATATAAAAGTTTATGATCAGCTACTACTACATGGGATACCATAGGTTAATTCTAGGTAAAACTTAGCAGTAGAAGTAAAGGGACTCAAAGGCCATGTAGCTCAAAGGGGACACTGCAAAGACTAATATATCGGATGGTTAAATATTAAGGGCTGATGTTGAATGTGAACCACACCTAAACGTCAAGTTAAGGTCAAATAATTTGACATTTCACGATTTCAGACTAACTCAATTTGAACCATGGAAAGACACGAAATCGAGCAATCAAGTCTTATTATCAAAATGGGTGTTCAAATCAAAATGAATATCGTGCACTTCGTGATTTTTGAGCAAACCGCAACTCGTCGTCGTGCCCAACAATTGCACCTCTCACGCTCGTCGTTGATGAACATTATGCATATAAAGACTTGCATTTACACCCTTACAAGGTGCAATTCCAGAACTCCAGAACTAAAGTCTCTTGGTCGTCAATGGTCAGAATGGTGGAAAAAAAATGGCAACGTTTGATGATCAATTTTCGAAGAAAATCACCTGCAGTGATGAGGCACATTTTCACCTCAGTGGATTTGTCAATAAGCAGAATTGCCGCATTTAGGCGAATAATAATCAAAGAGTTTTTGTCGAAAGACCAATGCACTCGCGGCAACATCGGGCCATATTTTTTCCAAAATGAGGCCGGTCAGGCAGTTACTGTGAATGGTGTTCGCTATAGTGAGATGATAACAAACTTTTTATAGCCCAGATTGGCAGATATGGATGTGGACGATATGTGGTTTCAACAGAAAGGTGCCACTTGCAACACAGCTAACAAAACAATGGGTATTTTGTGCGAAAAATTCTTACGTGGCGGCGATGTCAATTGTTCGCCAAGATCATGTGATTTGACGTCGTTGGACTTCTTTCTTTGGGGTTATTAGAAAGAAAGGGTGTACGTCGATAAGCCAGCAACAATGCAAGAGCTAAACGATGAGATAATTTGGCACATAAACAGCATAGAACCAAATTTTAAAATTTGGAGCATCAGATGGAGGTTTGCGCCGAGGTCGCGTCGGCCATTTGGCCGATATTTTGTGCCACCTTTAGTTATAGGTTTAGGCAGCAAAGTTACTATGATCCATATTGACATAATTATAGGTTATTTTTGGGTAAGAGGTAGGCCCAGTACATGGGTAAATGGATGAATAAGAGTTAGAAACTGTGAAGCACATTGTTTTCCATTGCCCAACACTGCAAAGCCAAAGACTCTGCTGCTTGGCGGAACGACATTACAATGGGTTAGATGATTTAGCTGGTTGTAACCATGTGATGACGTAGTCAGATTCATCATGGAAATCAAGTGACCTAATGAAAGAAAGGTACAAAGGAGAAAAAATTTAAGAGAATTACAATGGACCAAGTGGAAGTGTCTAGTCTAACTAGCACTACTCTTCCTTACCTAACCTAAGGCACAAATAACAAAAATATTTTTGCATACTAGCTGTGCCCGCCACGTCGTGGCAGTCCTGACAATATTTTGCTCGATTTTGCTTTGAAAGTATTCCACACCAATTGCAAGGCTCTTACTCTTATAAGGCTTCACTTATGGTTTATGTATTTACTTTATATAAAGGTACCCATCCCTGAATAAAATTGTAAAATTTATAAAAAAATTCTAAAAATTATTGTAATGCTCTGTACATGGTGTTTAAAATATTTGAATAACGTTCTAATTATACATAGTAAAAATACAAATCAAATACGAATTTTATTCAATTAGCGGCTAATGATACGCAATAGTGTTTAAAATATCCTAGTTTTAAACCGAGAATTTCGTTTTTACACTGGTTTTTCTCCACTTTCTCTTAGAAGTGAAATATTTTAATATATCCTATATTGGAACCAGGTTGCTAAGGTACCTTCTCACAAAATTTTGTTAAAATCCCTCCAGTAGTTTTTACGTGATGCGAACACAAATGAAAGACAAACAGACAGACAGACAGACGGAAATTAGTTACTATTTTATTATATGTATATAGATAGATTATTTCATTTATTTTATTTCAATATTTTTGGGGTGCCTTAAAATTGCTTATTGGGTTGCCATAAAGCTGCATTCATCCATTTTGTCCGGACAAAAATTTTTTTATATGTAGTTTGACATTTCTCTCAGAGAGTGAGAGAAGTGATTTTTTTCGGAATTGGTTAATTTTAATTTTTGTCCGGACAAAATATAACGGAGTTGCCACCAAATATAATTATTTAAGAAAAAACTGAATGGAGTTGCCACATCATAAAGTGTGTGCTTATCATGTAATTGAGCATTTCTTATGTTTGTTTTGATATTGATTGATTTGCTTGATATTAATAATAAAAAATGATATGAATATGATTTAATAAACAAAATATTAAATTAATAAAAAAATTACACCAATTTATTTAATCACATTGTAAAATTAATATGACTTGTTTACTGGAGTATTTATTATGGCAGCTTTGTTAGTCCGGACAAATTCTTTCGATATGACTGAAACGCGCTGCAGAAAGCTCTCAGAAAAAAGTGTTTGTTCGGAAAAAATTTTTGTAAAAGCAAAATAGTTGAATCAAGCTTAAATGAATATTTTAATTTTCTTTGACTTTGATAGGAGTTTTCATAAATTAATGCCTCTAGTTCTGTCCCTTTTTGAAACTTTTTTTATCGGTGTTCAAAAAGTAGCACTCGTGAAACGTTGAAATTTCTTTTAGCATGTGAACGCTCTAATACCAGCCTGGAAATAAGCAATAGATAAGGCTCAGCCGTATATTTTTTTACATTTAAGCTAACTTTTTGAATTAATAAATTTTTATTGGGCACTTTACATTTGAAAGTGTATTTCAAAGATCATAAAAATTTCTAAACATTTTATATTTTTAAAATATTAGTTCCCCTAAATTAAATGCACCGTTAATTTGTTTTATTTTGACTGATTTCAATATCTACACAAACAAAATCTTGCAAGTTTAGTTAAGTCGTTTTTACAATGATCGAATTAAAAAGATATAAATTTATGTTAGTGTTTGTGTTTGTATTTAGTTGCAATTATTTCCTGCTTTCTCTTCCATTCACCTTTTTGAATCTTGCCACCACTGACATACACAGCTACATGTGCTTCTCATACATGATGCAACAGAAAACACAGTCAGTCCAGTCTTAACATTATTTGAAACAAATTTACGATTGTAATGAAACCAAAACCGTACACGAAATAGAAAAAACAAAATAATCGAAAAGATCAACATGATCTTTAACAAACATGTTCAGCGTTGCATTTGCTTTGTTGGTTGTTGCCAAGTATATTTTTGTGTGTTCCTTTTTTTTTTTTTTTTTTTTGTGGCAAACGAATAAATAAATGCAATTTATTATACAAGGAAGAGAAAACTAGTGTAACTAACGATGCAACAAACTACTGCAACCATTATTTCGTTGCTTATAATATTAATCTTTGCAACTATTACCACTACACTGCAACAGTTGCTACAAATACTTACTGCTGCGATAAGTGGAATGAAAAATTTGAAGATTAAAAGATAAGTAAAGTCCAATATTCTACTCGTTTGCCGTTCTTTTAAACTTCATGATTAATGTCTTTTAATGCATTTTATAAATCACTTAATCAATACAAAAGAGCTGCTTGCTTTCCTCCATTTCTATGTACTTAAGTTTTGTTCAAAAAAAAAAAAAAAAAAAAAAAAACCAACAAACCAACAAACGCTATTTATTTATTTTATAACAGCTCAAAGGCATCAATGACGACACACACACACTCACAGATATACAGCCATCATCTAAAACATACAAAAAGTTCAAGAATAACGTCAAAAATGACCAACACAGAAACCAAAAACTGATGTGTCTGAACGACAAAACCATCCGAAGTATAAAACTTTTAATTAATCTTTTAACTAATCAAGACATATCAGTTTATTACTTTTTGTTTGCCAGTCTCTCTGACTGTGACTCTGTCTCTCTAACGCTGTGTTCTTTGTTCTTTTCTAAGATTTTATAACTGTAACTAATACCACTTCTCAGACGTTCATTTATGCTGCAAAAATGGCATATCTCTGTTAGTTGCAGCACCATTAATAGTTACTGCCACTAGGCATTTAAAAGTTTTTCTTCTAATTGTCGTAACCAGAAACTTGTAATGTGAAGTAGATTTGGAAAATTAAATTAAATGTATAAAAAAAAAATTACCATGAAAATATAAAATTCTTTAAAGATAAGTTTCTTATGCTGTTATATAAGTTGTGTTATAGTTAAAAGTAAAACAAAAATTATTTTTTAAGAAATATTTTTAATCGTACATTACCTATTTAGTGGAAAGTTTTCATTATCGATAAATGATCTTTATAACAATTTGTATTATCCCTAATTATTTAAGAAAAATATCATTATTGACAAATTTCTGTTTCAGAAAAGTTTTATTGATTTTTGTTTTTATATAAAACTTTTTTGTAACATATATATTTTTTTTTTTCTTTATAGAAAATTTGTTATCGTTAATCGGATAATATTTTTATTTATAAAAATTTTGTTTTCTAAAATATTCAAAAGCAAAAATTTTTTAAAATTAAAATTTCTATATGTTATCGATAATTTATTTTTATATACATACAAGTATAAAAATGCCATTAATTGATCTTTTTTTATGAATAGTTATTGATGAATTTAAAAAAAAGGTGTACCGATAACTTCTTATTTTTTATTGATAAATTTAGGTTTTCTGCATTTTCGTTTTAGAGTATTTTTGTTATCGATTTTTTTCAGAAGAGTTAAGTTATCGACAATATTTTAGAAAAGTTTATCAACAAAACTTCCTTTAAGAAAAGTTTTATTGATTTTTGTTTTTATATAAAACTTTTTTGTATTATATGTATATATTTTTTCTATATAGAAAAGTTATCGATAAGTTTTTTTTCAGATAATATTTTTATTGATAAAAATTTTGTTTTCTAAAATATTCAAAAGAGAATTTTTTTTTAAATTTCTATACGCTATCGATAATTTTTTTTATATACTAATGTATATAAATAGTTATGGATGAATTTAAAAAAAAATATGTACTGATAACATTTTAAGCAGAAAAATTTTGTTAATAATAAATTTTCGTTTGGCGTAAAATTATGTTATCGCTTAATAATTTGTATATAATGATCTTTATTAGGTATAGTTTTCTGTAAAGGAAATGATATTTTTCTATATATAAAACTTGTTATCGATAAGTATTTTCTTAAGATAATTTTGTTATGGAGTATCTCCATAGACTGGTTCGCAATGCACTACCCAATCAGCCTGGGTGTTACGTGTTAAATTTTTGCGTGTAACAGAAGCTTAAAAAATTTATAAATTTTCCATACAGATATTTGTAAATACGTAATTTTTATGCAAGATTCGCCTGATATTGATAAGAAAATTTTCCGTATGTCTATTTTTCTTATCAATAAATTTTCGAAAAAGTTTCTCGATTTGGCAAACAAAAACATGTTTTTAAGCCTCAGTTTTGACGCGCGAACATTTGAAAGAAAAACATTTTAAATTCTCTTTTGTTTTTTTCAATTGCGTTCACACAAACGAACATTTTGTCGGCAACATTTTATTATAGAATCAAATTTCAACAAGCAAAGCAAATGCCATTAAAGTAAATGTCAACAAAGCGTATCGACTGTACCGAAAACAAAACCGATACTCTCTTTCTCATCCGTAACATGCTTCCAAACTACATGTTTTCCTTCCAAATGTTTTCGTGTTTAAACTCAGACTAAGAATAAATTTTGTTATCGCTTAATGTTTTTTATTTAAACAATTATTAGCGATTATTATTTTGACTTATTATTGACAAGCTTACTATTTTATAATTTTTTTTATCGTTATATAAATCTATTCAAAAGGATATTGTTTTCTATAAATTTTTAAAATAGAAATTGAAAACTCTTGCAATCGATAATTTTTTTTTTAATTTTACCAGTAATTTTTTTTACGTAGAACTTTCTTGCTATTGTAAATTTTGCTATTTATCGATAAATTTTTATCGAAAATGATAATTCTAGTAGCTTAATTCGACAATTGGTAGTAAGCGTATTTTGTAATTATTGTCGCAATCGAAATTATATATTTTCAAAAAAAAAATCCTTTGGGCTTTCATATTAAATTATTAGGATATAATATGATGTATAAATATGAATGACCGTTTGTACTGTCATTTCCTCTTTTACTATCGTTCATGTACTTTTTCTTTGCCGTACACGAAATTAAAGTATAGCTACACTCGAACATGTGTGGTTCAAGTATGTTTCGATTAGGGCTGCCAGGTGAATTTATGAAAAAATCGTCAATTGCCTGATAAAAAATAAATCGTCCTTTCAGCTTTAAAAAATCGTCTAAATAAAAATCTTTATATTTTTGTTGAAAAATTATCAAACAACAACATAAGAAGTCACGTTTAGAATCGAAATTGAAATATTTTCTTGCCGCCTGTCCCACAACGTCGTACGATATCGTTTATTCGCAAAAGTACATTGAAAACAAAAACATAATTTTTGCATCGGTTTTTGTTTTAAATGTAATTGTGAGAATGAGCGAAATTGTATGACATCGTAGGACAAGCATTTAAATTAATTCATATATATATGGTTATGAGCTGGTAAATAGGTTGTTCGGTTTCTTCTAACAGATACTAAGGTCTCTTTTGACAGACAGAAATAATGCAATAATTCTAAAAAATTGGTGTTTTGTATTCCTTATCGATTTATATCTGCACTAGCAACAAAATGTTAAAAAAATCTTTAATGTACATGTTTAATGACCTGTTACAATTTTATTATATGTAGTTTTGGAACTACATCTTTTTTAATTTTTTAAACTTTTATTTAGTCAATAGAGGTTCAAAGCAGTGTTTAAGTACCATAATATTGCAAAAGTACCATGATATTGCCGTTTTGATGGCTAAAACAAAATTCAAATTGCTATAACAACATATTTGGTATTTTCGTCCATGCTTAAATTTTAGGAGAGGTTTCCCCACAGAAACTAAGAAAATCGCTTCAAAAATGCATAGCAAGTAAATAAAATAAAATTAAGCATCTCATTGTACCTTGAATTATGTGTAGTAACATAATCCCAGGTGTAGGGAGTTGCTTAATTATATAAATATAATTATACATTATTATACATCGCAAGTGGTGTAGGGTAAAATTTAACAACAATTACAGCCGACTTCACTACAAATTGCATGAAATAAAACAATTGTTTACACTATGAAATAACAAAACACTTAAACCGAAAAGCGACTGAAATTATTTATCACTGTTCTGTATATCGTGTCGTTTTTAAAATAGAGTGAAATAAAAAAAGTTATCAATTGGTGTTTTGTAAAATGTTTTAGTAAATTCGAAGTAAAATTCAGACAATAAATTACAGAGGTAAAACCACTAATAATATCTGTCAGTAGATGAGAAATGATGAATATAAATATTTGCTTGAAACAACAAAAAATAACTAGCTTTGAAATATCGCAAAATTTAGAGAATTTTGCGATATTTAAGTTCGAGAACGAAAAAAAAGTAACATAAATAACAGCTTTCAGCAGAAGAAAAATCATTGCGTAATCAATTGAATACGATTTATCTGCGACAAGGATCATACAAAACTAAAAAAGGTAATTGGCGTTATTTCGATTTACAGAACACTAAAATACAGAGATTAAAATCGCTTTAGAAATTAAAGTTGAACAGTAAAAGAAACATTACAGTGTATGAGTTGAAAATTTTAATTTAATAACTTAAATTTTTTATTTTTAAAAACATTAAACAGGAAACAATTAGTAGCTTCAAAAAATGTGTAAGTACCCATCAAAATCAAATTGAGATTTTGTAAGCAGCACACTCTTTTCCTGCCTTATCGATAAATTTTTATTATCGATAAGTTTTTTTCGAGGTATAAATAAAGAAAACTTTTGTTTTCAATCATACAAAGATTTTCTAGATGACAAATTATTATAATCAATAAGTGATAGTGCTTGTTATTAATTTTCTACAAAGATGATTTTTTGAGGGAATCGATATTTTTTTCAAAGTTGTTAATAATTAATTATGAAAAATATTTTTGATGTCTAAATTTTCTTTTATGAGAATTTTTGGTATCGATTATTTTTTTTATAGAAAACTTTCGTTAAGTTTTTGTTTATCAAATAATATTTGTTTAATGTTTTTTATTGATGTAATACTGGAATCGAAAAAGTTTAAAACCTATAAAAGTCAAAAATTTTTCCTTATGTTTTTAGTTTCGATAAGAAATTTTTGTTATCCCTAAATACTATTTTTCAACAGTATTTGTTATCGATAAATGTTTTGTATAAAACATGTTTCTTGTTAATAAATTTTTATGATAAAAAATTTTTTTCACTAGTAATATCTTAATAGACAACTTTTTACAAACATTTATTTTATATTTATTGTATGCTATGGTTTCGGTATCTATATGGGTTATTTTTATATAAAAAACTTTTTGCTATCGAAAAGTTTTTTATGTAAAAAATCATATTATTTTTAAATCTAGTTTAAAAAATTTTGCTATCGAAAATATCGAATAAATATTTGAGTGTTCAGTCTGGAAATTTATGAGAACAATAAATTTGTCCAGTTATCTGTAAGCTTTAAAACCAGATTTTTGTTATCTAAAATTTTTTTTCAATAAGTCATTTATAAAGAACCAAATCTACCATTTGGTTTGGTTATTTTTATTTAAATTATTTTTATTTTTAAGCTTAAGGTCGTTTATTTTTTTAATATCGATATTTTGCTACTCGTTTGTGTAGCATCATCAGGAAAAATTTCAAAAATTGCACACAAAAGTACGCAAAGGAGTAGTAGCGAAATATTGATAATAAAACAAAGAAATAAAACTAAGAAAAGTTAAAAAAATAACTAAAAAACTTCAAATAAACTATGTCAAAATTTATCGATATCTGTTATTATCAAAATTTTTTTATTGTGGTTTTAAAACTTTTTTTTTATATTTATTTCATTTTATTTTATTTATTTTAGTTATAATTCAAATTATAACTAAAAGGAAATTAGCACTAGCAACTAAGGCTATCAGCCAAAAAAAACTTTAAATATTTTAAGCTTTTCTTTAATTGCACTGTCTGTACCTGTCATTAATTGATTAGCGGGTTTTAAATATATGTATGTATGTAGTACGTGTGTCCTTATTAAATAAATCAATTTCATAAATTTTGTAATAAATTCATTAGGCTCGCTTAGCATTTTATTTAAATTTATTTCAATTCATTGCCAGTACAATTCGCGCATTTTAACACATTTTAGCACCTCATTTATTTTAATTAAACGATTAACACTGCATCTCATAGAGGCGAAAATCACTAACGCAGAATTAAGCTCATTTTACAGCAAATAAGTTTAAAAAAAACTCATAAAATATTTTCTAATACAAATTCAAACGCCTACTTTTCACACATTAATAAAAATGTTAAACTTATAATTTTTTTCTTCTCTCCTTTTTATGTTGTTCATGTTATTTTTTTTTTTCTACTCAAAAGCTTTAAGCAACGATGCATAAACATTTATTTCGTTTTTTGTTTTAAATACGAGAAACACCCACTGTTTAAAAATAAATATTTTAAAACAAAATTGGTTTGGCAATTTTATCAAGACCCAAACACAAAAACAAACTTCCCAATAACATTCGCAAAAAAACAAACAAATATGAAAAATTATTAATTTTTTTAAGGCCAACATGGTTGAGGCAATGGAAGAGAAACCAACCACGAGAATATTTTTTAACTCCACAAGTCAAAAAAAAACCCAACCGCAGATAAAAATGTTTTTTTTTTTTTTTTTGTAACTCTAAACCTTGTGGTTAAGTAGGAGAAAATTAAATAATTTATTATTTTGTTTGACACGATATTTTAGTTAAACACATTAATTTAGCTGCACAACTGTTTTTATAATAAAATTAGCTTTTTACACATAATTTCTTTAAACTTAAAATTGACTTTGTATGTCTCATAAATAAAAATTATTTCTTTAAATAATTAAACTTTGTATTATAATAAAACATGATAAAACTATAAACTTTTGTTGGAATCTGTTATTAAAAATGCATTATTTTTCAAAATGAAGTTATTATAACTAGACAATAAAAAATATTTTTGAAAAAAAAAAAAACATTTTTATATAGAAAAATGAGAGAACTTTCGACCATATCATTATCTTCTGCCACATCTTTGTAAATAATTGTCGGCAGCTAAAAATTTACTAAAAGAAAGGGTATATATTAGTTTGTCATTCCGTGTGCAATTTCTACAATATTCATTTCCGACCATAAAGTATATTTATTCTGGATCCTTATACATAGAGAACTTGATTAAGCGATGTCCGTCGGTCCGTCTGTCCGTATTCGGTAATATAATGTCATCTGCCAAGGCACCAGAAGAAATGCAAATAAATTAAACACACCAATATATCAGGCACAGTTTCGAAAATTTTGCTATTGCAATTCAGCACCAATGGTCCAACAATTACAGGGCTATGGTAAATAATTCTTGCAAAAAAAACCGACTTCAAAACAGATAGAAGGGCACCAATTCTTAACTAAAAATGTAAGAAGTAATCTGTAAGAATTAGATTTAAACGAAATAAAAGGAAAAAATTAAGACTATTTGAATGTCAAGCCTCTCCCTATTACTGTTCAAAAGTTAAGCTATTTTCATAAACACCGTCTTTTATAGGGGCACCATTCAAGCCTCTGTCTACGGTTTCACAGATAGTGGCACACAGATCAAATAACATCACATATTCGGACACCCCTTAATTTACAATGTTAAATTAAAGACCTGTTGTTATACGGGACTTGGCCAGAAAGATTCTTTGTAAATTGCAACTATCTGTCTATAACGGTTAAAAAGTTTAGCCATCTATATCAAACTACATGAACTATTGGGACACCCTTTACATTATAATTCCAACTATTTATATTTGTTATCATACCGGAGAAAGTAGTGGACATTCTGTCTAATTTTCAAGTGTTTGTGTTTAACGGTTCAAAAGATAGGGTCATATAGATCAAATTACGTAATTTATGGGGACACCCTTTACTTTCTAAATTAAAATTGTATACTTATAGCAAGTGGACTTACAGGTTCCTTGTAAATTTCAGCTGTCTGTCTCTAACAGTTCAAAAGTTTGGTCACTCACATAGAATTACATTAACTATTGGGACACCCTTTTAGTTCCAAATTCAAATTGTATACTTTTTATTATAGCTTACTTAGCACTACAGGTTCTTTGTAAATTTCAGCGGTCTGTGTACAACTGTTCAAAAGTATGGCCATATACATCAAATTAAATGAACTATTGGAGCACCCTTTATTTTAAAATTTTAAATAGTTATACATTTTATTATAGCGGTCATAGTAATCGACATTCTGTCAAATTTTCAAGGTTTTGTCTATAACGGTTCAAAAGATAGACCCAAATAGGTCAAATTATGTCACCTATGGGGACACCCTTTAAATTTTAAATTTATTTTTTTATTCATTTCTGCTGTTGAGAGCTATAGCGGCACGCAATTTTTTAAAATTTTAATTTGCTGCCATTTACGGTTCTTAATACACGTAAAAAACATGTATGTTGTAAGGGGGACACCCTTTAATTTTTAATATAATGAACTGTTTTTAAAATGGGACCAACCTGAAATCATAACCTTTCAAATAAAGGAAGAAATTTTAAAATCGGTTCAGAAATGGCTGAGTTCTGCGGTTACATACATAAAAAAGGCAACATTCAGACGAATAGATAACCTCCTTCTTTTTTGAAGTCGGTTAAAAAAAAGGCGAACACCTTGTACTTTCTATGTATATACGTATATTTTTTTTCATATTTTATTTTTTTTTTTTACTCTTTTATTGTTTTTTGAAAACCGAAAATTCGGAAAAAAACACTAGATTACCATAAAATCAGAATTTCACTAAACAATCAAAATTTCACCTAAAAGTTAAAATTTTCCCCTAAAATTTTTATTCCCATCAAAACTTAAAATTTGATTAAAAATTGAAAATTAACAAAAAAAAAAACTAAAAACTACTAATAATTAAAAAGTTTGCTCAACGATCTAAGTTTCGCCATAAAATCATATTTTCACCCAAAAATTACAAAAAAAAAATTTTTAATTTTGGGAAAAATATTTATTTCGATCTAAAATAAAAATTTGATTAAAAAACGAAAATTGACACAGAAAAATTAAAAACTAGCAATAATTTACAAGTTCGCTTAAAGATTCAAGTTTGGCCAAAAGTGACTTGTCACTTTTATACGCTTCACCCCATGTGGTAGTCGTTCTGTTTGTTATTTATAAAATATTCATAAAATATATAAAGAAAAATTTTGAAACTGCTGTGTTTCGAATCGTATACCTTCCAAAAACGTAGTGACAGCCTACCGTGGTGATCATTCATTTAGCTCACTCAGCTACAGCCCATAACAAATTATCATTGTCTACTTTAGCTATTTATAGTTTTAATTATCTATACATTTCTTTTATTTAATTTAAATATTCATATACATATCTCCTGAATAATAGTTTTTAGGAGATGTGTCTAGTAGGAAAGAATGTGATGCCAGATGTTTATTTATGTGTGTTTTGTTCGAGAGATTTTATTGATCTTTTATTGGTTTTTATTTTTTGCTTATTTTGAGGTTTATAATCCTCACTTGTGCTGTCCCTCATTTTACTTGTTTTAAAATTACATATAATTTAATAAAAAGAACCATTATTAAGTTTATTGATAATATTTTGAAAATTTAAAATAAATTAATATACCTTTCTCGCTATCCTTCCTTGCTTGGGTTTGACTACAAGTAGCCATTCCGTGTATGCTTCTAGCATACAAAAATCCTATGTGGTTCTTGGTTAAGGCCAGAGGTCCGGAACTGATTCAAAGTTGGTACCGTCTAACATTTTTCCCAATTGTTCAATTTCCATCTTCTCACTTATCTTCTATCTCAAGGGTCTTTACTAGAGGTACTATCGACTTTGGCCCTTATTAGCAGATATGTTATTTTCGCTAACATAAATCCTCTTCCACTGAAGGTACCACGATATTAACTACATCGAGGTT
Source organism: Phasia obesa (assembly GCA_949628195.1). Lineage (NCBI taxonomy): Eukaryota > Metazoa > Arthropoda > Insecta > Diptera > Tachinidae > Phasia > Phasia obesa. The sequence goes on along the minus strand of OX451215.1, from coordinate 28,476,434 downwards.
TTTCACAGTTGCGGTAAAACAAAGTTAACCTAACCAGATATCCATATTTCGTAAGTATAATTAATTTTTCGTGAAGGTTTTGAATTTAAAAGATAAAAATTCTAAAAATTTATGATTTTCAATTAAAAATCTTTTAAAATGTCGAAAAGAAATTTTTAGAACTTAGGAATTAAGTGCAGTTAAAACTACTGGAATGGTTCGGTAGTGAAATTAAAGGAATTAGTGAAGATACAAGATGTTTAGATAAGAGATAGAGTGATGCATATCATTTTATATTTTATTCGAACTTAAAAAAAACAAATCGACATATTGAAAAAACTAGCGAACTGTTTAAAAAAAATATTTTATTACAAATACAAATTTTGCTTCATAACGCTTTCAGGAACTTGTTCCGAGATCATTGGTCGTAAGTCTATGAGGTTACAGAAGTTTAGTTTCTTCATTTTATTTTATAAACAAAGGGGTAATTCCACGTCAAATCAACAAGGCACTCAAAATGACTAGTTCAGATTTTATTGAAACTTTTGTTATTTATATTCCTTGATTCTCTGAATCCAAATATAATTTAAATAATTAAATAAATAAAAAATGTTATCTCTTATAGTTTTTTAGCTACACAGTTATAAAAGTCGGAAAATATCGCTTTTTCATATGGGCTCGAGGTTTAAATATATTCTTATTCCAGTTCTATAAGTCCTAGGAAGTTGAGTAACACAGTGCAACACGGAAAAAAATAACCATATACGGACACCACTACGTGATAAAAGACGAAAAAAAATGACCCCTGTCTCCCAGTTTTGCCCAAAGTCATCCAGGTTTTTTTTATGGGCCCTCAAAGATGTGGGGCCTCGATGTCATTTTTGCAAAAAAATGATCATTTCCTCAAGCTCATATTTTTCAAACCGTTTGGAATTTTGATATACTCTCTGAGGCAAAGTTGTAGCTCTTGTCATAAAGAACAAAACAACTCACTTACGAGAGAAGGCTTTGTATACTACAAAGCCTTCTCAATGTTGAAGTAAAGAAAAAACAAATGAAATTAAAAAATTTTCGGGAAATTTTTCACTTTTGCGGCTACCTAAGCGCTACCTAAACGATGTTAAGAATCATTCCTAGGAAGTTCATATGTTCTAGAAAGTTGTTTACTGAGATCTTAGGTTCATTTTTGTAGTTGATTGTTTCCTTGAATTTTGAACGGTTTGCTACCTATGGACCTGAACAGGGGAAAAAAGGTAAAAAAAATTGAATTTTTTAAATTTTTTTGCGATTTTGACCTTGAAGATGACAATTTTTGTTCTTTATGATAAGAGCTAGAACTTTGCCTCAGAGATTATATCAAAATTTCAAATGGTTTGCGAAATATGAGCTTGAGGAAATTATCATTATTTTTGCAGAAATGACATGGAGGCCCCACATCTTTGAGGGCCCATAAAAAAACCTGGAGGACTTTGTAAAACTGGGAGACAGGGGTCTTTATTTTTGGTCTTTTATGACGTAGCGGTGTCCGTATATGGTTATTTTTCCATGACTTAAAAAATTACACAGTGTGTAATATCTCCTTTTAAAGGAGATTTCATACGCTTTAATCTGATATCAATCATGAAAACAACTAATTTTTAAAATATTTACATATGTTTTTTAATGTGGCTTAGTGAGTACATCATAAAAATTTCAGAGTGGGACCATGGTGGGATCAGTATTTTTTAGTTTTAAGGAATATTTCTTACCTTTATTACTAGAGCTGCAAAACTATCGATAGTCGGCCCATTCGATAGTTTCGATAGTTTTTAAGAAAACTATCGATACTATCGAACTTTTTTAAGTGCTAATTCTAGCAACAAAATAATTAAAGTTTTTTAATAAGACTTTAGCAGTTATTTTTGCAATGTTTACTATTTGAATAAAAGACAATTATAGAATCCATAACGCAAATTTTATTTATTATTATAAAATAATATTATAATAAAAGAACAAAACATAAAAAACAAGAAAAGTAAAAAAAAACAATTAAGAAATGGTTTTTAAGTTTTAAATATTTAAATGTTGTTTTTAAATAAATACAAATGAATTCTTATTTCATTGTTTTAAAAATAGAAGATAATTTCTTAAAGATAAAAAAAATTAATGTATAACGTAACATAAAAACTAAAACTCTCTTTATTCTAAAGAGATCTAAACAAAAACAAAACTTAGTTATTCGAAAGGTACATTTGATTGATAATTGAAAAATTTGATTCATTTTTTAAAAATTGAGTCCCACAATCAGCATTATTTGTCGATAAAAAACCTTCTTTTTTCATAAGTGGGTCTAACAATGTTAACAACCTTGCTACGGTTCTCTCTTCATATGGAAAAAGCCTTTTTTTCACTTTCTCTATGAGAAAAGCACAAGCCTGTTGGCCTTCAAAAGTCTTCAAGGTTGACTTAACTTCATCGAGAGCTTGAAAAAGACCACACATTAAAGGAATGATTAAAGATATTGTGACATTCGTGCTGGAAGAAGTTTGAGTCGTTGCTGCGTCAATTGGCGTTAATAGAACTTTCATATCATTAAGTATAGCTACATCATCAGCTGTTAGAGGTGCTGGTGCTTTTGGCGTTGCTAACAGTATGTTTGGAATAAAGGCATTTGTAAGTAATATCCTGTCAATCATTTTTATGGCGCTGTTCCATCGCGTTGGTACTTCTTGCTGCAAACTATATGGCTTTTCCCTACCTTGTTCAGCTTTAAATTTTTCGTAAGCAATAGTGCTGCTTTTAAAATAAGTCACAATTCTCTTACATTTCATTAAAATGTCTTTTATATAGTCTTGGGCCAAACAATCTTGCACTACAAGATTTAGTGTGTGAGCAAAGCAAGGAAGGTTTCTTTTCTGCAATATGTCGCACGTCTTGATCATGGTGCTGTTATTATCAGTGACTATTGACGTCACTTTCGCCATCAGAACCCACTCTTCTAAGACGGCATGCAATGATTTCGCGGTATTTTCTGCATTGTGGTTTGTGGCTATTAAAAGTTTCTTCGTCGATAGAACAGCAGTGCGTAAAACAAATTCTTTTGCTATAAAGTGACAAGTAAGTAAGGTAGCCCTCATTTGCTCGCGAGGTCCAACAGTCTGCTGTAATAGCACAAATTGACTGTTTCTAAAATTGACTGTAACTTTGTTTTTGTACTGTTGTACATTTCAACCATCATTTTATTTTGCAGAGTCGTACGTGAAGGTAAAGCATAGCGAGGATCTAAACATTTTACGAAGTCTCGAAAACCTCTATCTTCCACTATGCTAAACGGCTGCACGTCGATGGCAATCATAATCATCAGAGCTTCATCCAGACTTTTCTTACGTTCTGTTTCTGATCCATAACATTCACTTTTTTTAAAAAACGATGTGATGACACTACTCGGTTTTTCATCTTTTTTACAATTCGGATGAGCTCGTTTAAGGTGGTCTAACAAATTAGATGTATTTCCGCTGGTTTTATAAATTGTTGTACATAAACTGCATTTAGCATAGTTTTTATTCTTCGTCATTTCAAAATAGTTCCAGACGTCTGAAGGTGTCTTGTGTGATTTTTTGAGAAGGGATTCTTCGTCGTCACTGTCTTCTTCAATAATTTTAATGTCGTTTTCTAAATATAAGTACATACATACATAAATTTCCATTAATATGATATATGTACATACATGAATATTACTAATTACCATTTATTTTTTGTAGAAATCTTTCCATAACTCGTGAACTTCTAGTTGTACTTGTCTCGTAAACTTATTATATTTACATATATACATAAATTTATTTAATTCTCTAAAATAACAAACTATTTAAACAAATTAATATTTCTGTTTTACTTAGTTTAAATTTGCTTTATCACCTGTTGTTTCTACAGAAAACGTAGACATTAGGCCGCTGCCGCCGCACAGTGGCTGAAAATCGTTTTTCGTTGGCCAAAAGTAAATTTTTTTTTTGTCTCCGATTTTTAAAATTTTTACGTCATTTTGTAGTTAATATATCCAAATTAAGGTAGCCGAAAAATTATGTTAAAATATTGATAATTGTGGGCGTGGCATGCTGTCAAACTCAACTTTTTTTTAATTTCAGAAAAAGGTGTTTTTCTTTGGTTTTTTTATCAAAATTAAATGGTTACTACTCGCAAGCTATCATCGATAATGGTCTGCGGTTTTTTTTATAATGTTGGTAGGATTATTGTCTTTAGTTGTTGTAAGTAGACACAGCTCTAGCGTTTAATATTAGGGGCGTTATGAAATATTTATGAAACTACTATATTTTCCTCAAATTTAAACTTTAGTGGAATAGAACTTCTAGGGAACAAAAGGGAACAAGAAACGTATACAACCACGAGAAAGGTGAAAGTGTCCTCTTTAAGGCTATATATACTTTTGCACCCGCCACGAGCCGCCTGTAGAACACTTTTTTCATTTTAATGAAATTACTCGAAAAAAATTCATATACAATGGTGTATTAAATTTTCACTTTTTTGCCTAAAAGTTTATTTTTTTTTAGTTTAGGCTACGTATAACTAAAAAAAATAAATTTAATACCTTCGAAAGGGTTTTATGGCTTTGTTTTGATCAGCAAAAAATAAGTAATAAAATTATCACAATGGGCTCTACAGGAAGCATATGATCTCTTTCTAAATTTACCTGTTATCAAATGTTAGGGTCAACCAAAGTCATAAACAATTTTATAACAATAATTGCGACATTAAACCACTAAAGTTAAAAAACAACCCCATATTGACGCATGAGTGCAGTTTTGTTCAATTTAAGCGCTACCTGCTATGAAATTAAAGATCAGTGTGTGAAGAACATGTATCTAAAAATTTATAAAAGTACGGATTCGTTAACGGATTACTTAGTAATAACTTAATCCTTTAGGTGTACGGATAAAACATAACAAAAGCAAATAAAAATATTCAAAAGAAAATGGAGAGCTTCAGTTATAAAGAACTGGCCGAAGTGTATTTTAGAAACAAAAATCAGGAAGATGTTCTTAGTTACGTTAAAATAAAATTAAACTTAAATTCGTGTAGCACGGAAATGCAAGAGCAATTATATAATTTCGTCAAAGCACTAAAAAAACGCTACAAAGAAGTTATGTACAGTAAACAAAAATTTTATATAAAAAGTGCAAAGTGGTTAGAAGGTCAACTTACTGTCGCTGCAGAAACAGCAAAGCAAGATAAGGCTGGAAGACCACGCAAATCATTAGTGGACAATTGCAGCGATAGATCTAAGAGGCGGAAGCTTAAAGATATTAACGATGCCTTTGGTTCTACAAATATATAAGAATCTTTCCTACATCAATTACGATCACAGAACCAATTTACAAAAGTGGATATCATTGAAAAAGTTGTTAAAGCTAGTCCACCGAGAACAAAACGGATTCTTAAAAGTATACCAACTCCGAATGATGCAATACAGTACACAAATGAGGAGGCATTAGCATTATTTCTGGATTTGAAATTAACAAAACAGCAATATATTAAACTCAGACAGCGTGCGATTGAAAAAGGCTCAAATATATATCCAGCATATCATCACATAACCGCTGCTAAAATGGACTGTTTGCCATCAAAGGACGCTATTACAATCACACCAATTTCGGCAGAGGTACAACTACAATCTCTACTTGATCACACAGCCGCACGCTTGCTGCAATCAATAACAGGAAATGAGTTGAAGAAATACGGAAACACAAAGTTAATTCTTTTTTGTAAATGGGGATGTGATGGTTCTTCGGGACAAAAACAATATAAACAAGCTGTATGTGAAAATATTTCTGACTCAGATATGTTCATGGTATCATTTGTACCATTGCGATTGAAAAAGATTTTGGAAGATTCAGAGCCTTTGACTAGTACAACGCAAACAATGGATATTTGGAAAAATGAGACACCATCTTCTACGAAATACTGCAGGCCAATCAAATTTCAATTCAAAAAAGAAACAAATGATGTTATTAATAAAGAAATTAGTGATATCAAGGCCCAAATTACAGCATTACAGCCATTACAATTACAGTTAGATGGGCAGCAAATTGAAGTAAGCTACCAGTTAGTCCTGACAATGATAGATGGAAAAGTGGGTCAGGCTTTGACTAACACGAAGGCTGCATCCAGCTGCATTATATGCCAAGCAACATCAACCCAATTAAACCAAGTCCCAGCAAAATCATTAGATAATACCGATGCATATGAATTTGGATTATCACCATTACACGCAAGAATACGACTTATGGAACACATACTAAAAATCAGTTATGATTTGGATTTCGGGTCTTCAGGATCAATAAGAAACAACGTGACCAACAAAGAGTTAAGAAGTTCAAAAAAGAAACATGTTCAAGATGAATATCGCAAACGTGGACTGATTATAGATCAGCCAAAACAAGGGTCAGGCAATACAAATGATGGCAATACCGCAAGAAGATTATTTTCAGATCCAGAAACAGCATCTGAAATAACAGGAGTGGATTTCAACCTTATTTTCATATTTAAAATAATACTAGAAGTACTTGCGGGCAATGAAGAAATTGACTGTAGAAAATTTGGAGATTATGCTAAGGAAACTGCAAAAATATATACAACTAACTACCCATGGAGAAATATGTCTGCAACAGTTCACAAAATCCTTTATCATGGTGAAGATGTCATTAAATATCATTTGGTGCCACTTGGAGATCTATCAGAGGAGGCTCAGGAAAAAAGGAACAAGGATTACATATTTTATAGAGAGCACAATACTAGGAAAATTTCACGGAATTCAACAAATGAAGATCTATTTAATATATTATTGGCAACGTCAGATCCGTTCATATCCAGTATTCGAAATCAATGGAAAGTGGACCATCGGGATTTAGATGAAGAAGCCAAAAAACTACTAAAGAACAGAAATAGCACAGAACAAAATATGGAATATTTGCAATTAATATTTAAGTCAAATGAATAAAAATTATATTTTCTTGTTGCTTAACCAAAAAAAAAAAAATTTTTTTTTGGGGGGTGGTGAGGTGAAGGTAGCGCAGAAGATCCGAGTACATTTTCCATTCGTCATTAAAGCTTAAAAATTAACTTTTTATGCAATCTAGGCTTAGGTAATACAATTTGTTAATTATTGACACTATTTTTCATATAATATGCTATATAAACGCCCACAAAAAGGGGGCGGGGTCCAAAAATAAATTTTTATGATTTTCTGGCTCCAGGGTAAAGACCTTGAACCTTCTTTGACATAAAAATGTTTCATTTGCTTAACAAATTTACAAAAAAACTTGTAAAAATGTGTAGTTTTTCAGGGGTTGGTTTAGTTCTTCTTAGGGGAATTTTTTTCCCCCTGGTCCGATTTGGCCCATTTACGAACTTAGCCTGCCCTATCCTTCAAGATATATATGTACCAAATTTCAAGGGTCTAGCTCTTTTCGTTTAGACTGAATCGTGTTCATACAGACAGGCGAATGGACGGACGGCCGGATGGACAGACGGACGTATGGACAGACGGACATAGCTATATCGTCTTAGATTTCATCACTGATCAAGAATATATATACTTTTTTGTATCTTAGAGGGATATTTTACTATGTTACACACAGAATAAACCCATATTTCACTCTGAAAGTTAAAAAAATTAAAATGTTCAACTTTGACCTCGAATTCCTTAAAAAGTCCTCAATCAATTTTAATGTTATTAAAACTGAATCAAGCTGAGCTAAATATCTATCCATTAAAAAAAAATTATTTCAATATTTTGATCGGTTCAAAAGTTACAGAATTTTGGCCAACGAAAAACGATTTTCAGCCACTGTGCGCCGGACCAAAGCAGCTAGTTTTAACTAAATTTTATTACCAGAATTATTCAGTTAAATAAGGAAGCACTCTTTATTTGTTTTGATTTCCTTTTAGTTTACATAAAGCAAGTCCATTTAACTTTATTTTTATTTGTATATTAGTACATAACAACAAAAGTTCACAGACGGCTAAATACCTGCGTGGAATAAGTTATTGCAAATGCGACGTTGAGTACATCTAATCAACTTCGCATTTCCTATTAAAATTTTCCGATAGTATCGATATCCACAAAAACTATCGATAGTCAGCCAAAAATAAAACTATCGATACTATCGATAGTACTATCGATTGTTTTGCAGCTCTATTTATTACCCAGTTTATTAAAAAATTTATTTTTTTTCAGTTCGTTATTAGTCAAAATGAAGTTTTTTTAATATAACTTCTGATCCCACCATGGTCCCACTCTAAAATTTTTATGATGTACTCACTAAGCCACATTAAAAAACATATGTAAATTTTAAAAAAATTAAAAAATACAATCTCAAAGATTTTAAAAAAACTTTTTTTTAAATATAAGAAAAAAATTTATTAAAAATTTTTTTTTTTCATGATTGATATCAAATTAAAGCTTATGAAATCCCTTTAAAATGAGCTATTACTCAACTACCTACGGCTTAGAGAAGTGGAAAAAGAATATATTTAATCCTCGAGATTATATGCAAAAAGCGATATTTTTCTATTTTGATAGCTCTATAGCTAAAAAACTGTAAGAGATAGAATTTTTTTTAAATGTTATTTGGCTTCAAAAAGTCCAGGAATATAAACAAGAAAAGTTTCAATAAAATCGGAAGTCGTAAATTTGAAAACAATTTTTTTTTTTGGTTGATTTGTCAAATTATTTTTTTTTTCATATTTCTTCTTTAGAATTTATATCTATTATATTTTTAATTTATATATATTATATCTGTATACTACAATGAATTTTCTACCAATTAATTTTCGCAATCATAACTGTCACCACACAAAAAAATATCATAAAGTCTTGAAAATTATTATGACTGGTTTTATTTAATTTTAATCTTAATACCTGAAGATAAAAAAAGAAAACGTTAAAAATAATGTTCCACGTCAAAATGAATTTATGTTGTTCATGTTTTACCTCATACTAATTGAATTAGAAACAAAAAGCGAAACAGAGTCATAATACTTTGCGAGTATTAACTTGGCTAACGTGGCTTCAATGATAAATTAAGTCAGATCTGCAAAGGGAACACAACGAGATAAAATTAACATTAATTCGCAATAATTTAGATAAAAAACGTAGCAATAAATATGAAAATGAGTTAGAGAAGATAGAAGTTTTGATTTATGGGATTTTGCGTTGTTAATAGTCAAAAATTATTAACATGAATTTTATTTTATTTGAATTCAAAACATATTTCAATTTACAAAAGGGTGACGTACAACATTAATAACTGCGCAATTTAGTATAATTTCATAATTAAGTAGGCAAACAAAAGATAAACAATTTTCTAAAAATAAACTTTGTTATAAACCATCATCATGTAGTTAATGTGGTGAAATATTAGAGATGGCTGGCAGGCACAAGAGTGTGGCTTGCTTTAACTGAGTGTAATTTTAGCCGTATTTCTACACATACATACGTGCTTGCTGTTGCTGCCGGTAATAGAATACTAGTTGATTCTTGTCTCTGCTAAGAGGCCATCACAACTCTTCAATAGTGATATTTTTTAACCGACTTCAAAAAAGAAGGAGGTTATCTATTCGTCTGAATGTTGCTTTTTTTTATGTATGTAACCGCAGAACTCAGCCATTTCTAAACCGATTTTAAAATTTCTTCCTTTATTTGAAAGGTTATGATTTCAGATTGGTTCCATTTTAAAAACAGTTCATTATATTAAAAATAAAAGGGTGTCCCCATACAACATACATGTTTTTTACGTGTATTAAGAACCGCAAAGGGCACCAAATTAAAATTTTAAAAAATTGCGTGTCTCTCAACAGCAGAAATTAATAAAAAATAATTTTAAAATTTAAAGGGTGTCCCCATAGGTGACATAATTTGACCTATTTGGGTCTATCTTTTGAACCGTTATAGACAAAACCTTGAAAATATGACAGAATGTCGATTACTATGAACGCTATAATAAAATGTATAAATATTCAAAATTTTAAATTAAAGGGTGCTCCAATAGTTCATTTAATTTGATGTATATGGCCATACTTTTGAACAGTTGTACACAGACCGCTGAAATTTACAAAGAACCTGTAGTGCTAAGTCAGCTATAACAAAATGTATAAAATTTGAATTTGGAACTAAAAGGGTGTCACAATAGTTAATGTAATTCTATGTGAGTGACCAAACTTTTGAACTGTTAGAGACAGACAGCTGAAATTTACAAAGAACCTGTATTGCAAAGTCCACTATAGCAAGTATACAATTTGAATTTAGAAATTAAAGGGTGTCCCCATAAATTATGTAATTTGATCTATGTGGCCGTATCTTTTGAACCGTTAAACACAAACACTTGAAAATTAGGCAGAATGTCCACTACTATCTCTGTTATGATAACAAGTATAAATAATTGGAATTATAATGTAAAGGATGTCCCAATAGTTCATGTAGTTTGATATATATGGCTAAACTTTTTAACCGTTATAGACAGATAGTTGAAATTTACAAAGAATCTTTCTGGCCAAGTCCCGTATAACAACAGGTCTTTAATTTAACATTGTAAATTAAAGGGTGTCCGAATATGTGATGTTATTTGATCTGTGTGCCCCTATCTGTGAAACCGTAGACAGAGGCTTGAATGGTGCCCCTATAAAAGACGGATGCTGATGAAAAGAGGAGAGGCTTTACATTCAAATAGTCTTCATTTTTCCCTCTAAGTTTGGCGCATCTTTTATTTGATTCAAATCTAATTCTTACAGATTACTTCTTACATTTTTAGTTTAGAATTTGTGCCCTTCTATCTGTTTTGAAGTCGGTTTTTTTTGCAAGAATTATTCAATAACCATTAGTATTCCCTAAAATTTAGTTTTATATAGAAAAATTTTCCAGTCGATTTTAATATTAGGAGAATTTAGGTTTGAGCATAAGGAATTTATCGATATTAAATCAAAGTCTTTAGACTGACGTTTTAGGCAAGCGTAAAAAATTATTTCACAGCTAATAGATTTGGGTTAGTGAAGATTTAAACGAAAGAACAAAACATTATCATTGTTGAAAAACTGTCGAAAAAATTTAATTTCTTAAGAAATAGCCTTCTAATAGACAAAGACTTTATATTGATGGTTTATCGATAAACAGCTAATGTTCTATTTAGAGCGTTAGGGAATACCAAATTGATATTGACGTTGTGAGCTATTAAAGGTAGATATAGGCGTAAGATCACAATTCCTACAACCGATCATAGATAAGTTCTGGGACACCAACCAACTAAATGATGACTTAAAAGAGGAAAGAAAGGAGACCGGCTTTCGCCTAAGCAAATCAGGCATCGATCATATCAATAGCCTTAGAATAATAACCGAACAATCAGTCGAATGGTGACTCGCCGCTAAATTAAATATTCATCGACTTCGAGAAGGCATTCGACAGGCTAGCCCACATCTATATTTAGAACGTACTACGTACTACTCTTATGACTTATCAAGGTACTCTACGAAACCGCATCCTACTCGATTACGTAATCAGCTTTCCCTTTATTTGTTAAAGTCACGTCAACTCCTAGAGGTATAACTTGGCATCTTAACGGCCACCTACAAGATCTAGACTACGCTGGTGATATATGCCTGCTCTCGCATAGGTTTGATGATCTGCAGTTGAAACTTGAAGAAATTAAAGCCGAAGCTACATGTTGTGTTCATAGAATTAACATTCCGAAAACCAAGGTAATGAGAATAAAAACCAACAACTCAGAATAATTCTCCCTGGAACAACAACATATAGAAGACGGCCAATATTTTTGTTACCTGGGCAGCATTATCACAAAGTATAGAGGCTGGGGAGAGAATGTGTTTAACCGTATTAATAAAGCGAAACAAGACTAAAGCAAACTGAAGCATGCCTGGAAATCTTGCCTATCTCGAAGCTCACCAATATTAATATCTTTAATAGCTGCGTGAAATTTGGTGCACTTTACGGATGTGTGGACGGATACCTTTCAAAGATTCATCAACCGTTGCCTTCGGCGAATACTTAAAAATTTCTGTCTAAATATTATCTCAAATGAGCGTCTGTGAGCACAATACGGACAAACTCCTATTGAGTCCGAAATACGAAAACGGCAATGGTGTTGGAATGGATATGTCTTGCGAAGACCTCAAGCCGACGCTACGAGAAATGCAATAGAGTGGAAATCCCAACTGCTGCAGGATGTGTCGACGGGGTCACACCTGGCATCGATAACTAGACATCTAAGCTGCAGAGATCAACAAAACGTGGAGCGAGCTGAAGACTGCAGCAGCAGATAAGCAAAATTGTAATACAAACGTTGAGGCCCTAATTTCCTTATAGGAACAAGAGGAATAATGAATATATATATATATATATACATTTTTATATAAAGTGGTGTTGACTCACATGTCGACTACGCCAAATACCTATGCGTAAGGTGCATACGTGCGACTTATTCGATGAAATTAAGATTAAGAAACAGTTTTTATTATTTTCTTCAGGAAAGAAAAGTATCTATTGCTGTTTGAATGGGCAAGTTAAAATGCAACGTTGACCTATTTGATCTGTTTCTTTAAATATGACGGTGGTCATAAAGCAGATTTTGAGACACACTTTCAAAGAATATAAAAAAAAAAAGATAGAAAAATTAATTTAGATATCAAATTATCTCAAGCGTGTTGCTAACTAAGCTCATAGGTATAAAAGAATTTTGAAATTAAAGCTTGGCAAAAAAATCCGGCTAAGATTTGTTTAAAATCATAAAAGAAATTTAAGATTTTTAGTTTCGAAGCCTAAAGACTCCCAATTTTTATTTTTCAATAAATTAATCACTATTTCTTCTTTTTTATTACAGGTAATTTGGTTTTGACAAAATATTAAATATAAGAACTGTAAGTAGAAATTGCTGCCATTAATTTTATTTTTGTAAAAAGTACCCCTGCTTGATTTAAATAAATTTTAATTAAATTGTAATTTCATTTTGTTGTAGTTGATTAACAATTAATTGAAGATAAATAAATACCTTCTTAAAATTCCAAACATTTCTGAGATGCTTTTAACCTCAATAACATCGCTTAAAACACAAATAAAGAGGCAAACAATGGATGCAAAAAATAAAAAAAGTAAATAAATAAGTGGAATTTAAAATGCGTGTTGACTTTATGTTTAACCACAAAGAAAATATTTACAAGTTGCTAGGTGCACCAACACGACAACCTTAAATAACTCTATCGGCAGCTGCTTAAAGGAGTTATATCATTGGAAAAGGTCACTTAACAAATTCCAAATAAATAACCAGCAAGTCCTTCAAACACTGTATAATAAGTTTGGTAAAAGACATTTTTTTTGTTTTTTTTTTTGTTAATGCCAAGTTAACTACAAAACTTGTTTTTGTTTTCTTCTTCTCAAAAACTACTTTTGAAAAAATCGCAACGTATGGTATGGTGGAACAAGAAATAACGATCGTGCTATGATAAAATAATTGATCATATACTTATTATACCATTAAGGGGTATACGGAACAATACGCTTTGCTGGAAATAAGCAGCAATAAGCATCAAGTGTTAAAAGAGAAAAGAAAAAAAATGCAGTAACGAAGTGCCGGCAACATCATCAGTGACTACAGAGAACATTAGCGCGAATTGGTTGCGAAACCTTTTATGGTGTTGGTAATTCAATTGCCATAACATAGTTTCAACACAAAAGCCTAGATACTGTAAGTTCATGTCGAAAGCAATGATCAACACTGTTAATATGCGCTTGAAAATAAAACTGAAAATGTAGTAGAAACTACCATGTAATCAAGTTCCATTCAAGCTGCATAAAAACCGAAGAAAAACTTAATGTTTCAATGTTGAGTTGGGATTTTGAGAAAACTGGTAGTAAGGTTCGCTTTTAGTTCTTTTTCTTAAATTTAAAACTTAAAGAAAATGTAATATGGTGATATTTTTTGTTCCTTTAGGACATTTACGACAGTTGTTCTAAACATGCTCGTACCATGACTGCTGCTTAGGAATAAATAAAAATTATAAATTTTCACTAATGAAAAGGAGACTTTACGTAACAGGTTTGAAAATATTAAAGAATAAGGAAGAATTTATAAATTTGGATTTGGTCGCTAATTTTGATTTCAATATTTTATTAACTGCTTGTCCCACGATGTCGCTCGATATCGATAGTTCGCACAAATGCATTTAAAACAAAAACAAATTCAAACATTTTGTTCTTGTTTCAAATGTATTTGTGCTAACGATCGACATCGAGCGACATCGTGGGACTAGCAGTAAATATTTTGGAAATTATTATTAATATTTTCATAGTTGCTTATCACAAAAATTACCTCGTTTCCGTACCTAAATTAAAAAAAAAATCTTTCATACAATTATTTGAGTGATATGGTGTTAAACAGCGTGTGTTAGATTTAATCATGGATGTTTTTTCTTAGCTTTTGCAACGAAATGCCTACCAGAAGACATGGAATTTTAGGAGTTCTAGCAGATAATTATTGAAAGAACTTCTGCAACGCTTTCCGGCAGAAGTGAGATTGGAAGGTCTGCTCCGCAATGACAACCTGTGTAAAAAAGATATTAGCATGGAATGCAACACGTGGGTCTTGTGCCTGCAAAAGAAAGAATAAAGGGGCCTTCTAGAAGGCCTTCATATTACTTCTTTTTAACACTGGGCTATTACTCTACGGGCCAGTGAATCCTTCCTTGGTGGAGTATTTGTTTTTTTAGTTATTTTTTTTTATTATTTTTGTGGTTCAACAAACAAAAAATACCTTTTAAAGGTTTTAACACCCGCTGTGAGTCAGTTTCGTTTATAAAGACATGAAGATGTTAAACAATTCATGCAGCCAAGTGACTGGGTCGTGAGGACCCAGTCACTTGGCTGGTTTTGTGTCAGATCTCTGACCACTAGGGTTGATTAAATAACTTGAGTCCTTAATTGTAATACACATATCATTATGTGACATATTTATTATAGAAGTACCATCTTTTCGAGAATAAATTGTAATTTGTCGAAATTGAAAGATTAAATCGAAATTTATTGATAACAAAAATTTGATTGAAAATAATTTTTATAATCAAACACACAGAATTCTTGAAGATTTAAAGCTTAATTTATACAAAATAATTTATAAGGTTTTTTAAATGTGTTTCTGCAATGCCTTAACGATTGTCATCGCCTCAAATGTAGCCACTATGCTTAAGGCCTAGTTAGACGATAGTTACTTTAAGGGAACGTAACACATGGAAATAGTGATTTTTTGAGGCTCTTATTTTTGTTGATGCGTTGTTTATCATTACTCGTTAAAATGTATACATCTTTCTTAGATTTTTTTTTATTAGATTGGCTTACATCACTGTCGAAACTTTGAAAAATACAGAAAGAAAGAGCGAAAATAGAGCAAGAGAAATTCAAACGACAAAAAATTTAGTGTGTGTTACAATCTCAAACAACAACAATTTTCAGTTGTTACGTTCCGCTAGATTACGATCGGCTAACTAGGCCCTTATTCAAATTGTCTTTTAACCAAAAGTGTGCTTCATTACTAAACAAAATTTTCAAATTAATATTGGTCTTTCCCTTGGTCCATGCACCAAAGGTTGCTCTGGTGAATTCTATTCATGATAAATTACACACTGTGTAATTTTTTAAGTCATGGCAAAATAACCATATACGGACACCACTACGTGATAAAAGACCAAAAAAAAAGACCGCTGTCTCCCAGTTTTGCCCAAAGTCCTCCAGGTTTTTTTTATGAGCCCTCAAAGATGTGGGGCCTCGATGTCATTTTTGCAGGTAGCCGCAAAAAATTGTTCACTTTTGCGGCTACCTAAGCGCTACCTAAACGGTGTTAAGAATCATTCCTAGGAAGTTCATATGTTCTAGAAAGTTGTTTATTGAGATCTTAGGTTCATTTTTGTAGTTGATTGTTTCCTTGAATTTTGAAGGGTTTGCTACCTATGGACCTGAATAGGGGAAAAAAGGTAAAAAAGTTAAATTTTTTTACGATTTTGATCTTGAAGATGAAGTTTTTTTCATTTTATATGTTAACAATTTTTGTTCTTTATGACAAGAGCTACAACTTTGCCTCAGAGAGTGTAATAAAATTCCAAACAGTTTTCAAAATATGAGCTTGAGTAAATGATCATTTTTTTTGCAAAAATAACATCGAGGCCCCACATCTTTTTTTTTTGGTCTTTTATCACGTAGTGGTGTCCGTATATGGTTATTTTTTCCGTGTTGCACTGTGTTACCAAACCATGCTAAACTTAAAGCAATAAGAAACTGTCAGATTTAATTTTACAGAACACAGTGCTGACAATTTTAATTCCTTTGCCTCTAAAAAAGCACTAGATATAGAACATTTATCGATAACGAAAACCTCTATATGATGACAAAAATTTAAAAACTTATGGATAACGAAACATGTATGTATAGCTAACAATAATTCTCTTCTTGGCAAATAAAGCGATTAAAAAATTTTAAAAAAGATAATTTATCGATAACAAAAAATTTAACTACAAAGAATTTTTTTTTAATATTAAGAATTCTACAAGGAAATTTTTCGATAACGATAATTTCGAATAAAATTCCATCTGTATGGATTTATCGTTATTACAAGTTTTTATTGATAAAATTTTAGTTGTAAATATTTTTTTATATAATACTTTCTAAAGATTATAAATATTTTCAATACTTTTAACGATAATAAATATTTTTTTGTTAATTTATTGATATTAAACATAAATATAAGCAAAAATGTTTTTTTTTATTTATATGCGTAAATTTTTTAATGTAAAAAACTTATATGCGGCATTTTTTTAAGTGAAAAAGTAATCGATACAATAAAGTTTTTTGTTAATTATGTAGTAAAAGAGCAAGAGAATCCATAACAAAAGAACAGAATAATATTTAATAATTGAGCTTTACTAAATGGTCGTATTTCTTTCAAAATATTTTTTTGTCGATAAAAATTTTGTCGATAAAAACTTTTCGGTGAAAAATAATTTATCGCTAAGAAAAATGTATCTACTTAAAATTATTGATTCTAGAAATTTTGTAAACAAAATTTTGATAAAAATACTTTTTCGATAACAATTTTTTATCGATATTTGTTATCGATAAATTTCTTTTTGTTTTCTTTATTAACTATATAAAAAATTAGCTAAGGCTAAAATTTTAATACAAAAAAAAATTATATTTATATACAAATATTTCTTGTTAGTAATACTTTTTACGCATAAATTTATCGCTGAAAAAATGTTGCTACACAAACTATTGCTATTAGTCGCAACGATTTTTTATTATTTGTTTTTATTTTTAAATAAAAATCTATACTATAAAACGAACATACATATTTAAAAATGTTTACATATTAACTTAACAATTAATTTAACAAGGTTTAAAACCCACAAAGTACATATGTTGCAAGTAGTTAAAGTATCTAAAGGTGGTCATTTCACATACGAAGTTACGCAACATGAAGATAAAAGAAAATAAATACTTTCTTTAAAATAAATACAACAACTCTAAAGAGTCTTATAGGGTAAAAAGTAATAACAGAAGTGGAAAATAAGTAGTAAGCATCTTATAGTTATGTTAAGTCTCAGGGAATGATATCTTAAAGTCAGGGGTTGTCAAAAAAAAAAAAAAAAATAATATAAAAAACTATAACAAAGATGTTTATAAAGTCTAACAAATAAATAATTCCAATAATTAAAAATTAAACACTTTAAAATTAAATTTTTCGATTCATTAATTGGTTATACTTCCCCAATGTTTTTTTTTATTATCAATTTTTTTCTAAGTTAATGTTAAGACATTTACATTCTATAAAAGTATCTTAACAACATATTTTTCTACACTTTTTCTTTATCATAAAACAAATACAATAATACAAGTAAGTGGTATACCACATGAAACCACATGCGTTTATTAGCCTCCAGCCTATTTGGTCATAAAGTAGATGACTGAATTAAGCAAAACGTTAAATGTTTCAAACACCAGTCTCACTATCAGATTTGGTTTGATGACTTGTAATAACAAAAGATAAAAATAAAAACATAATATAAGTACTGCTGCATGTGTAGAAAACATTAACGACATACACAGTAAAAGAAAAAGTTATTTCTTGATCGAAATAGCCTAAGATGACACCTATTTTTAGGATTCCTTTAGATTGCTTTTCACATGGGGATTTTGTTGAATTTTTTTTTGTTTTGCAACACATTGAGGTGTTGTTTAAACAGAGCTTTCAACGAAAATTATTTACAATATTCAAGTTGGCAGCGGCAGCTAAAATCTTCTGCCTTGAAAATGATAGACGTAGCAATTGCCAAAGCGATTAACTCCACTTTATAACTGTTTTTTAATGACAATTTTGAAATACTTTTACAAGAGAGTGGAAAAAAAAAAATACTTCTAAATAACAACATCTCAAATAAATATAAATATGGAGTTAATCAATTTTGCAAGTGATGCCGGTAATAGAATCCTAGTTAGTTCTTGTCTCTGCTAAGAGACTGGCTGAATTAAGTTATGTGAACTATGGATTTCTGCCATCACAACTCTTCAATAGTGATACTTTTTCAATAACCATTTATATTCCCTAAAATTTTGTTTTAATATTAAGCGAATTTAGGTTTGAGCATAAGGAATTTATCGATATCAAAACAAAGTCTTTAGACTGAGGTTTTAGGCAAGCGTAAAAAATAATTTCACAGCTGATAGTTTTAGGTTAATAAAAGTGGAGCTTTAAACGAAAGAACAAAACATTTTCATTGTTGAAAAACAGTCGAAAAAATTTAATTTCTTAAGAAATATCCCTCTAATAGATGAAGACTTTATCTTGATGGTTTATCGATAAACAGCTAATGTCCTATTTAGAGCGTTAGGGAATACCAAATTGATATTGACGTTGTGAGCTATTAAAGGTAGATACAGGTATAAGAGCACAATTCCTACAACCGATCATAGATAAGTTCTGGGACACCAACCAACTAAATGACGACTTAAAAGAGGAAAGAAAGGAGACCGGCTTTCGCCTAAGCAAATCAGGCATCGATCATATCAATAGCCTTAGAATAATAACCGAACAATCAGTCGAATGGTGGCTCGCCGCTAAATTAAATATTCATCGACTTCGCGAAGGCATTCGACAGGCTAGCCCACATCTATATTTAGAACGTACTACGTTGTAAAAGAATACCGGAAAAACTCTTATGACTTATCAAGGTACTCTACGAAACCGCAACCTACTCGATTACGCAATCAGCTCTCCATTATTTGGTAAAGTCAGGTCAACTCCAAGAGGTATAAATTGGTATCTTAACCGCCACCTACAAGATATAGACTACGCTGCTGATAAAGGGTGTTTTTCATAGAGGTATAGAACTTTAAGTTGCAATAAAACAACGATGGATTATTCGATTGACATGAATTTTATTTATCCGAGAGATAATCTTGTGGCATTACATTTTAAATGTGATTTCTGGCATATGACCGCCACGGCTGGCGCGGATGTAGTTCAATCTGGACGTCCAAGTGAAGAATAAATTGAAGAATAGATTGAAAGAAATTGTAGAATAAGTACTAGAGTAGTTGCAGAGGATATTGGTATATCAATCGGCTCATGCCATGGAATTTGCTCGAATAGTTTGGGCATGAAACTTTTGGCAGCCAAGTTTGTTCCAAAATTGCTAAGTTTTGAGCAAAAGGAACGTCGCTTTAGTATTGCTCAGGACCTCTTGAATGACGTCAACGACGATCCAGGTTTGCCCAAAAGGGTCATAACTAAAAAAAAGCACTCCGAGTTCAATGAAATGTGGAGGTTTTGCTCACTGTTTTCTTCGATTACAATGACGAGGTACATCATGAGTTCTTGCCAACAGCTCGTACGGTTAATAAGGAATTCTATAAGGAAGTTATGCAGAGTTTGAGTGAAGCAATACGGCTTCTGCTCCATGGGAATGCACCAATGCTTGTCGTGATTTTTTAGCCAAAAATGACAACCTAATCATGGCAGGAATCCAAATCTAGTGAATAAGCTGGTTTATTCACCAGATTTGGATTCCTGCCCCTTTCTTCAATTCCCAAAACTTAAGTGGCCAATGAAAGGAAAGCATTTTGCCACAATTAATATTATAAAGCCAGAATCGAAGAACAAGCTGATGACCATACCGAAGCGCTTCGAGGATTGGAAGAAGCGCCGGCCTAAGTTTATTATATCTAAAATGAATATTGATCAATATGTAAATACTTTTCGAAAAAATTAAAAATGAAAAACTTTTCTTTTGACAAACCTCGTACATGTACATTTTGTAAAGGGCCAGTAGCTTGTGAGTCATTTACGAAGATTACATACAGTTTATCGAGGTTTTTCAATCACGATGCAGTTCTTATTAGCTCTCAAATTCTAACCTAATCCAAGAACTTATTTCTTTTAAAACGTGTCGGTAGAATGTATTGTTTAATACAAATTTAGCTTTTTAATATAGAATCTATATTATATATCAATTACTATATCGAGATTTGAAGCTTGGGAGATAGTGTCTGTGCAAAGTTGAAAGAATACATGCCATAACAATTTGATAAATATCGCGGAAATGTTTTGAAACCACAGACTTATCAAGTTTTAAAATATGTAGGCAGTTGGTTAAGCACAGCCTGTTACACCCATGTTGTCAGCATCTGTAAAAAAAAAATCGCCGCTGTCCGGTAGACAATAAAAAAATCTGGCATTTGGATACTTTCAAATTAATTATATGGATGCTGACGAGATGTAAAGGTTCGAAATGGGCCGCCGTGTGTGCTACATAGCGAACACCATACTGAAATCGCTAACCAAGATCGTGCTAACTCTTTACAGATGTAAGGCAATAAGAAATCAAGGCATTGCCCTTAATATTAACAGGACCCCTTTATGGGAGGTGTCGCCAACATACTTCTGGGATTAGCAGTAAGAAATTTCTTAGTCTTTATAGGTTTAAATACGGGTTATTCTGCGGCATGAGCAAAGAGAATAGGATATTTGCAAGGATGAGAAGTAGCTAAAGCAGCTGGTGAACATATAATCTGTCACTCCAAGCGCAAAGACTGGGTTGTCTAGGATGAATGATAATGGCGTTTATTGGACTTTTGTGGTTGTAATCACATCTTAGCTGTTTCTTCGGTACAGTTGGCAAGCGCTTTCGATGTGACAACATTATTACCAAGCCACGTCTAGGATAGTGTACTAACTATCGTTAGTATAAGTTGTTTGAGTATAAACAGTAATTGGTTCATTAGGGTGGCGTCTACTTAAACGAACTATTTTTCCTAACCTAAGCTTAAGACAAAGTCATTGAAAATTGTACCTGGGTAACAAATTTCATTTATAGCGGCGAACATATGGCTGTGTTTAATAAAAAAAAATAATACGGTTATTCTATTTCTTTGAAAAATAAATTTATTAAACCAATTTATAAACATTAACCCCTGCTCACTTTTAGCCATTTCTACACCATACCTATCAATTTTCAACATAACTTCCTGCAAAAAATATTTCATGGAAACTTTACAACTGGCTGAATTTAAAAGGTGCCTTGAGATCCCCCTTAGTAACCAAACTGCTTAATATTTGCAAAAGCATTTAAGTCAATTTCAGCAACAAATTGAAAGAAGTATTATCAAAAATGCATTCAAATTTACATTATTAATGTTAATTCTCATATTACGACAGTAAAACAATTGGCAACAGTAACAACAGCAAAAGTAATAAGAAAAATAACATAAAAATTACACTTTTGAAAACAACATTCAAGTTGAAAGTTTAAAAATTTATTCATCGTTAACAAAAAAGAAACATGTACCGCCAAAATACAACATAAGTTAATAATAAAATTTATAACTCATTGTAAAGTTTATGTTTCCAACAACTGGAGTGTACAACACAAAAAGCACAGTAAATGAAAATCTCTTATGTAGATGTTTCGAACTGAAATCAGAAGCAGTTGTAAATAAAATAAGTTGTAAAGTTGTTTTAGAAAAAGTTATAAAGTCATTTCCCGCTTGCCACAATGGCGACAACAGTTTTTACAACTCTTAAATGTAGCCAAGCGTAGAGCATTGTATTGTTGCAAAGTGCCACAGCTAAAAGTTAAAATATTTTTCTACTTTAAATCGAATTCAGTATGCAACTACTTTCGACCGACTGACGATAAGAAACTAAAAATAGTTTAAACGACACCACAAAAATATAGTATGTTAGCAAGTATGTTAGTATATCGTTTATTTAGATATACCCGTTGTCCTTCGCTACCCTCATCACCTGGAACATTTGTAAGTAGAAGTAAATTTATACAGTAGACCTACATATATCACAGTGCAACACGGAAATAAATAACCATATACGGACACCACTACGTTATAAAAGACCAAAAAAAAGACCCCTGTCTCCCAGTTTTGCCCAAAGTCATCCAGTTTTTTTTAAGGGCCCTCAAATATGTGGTGCCTCGAAGTCATTTTTGCAAAAAAATTATCATTTACTCAAGCTCATATTTTGCAAACCGTTTGGAATTTTGATATACTCTCTGAGGCAAAGTTGTAGCTCTTGTGATAAAGAACAAAAATTGTGAACATATAAAATCAAAAAAACTTCATCTTCAAGGTCAAAATCGAAAAAAAAACTTTAAAAAATTCAATTTTTTTTACCTTTTTTCCCCTGTTCAGGTCCATAGGTAGCAAACCGTTCAAAATTCAAGGAAATAATCAACTACAAAAATGAACCTAAGATCTCAATAAACAATTTTCTAGAACATATGAACTTCCTAGGAATGAAAGTGAAAAATTTCCCGGCTACCTATGCGCTACCTAAACGGTGTTAAGAATAATTCCTAGGAAGTTCATATGTTCTAGAAAGTTGTTTATTGAGATCATAGGTACATTTTTGTAACTCTTAAACTGAGAGCATTTCGTAATGATGTTATATTGGCTTTTTATTCGTTATAAAGGGAGAAATGTTTTGTTCATACAAAATTTTAACCCACGATAAAGCGTTAGTTTTTTTAGCGGCAATTTAAGTCTTACTTCAAAACTGAACTTTGAGTCGCTCTAGAGAGTAGGCAATTCGATTATTTATGTTTTGTAATAGTTAGTGAATCAGTTAGACAACAAAAAAAAAAACATAATATTTTACCGATTAATCGAATAAAACTTAAAAAGTATTCGATTAATCGATTAATTTGTATGTTGTTTCAAACTTAATTGAAATATTACATTAATGTAATTTAATTTACTTTACTTTACCAAAAAGTGATTCTGTTCTAAAATACAATTAATCAACTTTTAAATAGAAGGAGTTTATATCTTGCAAGTTTATTAATAACTAGCTGTACCCGCCACGTCGTGGACGTCGTGATAATATTTTGCTCGATTTTGCTTTGAAAGTATTCCACACCTATTGTAAGACTTACTTATATAAAGTAGCACCTATAAGAGAAAAATGCAACTAAACGAAGAAGAAACTAACAATAACAGAATTTTATAGCCACACTCAAGTCATAGTATTTTTAGCAAATTTTAAAAAATAACGCTAAATAACAAAAATAATGTAATCACATTATTTTATACCTATGTATTTCACAAAATAACCAATTTATAAAACACGTACGCGACTTAAAATAAATACAAATTTTATTCAATTGGCTATTTGGCAGTAAGTAATTCGTATTAGCGCCATCTGTGTTTAAATATCAAAAAAGTTGCCCTGCCGTGCCGTACTAAGTAGTTAAAACTATCTGTGTTTTAAAATATACTACTTACAAAAATTAAAGGTGCCGTGCTGTACTAAGCAGTCCTTAGTTCCTCCTTAAGATATGCTACATATCAGTTTATATATTTTTTTACTTTATAAAAAATATAGTATTCATATCCGGTTTGTTCAACTGCATACTTTTACTGCTTTTTCTCCACTTTCTCTTGGAATTAAGATACTTTTGCGGAAAAAACGTATTTTATGGGACCAGGATACTTAGGTTTGTTAAAAAAAAATTTTCTTAAAATCCATCCAGTACTTTTTACGTGATGCGAACGTAAATGAAAAGCAGACAGACAGACGGAAATAAGTTACTACTTTATTATATGTATAGAAGCTAAAGGAACAAATATTTTGTTCATATAAACTTTTAACGCTCGATAAAGCGTTAAAGATTCAAGTTTTACCATAAAACTGAACTTTGAGTGTCTCTCATTCATTTCTGAACGCTAGAAAATAATAATTCTCATCATCATGAAATAGAACATTTTGCGCTCATTAAGTAAGTGAATAAAGTTTATCATTTTATGGCTTAATGGCCACCAACTGACTCAGGCCTGCAATATCATTAAGTAACACTGAAACTCTAGAAAGTAGCCATTTTGATTATTTCGGTTTTGTAAGTGTTAGTAAGTCAGTTAGATAATAATAAAAAACATAATATTTTACCGTTTAATCGAATAAAACTTAAAAAGTAATCGATTAATCGATTACTTGGTAGGTTGATTTAAACTTATTAATAATATTTTAGACCAGAGTCATTTTTTGGACCATTAATCGTAAAGTAAATGAATTTACGATAAAATATTCACTAAATTAATTAAATTAGTCTCAAGAACTATAATAAACTTAGAAAATGTTACTATTAATAATTCCTTTGGTGCGGAGTACCCATTCCTCCATGCTATACTCCGTACCTTTTACTTGAAAACTCACGTTTGTCTAAGAGAAACCTATGTCAAACTTAAACACGGTGTGTCATTGATGTAGTTCTCTAGATATATGATGAATGATAATTTGATTTAT
The DNA here is from genome assembly GCA_949628195.1 of Phasia obesa. NCBI lineage: Eukaryota > Metazoa > Arthropoda > Insecta > Diptera > Tachinidae > Phasia > Phasia obesa. Next base: position 28,451,598 of record OX451215.1, on the reverse strand, counting down.
TCGTCGCTCATACCCGTTCGAAAAAATTTGCCTATTTTGATTTTAAACCAATCAGAAGGCGAGTTTAAGCTTAACTTGTTACCAACAAAAAGACAATGTAATCAAATCTTCACAGAAAAAATTGTTTGCACCAATTAAAGGTTTTAATTAGTTTTAACTTAAGGTTCAATTAAATTTTTTAATTGATTTAAATATATATTTGTTTAGAAAAGAAGAAGAAAAAAATACTAATTAAAAAAATAATTGAATCAATTAATTATTTAATTAAATTTGAATTTGAAACCAACTAAAACCTTTAATAGGTGAAAATTTTTTATTTCTGTGTTCGATCCCAATTTACAATAATTTGGTGGGAGTAAAGGATATGGTATGAATTAATTTAAGAGTTGGTGCGGTGATTGGCTGGGAACGAATGAATTTTTTCATATACAAACTTTGAATCTGAAGTATTTGAACTACACTGAAGATACAACAAATACTACAGAAAAAAATTGAGTTTAATAAAAAAAATTTGTAAAATTATTTAATTTTTTTCATAACTACACGCAAAGAAAAAACATAGTTAAGGTAACCATAAAATGCGAACAACATAGTATAATTAAATTATATGGTTGTAGTGAAACTATATTATTATTATTAAAATAATATAGTTATGTGAGAACCATAGTATTGTCTTACTTAACCATAACAATGTAAAATATAAAATTTTATTACGAAATAAATTTAATAAATTTAGTTAGATACTCGTATATACATATTTATAAATACCATATTTGTTTATATAAACATACCTAATAATCACACAATAATTTATTGCATACTTTATTTCTTTAGAATTCGATATGAGAAATGACTTAATTTTCAATTTTTATTTTATGAAAGAAACCCGTAGAATTAGATTCTAATAATTTCAAAATTTTAAACACAAAACTTCAAAACAACCAAAAATTATTTGTTTGTTTTTAGTCATACTGTGGTTGCATACAAGCAAACTTATCATAATATGTTTACTAATAATTTATTATGGTTATAAATACAATTTTATTTTAAAAAACAAAAGTTTTTTTTTGGGGTTTTAAAATAGTATAGTTCAAACCAACCATGTTAATTTTTTTGGGGTGCAGTAACCATTTAATGATCAAATACTAAAAAATTCTTGTTTTTCTTAAGCATAGTAAGGATTAAAAGACCTTTAAATTGTTCAATGCAATCATATATTGTTACAGTAAACATAGAATGGTTCTTGTGACCATATCATTATCATGTTTTTCTCTGCGTTTATTATAGAATAATTACAGTTTTTTTTATTGTAAAATAAGAAATCATTGTCATAAAAACATAAGCAGAAGTTCCCGAAGGTATGTATATAATGGCGACTGAGTCAAAAACTAGATAAGACCTTAGGCAGGCGATAAAAACGTAACGAAATATGTACAAATCTCTTAAAAAAGGACTAACATAAGGTGTTAAAGCAACGCCATAGAGAAAGAAATAAAAAATTCGAAATTTGTACAGTTTTTCGGTATGAAGTCAATCTTATGTAAAATGAACGTAAGAAAATCCCTAGTAGCAGTATATCCACATCCAAGACATGAGTTAAATCATAAAAAATACAGAAAAGTTTTTAAAAGTTAACTGGTATAAATTCATATGTTAGTCTAAATATTTTTTGCACATTTGAATAATTTGCTAAAGAACAAAAATAACAACAGTAGCAGCAGAAGCAACAGAAGTAATAGCAAAACGTATGATCAGCAGCAGCAACTTAATGTAAAATAATTCAACACCATATATACAGACGTACATGTTGTATTGTTTATTGTAAAACAACAAGTAGCAACATCGTTTACCGACTGGCTGCCTTAAAGCTCTTCCTTTGAAATGAAGTTGCAAGTTGGTTTCCAAATAAAACAACATTTTGATTCGTAGTAAAACCAGAAAAAAGTTTAGTTTTTTTTTTCTTAAGTTTTGCTTAGCAAAATATTTTAGAATATTTTTTTTGTGTATTTCAACAACAAATGCGTTTTTTAAGTACACTTTATTGTTGTTGCTGTTGTTGATGTGATGTTTTAAAAGGACCGCAGTGTTTAGCTTTAAAGTTTTCAACTTTATTATTGAATCGTATTTTGAAGTTTACTGCCAAACAAACATAAAAATCTAAATTATATTTCAATTTGTTTTCAACAAAAATATACCAGAAGCTAAAATTACTAACACAAACACCCCGTGGTATTGCAATAGTAGGTATAGAGTTGAAATTAGTTATTTTTATTCGTAAAGCACATTTGCACTTGCCTTTATTGCACTTGGAGGCTGTGTGTTTTATGGAAATATTTTTCACAAAAAATCCCATTTATTTAGCCTGTTAAGTATTTAATGTTGTTTAGTTTTATCATTTTGCTCTGACATGGTCCTTTACAACACTATGAGGTTAGTTTAGTTGTTGGCTAAAAAAAAACTATAAAGTCAAAAATTTTTATTACATTTTTTCTCGTTTCCAATTACACTTTTTAAAGGGGTCTTCAAGTGGTTTTCAACAATTTTAATATGTATGTATGTATGTATGTATGTATGTATGTATGTATGTATGTATGTATGTATGTATGTATGTAATATGTATGAAAACTTAACACATGTAAGTGTATTTATGCTGGATGTACTGTGAGGCTACTTACGGTCAAAGACTTTCATGAATATAATTAATGTTTTATTAGAAACTCGTTTAACTTCAAATCTAACAATATAAATGTTTAAGGGTAACAAATTAAATTTTCTCTAACAGAAGTAAAATAAATGGATGGCATCGTTAGCATGTTCTCTGCGTGCTTGCAAGGTATAACAGATACGAGAGGTAAAAGTTTTAATTATTTTTCCACATAATGAGTCCATCCGTCGATTGTGGATTATACTAATAGACCTGTGACTGCACACAATCTCCTCACTTCATCTCTGCGGAAGATAACCATAACTTCAAATCGTCTATGCAGAATGTTTATTGTAACACTGTTTTATTGGAAAGATGTCGATGTCCATGTCCATGTCTATATCTTTCAACTAATATAAAAAGAAAATGTTTTTCATTGATCTGTAGTTCTTGCCGATGACCTCACCACCTTCATATTCGGAGAAGTATGGCACAAAATAGGTTCTAACAATAAACTTCTATAAATGCAATTTTGCTTACTAACAAAGCCATTTATCCAAAAAAAAAAAAAAAACGCGTCATTTTTGAGAAAATTGCCTGCCGTAATGAATACTAATTTTTATAAAAAAGTTTTATTCTTTCAACATGCTGCTTAATAATAAGCAATAGATTTATGTGCCACACAATAGTCACATGGTTGCCACATTTTGCTAATATCGATCCGTTATAATTGAAAATGTTGTATGCACGCAAAGAATAAATATAGTTATGGTCACAAGAACCATCTCATGTTCTCTGTAACAATATACGGTTGCGATGAACAACTGATAGTTTTTGTTACTATTTAATCACTAACTGATTATTTTACCCAAAAAAATGTAACCTGGTTGGTTTGAATAAAGTTTTGTTAGTATTCCAAAATAATATCGTGCTTATAACCATAACATATTATTAGCAAACAAATTATGAAAAGTTTGCTCGTATACAAACACAGTATGACTAAAAACAAGCTAATTGTGTTTGCTGTTTTTAAAGTTTTGTGATTAGTGTTTTTAAATTATTAGCATCTAATTTAACGGGCTTTTGTTTCAAAAAAAAAAAAAATATATTTATGAGTCATTTCTAATTTCGAATGCTAAAAAATAATTTAATAAAAAATTTAATCTTTTATTGTTTTTATATATAGTACATATGGTTTTATATAAATATCTAACAATATTTATTTAATTTATGACAATATAAAATAAAATTTTATTGTAATATGATTATGTTATATTTTACAATGTTTTTTTTTTTGACTTAGACAATAATATGGCTTGACTACAACCATATCATTCAATCATAATATGTTGCTCTTAGATTATAAATAAAGAACCCAGAATTTATAATCTTACTGAGATCGCATAGTAGATATATGTATGTATAGATATTTTGGATCCAGATATACATATAAATTTTAGATTTTTATTGATAGATTCCTTATTATAGACTAGCTGTGCCCGCCACTTCGTCAACGTTCTTGCAATATTTTGTTCGATTTTGCTTTGAAAACAAGCTACACCAAAGACACTAACTCTACTTTATATAAAGGTTCTCATATTTACTAAAATAACTGTCGCATTAAACTATGCATATCGGTTATGGTTTATGTATTAACTTTATATTTATATAAAAGGTCTCATTCTTACTAAAATAATAAAAAATTATAAATAAGTAAAAAAATTGAGCTTTGACATTTATTTAGTACTAGCTGTGCCCACCACTTCTTCAGCGTCCTTACAATATTTTTCACTATTTTGCTTTGAAAGTAATCCACACCAAATTTTAAGACTCTAGCTTTTATAGTGCTTCAGCTATGGTTTATTTTATTTAGAGGTACCCACCCTGGATAAAGTTTTAAAATATTTAAAAATGTATAAAACTAGATGTAGAGTTCTGAAAATGGTGTTTAAAATATCCCGCCGACAAAAATAAAAGATGCTGCCAAGTTTGCTGTACATTTAAATAGGTAAAATTGCGTACTTTCACTCCTTTTCTCCACTTTCTTTTGGAAATACGATACGGAAAGGTATCCTATATTGGGGTCAGGATACTAAGGTACCTCCTCACAAAATTTTGTTAAAATCTCTCCAGTAGTTTTTACGTTATGCGAACACATGCAGAAAGACAGACAGACTGGAAATGAAATACTATTTTATTATATGTATAGATATAGATGGTCAATAAAGTCATGTCTATTTGTATATTAAAACAGCGCATACTAAGACCTCAGAAAGCTTAGTCACTTTAGTATACTTTATGACATTAGGTTAAACCGATTATATCAGTTAAATGACCACCATCCGAAATGATGCAGATTTGTGCTGGTTGCAAACAATTTTAGTTTTTTCCCGCAAACCATTGGCTCAAACGGAAGAACTTTGATGACATCTTTAAAACATAATATCACTCCGACTGGATGTCTGCCAAAAAAAGCAGCGACAACAATTGCACCTCCTTCAGTTATGTATCGCTGCATTGCTTGTTTTCAGCTAATTCTCTCTCTATCAGTACAACATAGAAAAGCATATAGACATTTTGTGCCAAGTTAAAATATAAAATACAAATATATTATGATTCTTATTTAGCACCACCCAGTATGTATATATACAAAGGGTTTTTTTTGCAGGGGGTTTAACTTCTTTACATAAAATCATGTTTAAATCGCACGATATTGTGGTTTAGCTTTTTTTCAAAACCCAATTTAACGCTTTTTAACTTTACAACAAAAACAATTAAATTATTTAAGAATATTTTGTACTTTTTTTTTGGGAAACACATAAATCTCTCTAATTAAATCCTAGATATAATTCATTTATTTTTTTTGTAAAACAAATGTTGCGAACATGTGGTTTTACACTGCGTGTGTTTGTCATATGACTTGTCAGTTTGTAATTCCATGTGTTTGTAAAATAGACATTTTACATACGGTTTATAATTTTTGCTTTCAAACGTATATGTGTAATTACATCTGACATAACCTACAATATATATTTTTTTCGCTACACAGTTTTGTATTGCCAACTACAGCTGATGCAAAGATGGAAACGTAGTGCTTTTGCGACGCGTTTTAGTGCTTTTGGTACCACAAAAAGTCTAAAATAGCAAAATATCAAGTTGGCATTACAGGATGTCAGATGCTTTGTCACATCAAAATAGAACACGTTCTAAATGAAAAATGTCATATGTATTATACACATGGAAAACACACATGTTATGTTTCAAAAGGTTTATACGATGTGTTTAGAATTTACACATGGAAAAGTGACAAGTCATATGACAAATACACGCCGTGTAAAAGCACTTTTAAAAAGCAGTGAAAACCACTCTGCATCTATTGTGTGTAGGACATAGTTGTGGTTGTATTTGTAGCAACTCTGAAAATAAAAATTCTAATTTTAGGTTTTCTAACTTTACAATCAGTATCGGTCGAAACCAGAAAATATCTAGCGAATGAAAAATTTTACATAAAAAAATCCTAGTAAAATCCTAGAAAAAAAATCATTTATCAAAAATAAAAGTTGCCAACGACTGCTAGATGTAAACATATTACACTGCACATAAATATTGAACCTGATCAAGTTGTATAAAATTAAAAAAATAAAATATTTTATTCTCTCTGACTACTAATAGTCAAATTAATTACATAATTTGTATAAAAATATTTTTCAACTTCTCTTAGTAATCAGAGAGAATAAAATAACTTAAGCCTAACTTTAACAATTCATTTATATGTTAATTAAATATAGCGACTAATTTAATTAAATTAATCAAGATTGTAAAAAAAGATTTTCATTCAAATTGCCTTCAACTTGTCTAACAACACAGCGATGGCCTAATAGGGTGTCAATTTATACTGTCAAGATAGTCTGTGATAGGCCTTAGACCTGATCTAAACGTACTTGTTGAGTGCCAGGCAGCTTTAGGTAGATTCTCTATTTTTATTCAAAACATTTAAGTCATGTCTTGTTCCTTCACCAGACACGATTTAAAACTTCTTGTACCACTTCGAATTCGGGATAATAACCCTTGCAACAATTTTCATCAAGTTTAAGCAGGGTTGTTAGAAAAAGTAAACTTTAATGACATAAAAATCAAGGATTAAGTGACAAAATTAATTTTTAGTTGGTCTGACATTGAATTTTAATAACAAACGTATTAAAACATAACATCAACAAATATTTTGCCACAGAGAGTAATCGTCTGAACCATAGTGCAATATTGGCAATTTTTTTATTATTTCGTCCAACGCTTCGAAGTGTAAAAAACAACAAAACAAATTCTTTATTTTATTAGGAAATTAAAATATATTCTTAAAATATAAATATATATATATGGAGAAGGATTTGTAAAAAAAAATTATTATTTAAATTCAAAAAAAAAAAAAAATAAACTAAATAAAAACTCATCACCATAACATCAGAACTCATGTTGACGCCCCAAGAAATTATTTTTTATTTAAATTAACTTAGCACCCTAAACGTTAGTATTATGCTAGTCTATCAAACTGGAGGTTGTGGGTTCGATTCCCACCAAAAACTCTGGTTGTTTCACTTCAACGAGTGAAGATCTTAGTTACGGTGCTGTGCTCGGTAAATTCAGTTAGAATATGATTTGAAATTGTATCGTAACATTTAATAAATAAATACGAATATTGTGACGTGAAAAAGGAATTTAACATAATGTCTATACAGTTGTAAAAGCGCAGTGGAAGATAAATATTAAATTACAGAAAGAAAGGAAATTTCTTGTAATTGCGTATGTTGGGAGTTTGTAAGGAGTCGTAAAAGTGACGTCAAAAGGTAATAAATCATAAGTTTATAATGACTAGTATAGTAGTTTTAAAAAGCTGTAAGCTAAAAAGATAAATGCTGAAGAGGTTCCTATAATGTGGTATAGAAGAAAAGGTAAATGCAACTAATGATATTTTATTTTTAAAGTAGATGATGATGATGATGACTTTAGCTAGAAGATAAACAAAAAAATAATAAGGATATTCATTTTAATAGTTATCAAACATCTGTGCCCACACACGTTGTTTGCGTCCTGTCACTATTTTGTACGAATTTGCTTTAAAAGTAAAACCACGCCAAATTTTACGTATTTTTTTATATAAAGGTACCCATCTCTGGATAAAATTCTAAAATTCAAAAAATTATTGTAAAGCTCTGTAAAATATTTGATAACACTTTAATTCCATACAGTAAAAATACAAATCAAATTTTATTCAATTGGCTATTTTGTCATTATTTTAATACAGCGCCATCTGTTGAGCAACCGTGTTTAAAAAATCCCGCTTTCAAAATTAAGAGAAGCCTTAAAGTGTGCAGTACCTTTAAATCGGTAAAAAAAATCGGCGTACTTTCTCAGCTTTTTCTCCACTTTCTCTTGGAAAAGTATCATTTATTGGAATCAGGATACTAAGTTACCTCCTTAAAAAAATTTGTTAAAATCCATCTCGTAGTTTTTAAGTGATGCAAACGAACACAGAAAGACAGACAGACAGGTAATGAGTTACTGTTTTATTATATGTATAGATAATTGAAATTTAAATTCCATTTAAGTGGGTTAAGTTAATTTGAAAATTAATAATGTTGAAAATATTGCTATAATTGTGTGCCTTACTGTTGTTGTACATGTGTTTGTGCTTGAAATTATGCTGCTACAAGCGTGCAAAAGCTGCAAGCTTTAGCACTTATGTATTTATTTGTTAATGGGCACAATTTAACTCATATACGTTGCATGAAATTTTAGACGAATAATAAAAAAAAACAAAAATAAAAATAAAACATATATTTTTATTTTATTACATTAGAGTAAAATACAACAATACAATTTTAACACAATAAAACACCTGGTTTAGCATAAAAAATATAAAACCTCCAGGCAGACGAGAGCTAAATTTGAGGTAATTAAAGCAAGTACTTTACACAATAGAAAAAAAAGAGGTAGCGAAATAAAAAAGGGACTTCTTTAAAATCTAAGTTGTATAAGTATATACAGAAAATTATTGATTTAAAAAAAATTCTTTTAGGGTGTCGTAGGACCAACAGTGGAATTACAAATTTTTTTTCAAATTCATTAATTTTTAAAAAAACGGAAGTTAAGCTAAATAGGAGATACGAAATATTTTTAAATTCATACTCTCATATTTATAAAAAATAAAATAAAAATAAAAAATGTATTTTAGAAAAGTATAAAAAATTAGTTCTAAAATATTGATATCTATTTTAGAACTAATTTTTTATACGGAAGTTGTTTTAAAATATATTTTTTATTTTTATTTTTTATTGTATACTTTTGAAGTTTTGCATGCACCCTAAGTGTTCTTTTAAAGCCGAAATCGCGGTACTGTTAAATAAAGCGTCTTAAGTTGACAACCCGAAAAGCACAAACATTTCGATATTCAGACTTTACGTAACCTCAGATAAAATACACCAAAGGCTCAATTCCAGAGGTAATGTATTACGAAATTATCTTCTTGAATAAATGGATGGCAAGTGTGGCGTCGCCCTTTAGGCAATAATGTATTTTTACAAAACGACCTGTCCAGGGACACAAATTATTAGAAATAACGCTCTTCGTTAAATTTTCTTCCCTCTCATTTTTGTAAGGACTACCGATTACTCTAGCCCGGAACCTGTACAAACTCTCATGATTTTTTTTTTTTTATTGCGGCAATTATACTTCTTAAAATGCTGACTAAGGTAAAAATATGCCTCATCACTAAGTAGAATATTAGGAAAAAACCTCCCGAGCTTAACTCGGATTTTTTAAATAAATTTGCATAGATATGCATAATTTGCATAAATATGCATAATTTGCATATTCATGATAAAATAAAACCAAACTGGATAAAAAAAATTATAACAGATTTTCGAAATTTTAAAAGCCTATAACCGATAAGAGTATCTTTCACGTAGAGGTCTAAGTGAGTGGAGTATTTTTGTTTTACAGCAAAACTTTATAAACCTTTAAGACACTTAAATAATTTTCTTGATTTATTTTACCCAATTGCAGACATTTTGCAACGTTAATAGACAGTTACGTGTTCTAGAAACAAAAAAAAACTCCTTACTTCCTTTCAACATTCAACGCTACTTTATTAAAACATTAATTAAATTCATTAGTTTATCAAACAACTTTACAATGACAGTACATAGCTACTACATTCTTGCATTACTTCCAAAGAAATACATGCCATAAATCTTGCAGGATGTCTTTAAAAATGCTAAATAACAAAAAGGACCGCAAAATAAAGTATAGTTGTGTTTTTAAGTATGTAGTTTCATTCCCCACCTCTTGCAGCATCAATAAAGAGTTTGCGATACAAAAATAAACAAATTCATTGAGGCGATATAGTGATAAAAGAAACCTTTCTTGCAAACTTCTAAGGAAATTTCTTGTAATTGCGTATGTTGGGAGTTTGTAAGGAGTAGTAAAAGTGACGTCAAAAGGTAATAAATCATAAGTTTAAAATGACTAGTATAGTAGTTTTAAAAAGCTGTAAGGTAAAAAGATAAATGCTGAAGAGGTTCCTATAATGTGGTATAGAAGAAAAGGTAAATGCAACTAATGATGTTTTATTTTTAAAGTAGATGATGATGATGATGACTTTAGCTAGAAGATAAACAAAAAAATAATAAGGATATTCATTTTAGTAGTTATCAAACATCTTAAGATTATTAAAAGTTGGCTTTACTTTTGTTAAAATTATATATTAGTTATAGATAAACAATTTTTAATTAAAAACATTTTTTTTCCTTCGGAATTCTTAAAAAATCATTCAAAGTTGTTACAGTTTCAGAAAAATAGTTTATCAAGCCTGCTACGACTACTGTAGACTTTCCTTAGTTAATCATCTTAGACCCAATTTAGATGATGATATTTGTACTTGATTTAAAAATCAGTCGGACTAAGAAACTACTTCATATTTGCTGATAAACTGAAAAGATCCTGAAAATTTTATTATACCCTTCACTACAGGTGGAAAGGGTATATATAAGTTTGTCATTCAGTATGTAATTTCTATAATATTCTTTTCCGACCCTATAAAGTATATATATTCTGAATTCTTGTACATAGACATTAGTTGATTAAGCGATGTCCGTATATCCGTCTGTCCGTGTTCGGGTAGTAATGCCATTTGCCAAGGCACCAGAAGAGATACAAAAAATTTAATCACACCAATCTATTAGGCATAGTTTCGAAAATTTTAGGGATTGGAATTCAGAAACATCGGATCATTCCTTTGAAGGCGGCGGGCCAAAAACCACGCCCACCTATATTTTTTTGTCAAATAAATATTAGACCGCGACACGTAGATAGCAAGGAGTGCGTACAGATAAATCAGGATTTTTTTTGCTTTAGTCTGACCATTCCAACTCAATATAGATTGCAGAAAGGTGCTAAATTAAAAAAAATTATTTTCAATAAAATTTCTAAAAAAATTAAAAAAAAATTTGTTAAAAAATATTTACAAAATATTTTCAAGAAGATATTTTTACAAAAAATTTTTCGAAAAAAAACATTTTTATGTAATTTTCCAAAAAATTTTCAAAAAAAATATTTTTTTACAAAATTTCAATATTTTTATAAAATTAAAATCATGAGTGTAACATAACATAACATATTTTTAATATTTAGTAAATATGTATATAGAGTAAATTATTTTTTTAAATGCTTTTTTTTCACGCCAATAGGAAGGTGTAGAGTTAAACCCAAAAATTATTTCCTTTATTTTCTGGTGATAGTTTTACAATTTATTTTATTTTACAAAGAATGGTTTGTAAAGCGATCCTAAGGCTCCGAGCTATCAAAAACGAATGCCTTTTACAACGCCGCGCTTAAAAAAATACTTTACAAAACTTTAAAGAATGTCATTAAAAGATAATTTATGTAATCAATTAAACGCCATCTATGTACGAAGTTTCAATTTATCCTGAACCTGCTATATACAGTGGGCCATTAACATAGCTGGCTTAAACATCCCGGCCGACTTGCAGTACTGCAACCAGAACCCCACGATATTCTCTGTAAAATAAATAATGGAAAACCGCCAAACACAAAGGCACGAAAATTCTATAATTAAAAAAAAAAATTCAGTTTATTAATATAATTTAAGTAAGATGACAAAGATTAAATAAATTCATTCAATTTAATTCAGCATCAAATTCACACCACTACTCATTGAGAGCAAGATCCCGAAATGATATAACCGAAAATGGTAAATTGTGCTAGAGGCTTTCCAAATGAACCACCCATGACACCATTGCGGATAATACGCGAATATACCTCTCCACCCAAGGTAATTTGCACAGATGCAGCTACGTGAAACTGGGGATCAGCAAGCTGCAACCCAGGAAACTCATTGACAATCCTACTGTCGACCGAATTTTGGGGGGTGAGAATGCGATATCGGCGTCTTATTTCGGCATACGTCTCTACTGTCACACTCATTCCATGGTTGCCTCGAATGCTTAGTAAAATCTTCTTCTTGTTTCCAACGCGAACGGCCTTCCCATTTAGACGATCAGCAATCTTCTCTGATACAATTGAACATTCTGCACTTCGATCAATTAGGGCTCTCTCAAATATATACGTTTCTCCGCAGATAATCTTTAATATGGCAGTTGGCCGCAACATGATAGCTTCAGTAAGCTGATATACCGGTAAATTTGCGATATCGTGGAATCGATTTTGACATTTAAGCTTCTTGTGCGCATTTGTCTTTAGGTTCCTTGAATGACTTGGAACCAAGGCTTGGGACGTACTAGGTCCCTCACTTTCCCGACCATTGGACGGACGAGGTCCCCTGGCTGAGTTTTGGGACGAACTAGGTCCTCTTCTCTTTGGGCGGGTAGACGAACGAGGTCCCCGTTTGAAACGCTTTACTTCATCTTTCGTACTCGGGATAGACGAACGAGGTCTTGAACCCGGTTTGTGCAGAAGCGTATGGTGCATATCTCCACATCGTTTACATTTCCCCGTACTCTCACAAGTACGCCAGGTATGGTCGTGACTAAGACATCCCGCACAATATTTATAAATAGAGACCAATTGCATTCGCTCTTTGTACTCCACTTGTAAAAACTTTTTACAAAATCGCAAGGGGTGATCCTGCAAGCACACTCTGCATACCATTTTGTTACTGCCGTGACGACCTTTGGCATATTTCTTTGCGGAGACCATGATGCTACAAATTTAGTGGTAAACGAGAAAAAGTTTTAAAACAAAATACTAATTAGTTGGAAGAACTACAAGCTTCACAACTGGTCTCACAACTAAGCCCCGCTCTGTTTTTACTTCCACAACTCTAACGTGACCATCTTTTCCCGGATTTAATTTAGTTACTCGACCTAACCGCCATTCATTAACCGGTAGAATATCCTCTCGAATGATAACCATGTCCCCTATTTCAATATCCTTTTTCACAAATTTCCATTTATTTCGCTTTTGCAGATCTTTTAAATACTCTACCTTCCATCTCGAACATAGACGCTGATTCAAGGCTTTTACTCTTTGCCACCGGTTTGTAATAGAAGTTGGAAGTTCCGATATTCCCACCTCAGGAGCAGCCAGCAAGGGACCACCGATTAAAAAATGTCCCGGAGTTAGAACATCCAAACATTCATGACTCTCCGATAAAGGACACAAGGGCCTAGAATTTAAGCAAGCTTCAACTTTTGCTAACAAAGTGGAAAACTCTTCGAATGTATATTTTAGACCACCTGCTATTCTTCTAAAATGGTGTTTAAAACTCTTAACACCAGCTTCCCACAGACCTCCCATGTGAGGTGCACTCGCAGGATTAAAATGCCAATTTAAACCCTGTGGCCCATAATCTGACTGAATTTTATACCCTGAGCTTGACAGGAAATTATTAAATTCTGTTCTTAGAACCTTAGAGGCACCTACAAAATTAGTTCCGTTATCCGAATACATATCTTTGGGAAGACCGCGTCTTGCGACAAATCTAGCAAATGCTGCCAGAAAGGCTGGTGTTGACAGATCACTGACCCCTTCCAAGTGGATAGCCTTCGTGGCGAAACACACAAACAAACAAACGTATCCCTTTGTAATAAGGCAAGCTCGACCTGTAAAATTCCGAATGTCGAATGGACCGGTGAAATCTACCCCAGTGGCGGTAAATGGACGCGAAAGAACGGTTCTTGCTGTTGGAAGAGCAGCCATTATTTGACTTTGAGTTGCCTTTTTGTATATTGTGCATACCTTACAACGTCCTATAACAGTTTTTATTAAATTCTTTGCATTTCGAATATAAAATTCTGTCCTTAATATTCTTAACATTAACTGATTACCTCCGTGTAACGTAATGTTGTGGATAAATGTTACGAGGAGATAAGAAAACCTACACTTAGAAGGTAACAATATTGGAAACCTTTCGCTGTAGGTCAAATTCGGTGCATTGCCAAGACGACCCCCAACACGAATTAAAGCTTTCTCATCTAAGAAAGGGTTCAAATTTAACAACTCTCCCTCTGTAACTTTCTCCTTCTCGAACAACTTGTGGTACTCGGCTGGATACCAAGCTTTTTGAGCGACTATTATCAGTTTTACTTTCACTGATTCTATCTCTGGTTGAGTAACTTCAACACCATGATACTCAAATTGTTCAATTTTCAACATAACATTAAGAGCACGCAACACTAAAGACATAACCCGTAAAGCCCTGGGATATGAGGAAAAATTATCCAGCAAGTCATAAAATTGCCTAAAATATGCATAAAAAACCATGTGATTTCTTGATTCTTCTCTTGTACCGAAGTCCTGATGAGGAGCAGTACTCCAATGACTTGTGGAAGACTGTAGCCATGATGGACCATACCACCACAGACTGCTTTTCGCCAAATCTTGTGGCCGCATGCCACGACTTATTAAATCGGCCGGATTATTAGCAGAATTTACATGCCTCCAGCACTCCTTATCAAGTTTTCCAACGATTTTCGACACTCGATTAGCGACAAAGGTGGTCCAAGAGCTTGGAGGTTTCTGAAGCCAAGCTAAAACTATCATAGAATCGCTCCAAGCATAAATTTTCGTCCTACTCTCTTCGAGATTCAAATCTTTTCTAATGATATCGAGCAAGTTGGATAGAACAACAGCTCCGCACAGTTCAAGTCTCGGTAGGGAAACCGTTTTTAGTGGAGCCACTTTGGATTTAGCCAACAAAAGGTGAGTTTGGACCGAACCATCTTCTTCCTCAAGCCGAACGTAGATACAAGCGCCATATGCCTTTTCCGACGCGTCTGAAAATCCATGAAGCTCTAACTTGCAGGTTGGTTTAAACCCAACCCAACGATAAATTTCTATCTGGTCAATAAATTGGTAGTCACTTAAAAATTGTCTCCATATAAGTGCACTACTTTCAGATAAAAAGTCATCCCAAGCAGTTTTTTCACTCCATATCCTCTGCATCAAAATCTTTGCATTAATAACAATCGGCCCTAACCAACCAGCTGGGTCAAAAAGTTTAGCTATTATAGAGAGAACTTCCCTTTTTGTAAAATTTTCTTTATAATCTATCGCAGAAGATCTAAAATAAAATTTATCTAACTTAGCATTCCATCTCACTCCTAGAGTCTTGCTTGAACTAAAATCTTCAATTTCTAAAAAACCCTCATTCAATAAATGGTCAGATGGCAACCCTTGTAAAACTCGCCCATCATTTGATGTCCATTTTCTCATCGAAAAACCAGCCGATGATAAGCATTGTATTAATTGGTCCCTAGCCTTGATCGCTAGAGATATTTCATGAGCTCCTGCCAAAGCGTCATCTACGTACATCATTTTGCGCAAAATCTTCGATGCTAAAGGCCATCTAGCTTCATTATCATCAGCTAATTGATGTAAAGTTCTGATAGCAAGAAAAGGAGCACAGTTCACACCAAAAGTGACAGTTTTTAACTCAAACTCTTTTACTTCTTCATCAGGATGCCTACGAAAAGCTATTCTCTGATAAGCGGTTTGGTCAAGGCTTAATAGTATCTGTCGATACATTTTCTCAATGTCTCCAGTAAAGACATATCTATAAAAACGCCACCTTATAATTAAAAGCGTCAAATCGTTTTGTAAAGCAGGACCAGGAAACAGTACATCATTCAAACTAAGCCCTGAAGAAGTCCGACTCGAAGCATTAAAAACCACTCTAACCTTAGTAGAAGAACTTTCGGGTTTAAAGACCGCGTGATGCGGTAAGTAGTATGACTCCATTTTCTTCAAATCGTTACTATCAACCAAAGCCATGTGGCCCAGCGTCTCGTATTCCGATAAAACATTGTCATATATCTCCTTAACTGGCGGATTTTTCATTAAAGACGACTCGTTTCTTAAAAACTGCCTGTAAGCTTTTTCATAAGAAATCCCTAAACTTTTATCAGGCCTAAATTGCGGTTTAAATGGCATCGATACGACATAACGCCCGGAGCTATTCCTTTTTACTGTTCTCTTGAATAGCTCCTCACAATATTCATCTTCAGGAGTCACCATCGTCGTTTGTGGTGGCTCTTCCAATTTCCAAAAAGCTTCAAGCTGTTTGTCCAACCCAACCTCTGTAAAGAATGATACTTTCAAATCAGGGTTCGAAAGAGGCCCTGTGATGATCCAACCAAAAATGCTTTCTTGAGCCATCAAATTACCTAAAATATTGCGCTTGACACCGTCCAACATTATTTTAGGGTAAATGTCACCACCAATCAATAAATCTACATGATCACTTTTCGTAAAATTTGGATCGGCCAACTGAATTTTTAATAGCGCAGAAGAGTTCAAAATACTAACTGATTCACCAGGCAGCCGACCAGTAAGTTTTGGTAAAACCAAACCAGTCACCTCAATTCTATGTCGACTATTTAATGGCGAGCTTAAAACGAACAAACACTCTTTTCTAACTGAACCCGCCATAGCGTCATTTAATCCAGTTACTTTCGCATTTATTCCTTTGACTGGCAAATTAAGACGTCTCTGAAATTTTTCCGAAATGAAAGTTGCTTGCGACCCCGAATCAATTAGAGCCCGAGCCTTAAACACCTCCCCCCGATGGACAATATCTACCATCGCAGTACCCAAAAGTATTTGGCTAGATGCAGTAGCAAAACAATTTTGAATATAATTTCCATTTACAGCTTGTTGGCTGGTACTTGGGCCAACAGCACCACTATCTGCATGAGAAGTTCTAGACACTTCTCTATGCAATAAAGTATTGTGCTTTAATTTGCATTTCAGACAACTAAAAGAGCTCTGACATTCACTGAGCCTGTGACCATCACTCAGGCAGTTTATACAAAGATTTTTCCTTTTCACTAATAAAAACCTTTCAATAGGGTCCATACCCAAAAATTTGGGACAGCTATTCAAAGCATGATCCTTAAAGCAGGATACACAAGATCTTTTCGATAATTTCGTTTGATAGGATCTAACTTTCCTTTTAAACCCAGAATTTACGTCAGAATCAGGCCCTTTAGCAGAATTTGGTGGTTCGAAGCTTCTAATGTCCGAAACTGTTTCCAGTGATTGAAATCTTGAAGTCAAAAACCCATCTAGTTCCTCCCATTGAGGATTTTCGGTTTTATTCCTAACCGTCTGCTCCCATAGTGATAAGGTAAGGATTGGAAGTCTTGTAGAGCAGAGATAAACAAAAATTGGATCCCAGTTAGAAATATCTATATCATGCAACCTAAGTGCAGATATCGAATTATTGATATCTCTCTGTAACCTTTTTATATCGCTAGCCGATTCCGATCGAACAGGTACCAGATTAAATAACATCTTTAGTTGTGTGTTAACTAAAATTCTTTTATTTTCGTACCTATCCTTTAAATTTGCCCATGCAACCTGAAACCCATGATCCGTAAGAGGGGATTTCTTTACTATTTCTAAAGCCTCACCCTGTGTAAATTGTCTTAAGTAAAAAACTCTTTCCACTGAAGATATGTCTGCACCATTTATATAAACTGCTGTAAACATATCACGAAAAGACGGCCAAGATTGGTAATCGCCATGAAAAATCTCCATAATACAAGGTGGCAACTTCATATGACTATTTCGTATTCGACAGTCAATTGTGGGTAATCCGTCTGGATTTCTGACAGATTGCGTGGAAGACATTTCCGGCTTATCTAAAAATGATTTTGAAAGCTCCCCCATGAGTGCCCCAACCGTAACGTATCCATTACGACAATGACTATAAAGTAGTGTCGCGGCCTCGCAGTCTTCTTCCGAATCTTCTTCTTCATCGTCGGTGACAAACTGTTCATAAGAGACCTTAACCTTCTCCCACAAAGATTTTAATTCTTCCTTTTGGATTTCAAGTGAAAAAATTGAAATACCTTCTTGAGGTAGGTTACCATATTCCTTCTCAAAATCTAAAAATATTTTGGCAGTCTTTTCAAACTTGACCAATTTTCGAGACTTAACCATTTTGATTTAAAACTATATTAGCTCAAACACTTAATTGCACCCAAATTTGTCTCTACTGACACAAGCACAATTTACTGTTTTCAAGAACGAATTCCTTTAAATCCCTTATTATCAGATAAATTGAGAAAAAAAAAAAAAAAAAACTATTTCACAAAAGACAATAAATAAATTCAATTTATCTTATTTAACCCGATTTCAATTTTCTTCAAGGTTTACAATTTGTTCATTGGTAATCAAATTGCGTAAATTAGTTTAATTTATAACCAAACAACAAATTCAAATTATGAAAACAAATTTTAAAACCGATATTGCGTAAATTCGTTTAATTCACAAAAACAAATTAAAATTGTAAAAAACAAAATTCAAATTATATTTTGTGACGTACCTATTTTTCTGCTCAATGCTGCACAGGAAAAAAGACAAATTAACAATTTATTTTATATTTGTTTGTTTTGATTACGTTGTCTTTGCAACAAACGAAACTTTCAAATAAAAACACTAAATAAACAGAAGCTGTTAAAAGATTTCATGGAATTTTTTTTTTTTTTTTAATTAATTTTTTACTTTAATAACTATAATTTGCATTCCATGCGTTTTTATTGTTAGTTCTTTTCCTAGTTTGCACTTTCTTCCACGAACACTTTGCTATTTGTAATTGTTTTTGATTAAACATTAAAATATTCCTCATTTACTTTGCAGGACTTTTCTTTTCATTTAATTAATTTGTTAATTATTTTTACCACTCAAAACAATTATTTTAATGAAATATTATAACAAAAGAAATTTTCCGCCGATTCCTTTTAACTTTTTTAAATTCCAGTTTGTGTTCTATTAAATGACAGATGGTCGTAACTACACCATAAAACAGAGTTGTTGCACTGAAGACAAAACAGGGTGACTTAGTTATTTAATATATATTCTATAGATTATGATAATACCTTTTTAATTTTAGTTCATCGAATAAATAAACCAAGTTTTTGTTGGAATTTTCTTTTATATTTAAAACCAAAATTTTAGGAGCACTTTACCTTAAATTTCTTTGTTAATTACCAAAAGCTTATGTTCCACCAACAAGATATCCGGTTCGAAGGACCAATTTTCACGCCAATAGGAAGGTGTAGAGTTAAACCCAAAAATTATTTCCTTTATTTTCTGGTGATAGTTTTACAATTTATTTTATTTTACAAAGAATGGTTTGTAAAGCGATCCTAAGGCTCCGAGCTATCAAAAACGAATGCCTTTTACAACGCCGCGCTTAAAAAAATACTTTACAAAACTTTAAAGAATGTCATTAAAAGATAATTTATGTAATCAATTAAACGCCATCTATGTACGAAGTTTCAATTTATCCTGAACCTGCTATATACAGTGGGCCATTAACATAGCTGGCTTAAACACTTTTGATTCTTAAATTTATGAGCTCTCTGTTTAAAACCTAGGTGCATTAAACACACACAACAGGATACCGACTACAAACTGTTAAAAATAAAATACACACGTTATAGCTACAGGGCTACTCGACCACCATTGTGGCTGTAGTCAACTTAAGCTTATTTCCATTTTTGTATGCTTACTTATCATCTGTTATGTGATGTAATTTCAATTCAATTGCATCCTTAAAAAGAGTTATTTTGGCTAAACCGGCTGTATTTTTCGTTAAACACACTTGTAAAAATATGTATGTATGTCAGTTTGGATTAAGAAATTCATACTTTTGAGATTCCCTGGGATTGTTATCTAATCCAGAAAATCAGAATTTATTAATCCCTTTAAAATTTAGGATTTTAGCAACGGGTTTTTGTGATTTGTATCCCTAATTACGACTGACGGAAAAAGCTTTCTATTAATTGGTGTTCTTGTAATTCTAAAAATATATAAATACATATTATTCAGAGTGCTGCGATAGGCTACTAGATATATCAGTCTGCTGTAAGTTTAAGTCCCACCAATACAACGGGTGAAGAAGAAATTAAGTTAGAATATAATTTGTAATTGCAGTGTAACATATAAGAAATCAGTAAATAATATATTATTCAAAGTTTAAGGTTAGCAAGCATATTGTCTGTCAAATAGTGAAATGAACAGATTTATGCAAATTTAATTACTTACTTTTAAGCTAAATTCAATAGACCAAAACAATATTCCCGTAGTAGCTGTAGTAAGACGGCGTGGCGTAGTGATGCGGCATCCCCGGACCGTAATTTTTTTCGAAAATGGGAAAGAAAATTCCGTTACTGTAAATTCTTTCTGCTACCGAACCATGATAATAAATTTTTTTCTGGTAACAACTGGGTAATGTTGATCGTTGGTTTTAGCAAGACAATACCAAACTATTCAGTCAGGCAATATCAATTAGCTGCCTGGTTATTACACAGAAAAAATATTTTCACCAATTAAAGGTTTTAATTAGTTTCATATTAAAATTTAATGAAATATTTAATTGATACATCTATTCGTTTAATGAGAAAATTTTTTTGTTACGTTTTAAACAAATATACTGTGAGCGTCAAAAGAAACTGTTCACCTTTGGCGTTTTTGTTGTTGTTGTTGAAGTTTTGATTTTCTTTGTTAATAAAACATGAAAGAATAAATAATAAATAAATAAAAAAATATGAAATATTCATTTAAGTTATAAAGAAATTAATAAATGAACATGGATACCAAAGGTGTACACTTTTTTTTTTACGCTCACAGTATAATTGAATCAATTAAAAATGTAATTGAACTTCAATTTAAAACTAATTAAAAATTGTAATTGGTGCAAGGAATTTTCTCTGTGTATGCTTAAAAACTTTAAAGAAAGCTATTTACAAGACGGGTTTAACTCGAATAAATCACATTAATTAAATAAATTAGGCGCTACATTGACGAGTTAAGCAAAGAGTATTTACAAAATTTGAGGAAACGAGCTGGCGTCTGCAACAATCATGAAGAATAGAAAAATAGAAAAGACAATATATTCCTTTACTATGTATTCCCATATTCATATTTCATACTGGTATCAATAAAACTGAGTTTGTCAAAATTTCCCAAAAAATACAATTTACTTTCTAACCTCAAATTTATTCATCCTTTACTATCAACCAAACAACAAAGGACTTTGTCAACAACAAATATTAAAGATCCCATTTAGTAGCTTCACCTGAAAATTTTAATTTGAAAATTTGTAAGAAAAATATGTGGCTGTTTAATTGTTTTCGTTCTTGCAACAATTTTTCCAATCGATATAAATAGGGACCCGTTAGCATCCTTTACCCTCTTAAAAGCTTAAATTGAGATCTTTTTTATATTTAAAAAAAAAGAGGAGTAACACTCAGACAATTAATGCCTATATTAACTGTGTTACTTCCTTTGGATAGGGATACCCTACTAGATAAGTAGATAATACTAAGTTAAGTAATACCGGTGAAAGGGGGCGCTGTGATATGAATTATTACACACTGTGTAATTTTTTAAGTCATTGCAAAATAACCATATACGGATACCACTACGTCATAAAAGACCAAAAAAAAGACCCCTGTCTCCTAGTTTTGTCCAAAGTAATCCAGGTTTTTTTTATGGGCCCTCAAAGATGTGGGGCCTCGATGTCATTTTTGCAAAAAAATTATCATTTCCTCAAGCTCATATTTTGCAAACCGTTTGAAATTTTTGATATACTCTCTGAGGCAAAGTTGTAGCTCTTGTCATAAAGAACAAAAATTGTTAACATATAAAATCAAAAAAAATCATCTTCAAGGTCACAATCGCAAAAAACTTTAAAAAATTCAATTTTTTTTTACCTTTTTTCCCCTGTTCAGGTCCATAGGTAGCAAACCGTTCAAAATTCAAGGAAATAATCAACTAAAAAAATTAACTTAAGATCTCAATAAACAACTTTCTAAATTGATTGATTGATTCTTAACACCGTTAAAACATTTTCGGGAAATTTTTCACTTTTGCGGCTACCAAAGCGCTACCTAAACGGTGTTAAGAATCATTCCTAGGAAGTACATGTGTTCTAGAAAGTTGTTTATTGAGATCTTAGGTTCATTTTTGTGGTTGATAGTTTCCTTGAATTTTGAACGGTTTGCTACCTATGGACCTGAACAGGGGAAAAAAAGGTAAAAAAATTGAATTTTTTAAAGTTTTTTTGCGATTTTGACCTTGAAGATGAAGTTTTTTTGATTTTATATGTTTACAATTTTTGTTCTTTATGACAAGAGCTAAAACTTTGCCTCAGAGAGTATATCAAAATTTCAAACGGTTTGCAAAATATGAGCTTGAGTAAATGATAATTTTTTTGCAAAAAGGACATCGAGGCCCCACATCTTTGAGGGCCCATAAAAAAAACCTGGAGGACTTTGGGCAAAACTGGGAGACAGGGGTCTTTTTTTTTTTGGTCTTTTATCACGTAGTGGTGTCCGCATATGGTTATTTTTTTCCGTGTTGCACTATGTTATAAAGAAAAATTAATACATATCAGAAAAATTGTTATGGCTCGTGACCATTGCTTAGTAGTCAACGTGCTAACCACTTAAGCTACAGCACCCTCAATTGATATCTGAATTAAAACTAAAATCGATACCAGTTTGCATTACCCAATAATGTGTTGAGTTTGCGTTTTATGGTTCTAACTTAAGGAAATTTATCTGCAATCTTATAGATCCAACATTTTCATGATTTTCTATTCAAGTTGCGGCTACAAACTTATTAGTCAATATTATCCAAAGCTACTTAAATTATTTATGGTTTCTTTTAAGCGAAGATGGTGGGTTAATAAATTGCATAACAAATGAGTTTATAATTTGGACTTTAAATATTTTTATAGTTATCTGCTTTAAATCCATATTGACCTAAAGTTTAATTTGGTCACGTCCAAAAACACATTCATTATTTAATAAATAAGTGATGAAGTGTGGAGTTTTAATGCCAACAAAAACCTAAAATGAATTTCGTTTTTTAAAGACCACATGAAAACATTAACAAAATGACCTTGTTAAATGCTAATTCGACTCGAATTTGTTTAAAATAAATTTAACAAAAACATATAATCAAGATACTAATCCAAACATGATAAAGACACAACACAAAAAAGGCTAACAAAATACAAGACATAAAATAATACATTTAAATGAGTTCGAACTAAATATTTTTAGCTTCTGCAGACATTTTAAATTTAAGAATCAATAAATAAAATGTGGTTTGTTAAATTATTTTGAAATTTATTACACAAAATGAAAACCAATATTGCTTTTTGATAAAAACAATCATAAAAAATACATTTTTAACATACATACATATAAAAAACTGCATAAATATTTAATTCATTTAATTATTTTGGACAATTAGAGTTTACTATAGTATTTCCCAATTTCTAATTTCTAATATTTTTATTGATCAATTATTATTAGTTACATTATCTTTTGCATTAATAACACAGTGCAACACGGAAAAAATAACCATATACGGACACCACTACATGATAAAAGACCAAAAAAAAAAAGACCCCTGTCTCCCAGTTTTGTCCAAAGTCCTCCAGGTTTTTTTATGGGCCCTCAAAGATGTGGGGCCTCGATGTCATTTTTGCAAAAAATGATCATTTACTCAATCTCATATTTTGCAAACCGTTTGAAATTTTGATATACTCTCTGTAGCTCTTGTCATGAAGAACAAAAATTGTTAACATATAAAATCAAAAAAACTTCATCTTCAAGGTCAAAATCGCAAAAAACTTAAAAAAATTAAATTTTTTTTACCTTTTTCCCCTGTTCAGGACCATAGGTAGCAAACCGTTCAAAATTCAAGGAAACAATCAACTACAAAAATGAACTTAAGATCTCAATAAACAACTTTCTAGAACATATGAACTTCCTAGGAATGATTCTTAACACCGTTTAGGTAGCGCTTAGGTAGCCGCAAAAGTGAAAAATTTCCCGAAAATTTTTAAATTTATTCATCACCATTTCATCAACTTTGCCTCAAAGAGTATATCAAAATTTCTAACGGTTTGCAAAATATGAGCTTGAGTAAATGATCATTTTTTGCAAAAATGACATCCAGGCCCCACATCTTTGAGGGCCCATAAAAAAAAACCTGGAGGACTTTGGGCAAAAGTGGGAGACAGGAGTCTTTTTTTTGGTCTTTTATGACGTACTGGTGTCCGTATATGGTTATTTTGCCATGACTTAAAAAATTACACAGTGTGTAATTCAATGAATATTTGTTATTGTTATTTATCATTAAATATTTGTAGCTCTAAAAGGTGTGTTGCATATTTAAGCCAAGAAATAAATAAAACTAAAATAAGGTGGCCATAGGAATTTTTTTTTTTTTTTTTTTTTTGTTAAAGCGCTTTAATAGCAAACAAGTCAGAAAAAAATTTAATTTGAACTTCACAATTACATCGATCTAATAATAAGCATTTCAGCTAGACCGTGTGACTACTAGGACATTGTAGTAGTTCCGTGACTTTTTATAATTCCAGCACAGTTGCTTTCAATGCAACACTGCTCCCGTTAACTAGAATCTATTAACTAGAATCTATGATTGTCATATTTTGAATAAACCGCGTTATTTAGTTTGTTTTGTGACAGCTATTGAATTCATTTATTTTTATTCAAATAACTTTTAGGGGTGCCTCGATGGGCTAGTAGCTAGGGTGTAAGTCAATCATTCTGGGGATGTGGGTTCGATAACCACCAAAAATTCTGGAATTTTTTTATAACAAATAGGCAGGAAGACCAAGAAGATCACTAAAAGTAAGGTATTTGTAAATTCCCAATCGGATACCAAAAAGCATAGAGTAACGAAGGGGGTCGGAAAGGGACCCATAAAGTTATTGGTCTGCTACAGTAGCCCCCCTACAAAATAAAAAATAAACAAATACTGAAAAAATTGAATTTCGTGTGCTGGTTAAACTTTTTTCTACCTAAAAAAAGCCCTCTCCTGAACCAAATACTATGACGTCTAAGCAACTCTGTGTCATGAATTTCAACGTTTAAAAAATTACGACAAACGTTCAGTTTTTCAAGGCAGATATAGACAATAAAACCCAAAGAAGGATATAGATCGATAGGAGAAAGAAATTGCGAATAAATATTTGACTACAAAAAATTACTCGAGCGATTTGAGCCGCGATTACTCACACTTGACCACAGCACATACTCCATCATAAATGTGACCAGTTCAAAGGAGTGTTTGGCGATGTTCAGGCGCAATCCGAATTAGTTTTTGGGGAAACGTTTTCGGGTAAACGTTTTTTATGAACGTTTACTAATGAAGGTTCAGGTTTTATACAGATTTAATATTCTTTTGAGAAACAAAATGTGCTGTTTGATCATGACAATGCATAAGCATACACGTGTATAGTGACTATGGCAAAAGGCCTTTATTTGGGCCACGAACTGCTACCCCATCTGATGAACTCTTAAGATTCAGCTATTTTCGACCCAGTTTGCAAATTTTAAGAAATGTCTGGATGGAAAGAAGAATTTAGTGCATTTTCTAGATCGCAACATCCCTGTTCATTATTCTTCTTATCTCTCTATTTTGGCTAGTTGCAGTTTATATGAAAATTATGTAGACTTTATAAAGGGTGTTTTTTATAGAGGTATAGAACTTTAAGTTGCAATAAAACAACGATGGATTACTCGATTGACATGAATTTTATTTATCCGAAAGATAATCTTGTGGCATTACATTTTAAATATGATTTCTGGCATATGACGCCACAGCTGCCGCGGATGTAGTCCAATCTGGACGTCCAATTTTCGATGACTTTTTCCAACTTTTGTGGCCGCATTTCGGCAATAACACGGCGAATATTGTCTTCCAAACGGGCAAGCGTTTGTGGCTTATCCGCATAGACCAATGACTTTACATAGCCCCACAGAAAGTAGTCTAGCGGTGTTAAATCACAGGTCCAAATGTGAAATTAGGCGGTCACCAAACGTGTCTTTCAATAAATCTATTGTGGCATGAGCTGTGTGACATGTTGCGCCGTCTTGATGAAACCACATCTCCTGGACATTATGGTTATTCAATTCAGGAATCAAAAAGTTAGTAATCATGGCTCTATACCGATCACCATTGACTGTAACGTTCTGGCCACCATCGTTTTTGAAAAAGTACGGACCAATGATTCCACCAGTACATAAAGCGCACCAAACAGTCAGTTTTTCTAGATGTAACGGTGTTTCGACATACACTTGAGGATTACCTTCACTCCAAATGCGGCAGTTTTGTTTGTTGACGTAGCCCTTCAACCAGAAGTGCGCTTCATCGCTAAACAAAATTCGCTTATGAAAATCGGGAACAACGGTAATCTCGTTTTGGGCCCATTCGATGAATCTACGCCTTACTGTTCAGGCGTGAATCTATTCATGATGAATTTCCAAACCAAACTGAGAATAAATCACTTGACAGCTGTTAAAGTAATGCCAACTTAAAGTTCTATACCTCTATAAAAAACACCCTTTATATATATAATTTTAAAGACAACACTACCTGTGAAGCTTTGTATGCTTGTCTGCTGAACACACCGAGAGTTTTTGGTGGGAATCGAACTCGCATTGAGTGCCTCGATAGACTGATTGATAGTCTATCAGTCTGAGGGATGCGAGTTCGATTTCAACTCAACTGCAGTTGCTAGGTTATACGAAATTGAGCCATTGTATAATAAAAAGTTTATAAATAAACTTAAATTTAAATAAATATTAAAAAGCATGTAATGTCCTATAGAATAGTCCACTTGTACGAGTATATTGAATTTGATCATCTATCGAGAAGTTATAAAACTTTAGTTGTGGTATGTGGTTTGTCAAAAATTATGTTTAAAACTGAAGTTTAAATCTACCATGTTGGACTTTTCTGGCATAATAACGAGTAAATTATAACATTTTTAGTAGAACTGGTTTATCGTGACCCACGTAATGTTTAAAACAACTATAATTTGTCCATCGAAATCATATAATATAACAAAAAACATTATATGGTTCTTGCAACCATATTGCAAACATATTTTTTCTTTGCGTGTAGACTATGTTTTGTTCTGTAAATGATCTAATCAGGAAACCGGAATTACAGTTGATATTAATTACTTTTTGCTTAAGGTAAGTTTTTTCTTCATATGGTCACCTTTTCTTCTCACAAATCCTTTTACAGAAAGATTTTTTTGTTGTTTATCTTCCATTATATTGCATTATTATAGGAAGTCATTTATTTCTACATTTTAATTCGTTTAGTTAATCTTTGCTTTCAATCTTGCCTTTTACGAGATGTTATACCAAAACGATTAAATAGCTGAGGTTCTTTTGCAAATAATTGCGTTAACTTGGCACGTAACTGCAATTTGTTTTAAGCGAAATTTATCGATAACCGGCGCCAAAGTTAATTTATTTGTATTTTAATTTAGTGTTATTTCTTGATCTTAACTTGGATTATATTTTTGTTTTTTTTTTTGCAGCGAAAAATGTCATCAAGTTGTTGTTGCATTTGTTTGTAATCTTAACACAAACATGTTTTACGTGTTTGTAATTAATGCACCAATTCAATGATTGTAATTTATTTAATTCCTTTTTTAATTTTATAGGCAATTAGGTGTTAGCTGGTGGCGAGCTGTAGATCAATTAGGTTAAGATAATAGTTTACAAATTTAGTGTTAAAATTTACGAATAATTTAAATGACTTTAGGATAGACAATCAAAGAATAGAAAGCATAAACTAAAAGTATTTATAGAAATTAATTTAAATATTATGTGTGCTAAAACTACTTACATTCACAACAAATTTATTTTGAAATTACAGTTGTAGTCATCTGATATGTATTTAAGTGTGTTTTTCTAGATCACCTCTTTTTTTGCTTTGTTTTCTAGAACAGCCGATAACTAATAAAAATATTAATAAAGATTTATATTTTCTTGATATTTAATAAGATAAGAACCTTCAAGAGCTAACCAATATCCAAACTACTAGTACCACATAGACCGGTAGCCGCACAGGGATATCCTCACAGTCATTGTGATCGGTTAATGGTAAGGGCCATTCCGGGAGTATCGTAATGGCTGTGGCTAGGACTTAAATTGCAGGAAAGTCAGGTGTGTTGTTGCAATCCAGCAGAAACCAACAATTGTGCGTCGGCAGTTAGGATAATCTCCAAATCTTTAACAATCTATATGAGCATGTTCTGCAATTGTTACTTATTCTGCAGTTATGTGGAACTATAGTCAGAGTTTACAAATTTGTAAGTGCCTTAATTGAAAGGTTTTACAGACATGTGATTTCAGCATCACGCGATGGAATCAACTTACTGAGAGAAACACTTGGCGAATGAATAATTTAAAGAATGGACTGTTAACACTTAATTAATGTGATTTGACACTAAGTCCCAGGTGTATGCAGATAAACCAGGAGCAATAGAGCACTTGGAAGCGAATATTTAATGCGTTATTGCTGAAATACAACCTGATTTATTGTGAAGGGTGTGCGAAACTTAGACCTCTAGTTCACGCTATAAATGCGCCAACTAAGGTGACCTTATGGCCAAAATTGTAAATAGGCATTAATGCTATTAAATTATCTAATTAATAAATCCAAAGTTTTTCTCTATTTTATTTAAATTTAAAGTTCTCCAACTTTATAGAAAACACCGATTAAATCCTTATGAATGCCCCCATAGACCGGTTGGTAGTGCGCTAGTCTATCAATCTCGAGGTTGCGAGTTCGATTTCTGCAAAAGATTAGTGACGTTTGAAGCGAACCAGCCAATAGCTTCGCAGATGGTGTTGTCATAAAAAAATCGTATCTTCAATCCTCAACCCCCAGGGGTTCCAACTGTCACTGCAGGAAATTGCAAATGTTTTGACGCGGTTGACTCGGGGAAAATGGGGGCACAGAACGCTAGGGTTCCTGGAGCCCAAATCTGGAAGAAAAGGTCTGTGTTTTAAAACGCGGGTCCTCTTCGAGGCCCGACCAGTGCCCAAAGGACTGGTACCACAGGAATCGGTGGCCCCACAGAGACTCCCCTGCCTGTGTGACCAGTTATTGGTGAGGTCCCCTTCGGGGTACACGTGGTGGCTGTGTTTTAAGATCGATGTATGCAGGGTGGATGCATTATTGATCAAAATGTGCTGTTGCATTCTCAACAGAAGGAGTTGGGTAGGCTCCAACCCCTAAGCAAGAGATTAGAACATGGGTCCAGGCTTGGCATGTTCTAAGAATTGTTACTCACTGTGACTGTGCGACAGACCTGAATTGCGTATATCGTGCCCCTTACACAGGGCACATTATCGTAGGGTGCGCCGTTACTACACAGTGGGGGCGCTAGTCTACGTCTTAGTTTCACTTGGTCTTTGGAGCATCGTGTGATTAAGCCACCGTGGCAGGTATGCACGTTAATCTAGAACACATCTTCAATCCTCAACTGTCAGTCTTAATGATATGAAAAGGAAAAATGGGACAATTTATGTATAAAAATCACGTGTAACAGTGATCCTTCATATTTTTTCTCAAAATAGCTCAACCGATTTGAAAAAAAAACTTTTAATTCAATTTTAAAATGTATTATTTTGTGCTTGGACATGTTGACTTTTTTAATCTATACATATAATAAAATAGTAACTCATTTCCGTCTGTCTGTCTGCTTTTCGTTTGTGTTCGTATCACGTAAAAATTACTGGATGGATTTTAACAAAATTTTGTGAGGAGGTACCTTAGTACCCTGGTCCCAATATAGGATACTTACTTCCAAGAGAAAGTGGAGAAAAAGCAGTGAAAAATGTAATTTCCTGTTTAAAGGTACTGAAATTTTCGCTTTAAAACTTGGATATTTTCAACACGTTTATATTCAACACGGTTATTTTTTCAACTCACCTTTTTATTTTTAAAAGTGCGATATTTTAAAAATCCCAACAGATGGCGCCAGTTGAATAAAATTTGTATTTAATTTGTATATTTACTTTGTGAATTACATTGTTATTAAAATATTTTCAGAGGTTTACAATAATTTTTTGAATTTTAGAATATTTTATAAGTTTTAGAATTTTCTCCAGGGGATGAGTACCTTTATATAAAGTAAATGCATAAACCATAACTGAAGCACTATAAAACTAAGAGTCTTTCAATTGGTGTGGAATACTTTCAAAGCAAAATATTGTCACTAAGTGGCGGGCACTGCTAGTTAAATGTAAAATACTCAAAATTAAAAAATATTTATTTAATAAATTTCAAAAGCAAGCATTACGCATAAACATAAACAATATAAAATAATCAACTTTATTTAAAGAAATTAAAAAAAAGTTTGGTTAAAATGTATGGTTCTTATTCCAAGAATAAGTAGCCGATTGAAAAGGTAAACTAGACGCATTTGCATTTTTATGCTCGCAACTGTATTTAAAATACCAAAAGTTCCTGTCTAAAGAAGGTCATTGCAAGGTCTTGTTTATGCAAAAACACCTTTTATTTCATAAGTTCTTTTAACATTCAAGTTATATCCCTGTCATAGTGATACTAAGTATATCAAGTGTCATTGAAAGGTCAA
The DNA here is from genome assembly GCA_949628195.1 of Phasia obesa. Taxonomy (NCBI): domain Eukaryota; kingdom Metazoa; phylum Arthropoda; class Insecta; order Diptera; family Tachinidae; genus Phasia; species Phasia obesa. The sequence goes on along the minus strand of OX451215.1, from coordinate 28,420,963 downwards.
ATTTTAACAAAACCGTTGTGGGTGTTGAATTCTTTTACATATTTTTATTTTCAGAAATACTCAAACAAATTGAGTGATTTTCACTTTAACGATAAAGAAAAGTTTATAAGCAACTGCAGAGCAGGCTAAATGAAATGCTTAAACACTGCAACAAGAGACTGGATATTTTTGCAACGACCCGCTTAGTAAAAATTAAAAAATAAAAACCAAATGACTAAAACAAATTTCAATTTATTTTCCACACCCAGCTATTAAATCTAAACAAAACAATCTCGTTTACTGTTTTAAAAAGAAAATAAAAAAGCAAAAGAAAAAGAAAAAGAAAATTAAACTAAAATAAAATAAAAAACATCACTGCCAATCAACCGACACCTACTTTCTTCTTTCTTTTTTGGTTAAAATAAAAACCATTAAAAAAGCAGTAAACTAAGGTTTTTCAAACAATAAAAGTCTACAAAGAAGGTAAAAAATATAACTGAAGAAAAAAAATCAAGTAAAGAAACACGTCACGATTTTCAACCGCAAATACCATTTGGAACTTTAAAAAACACATTTTGCAATTGGCAACAGCAGCCAGCAACAAACGACCAAAATGCAATTAAACATTTCATTTTTCCCCAACACAACTGTTCAACTAATTTGTTTATTCTAAAAGACGGTCTGCTACCTCTTCAGTTAAATTTCTTTTTTAACATTTTGATTTTTTTTTTAGGAAATCGATTTACAAACTAAACGAGTTTAAATGGTTTTGTTTGTTGTAAAAAAAAATTGATTTTTTCTACTGGTACTTTTAAATATTAGCGCTTTCTATTTGGGACGGTTATTTACCGTTTTTCTATAATTTTTTTTTCCTTCTCTAAATAAAGACTATAGATTAGAAACGATCATAATTTGTTGGTTAGTTGGGTTAACCCAGCAAACAGCTAAAAAAATATACGGTAATCAAGTACCCTTATTTCGTGATCAAGATTAACGTCAGCACCTAGTCGTGGTGGTCCTTATCCGACGGCGTTCTTACCACTAGGTGAATTTATTAAATGTAGACCCCCATTGCGTCATATATACCGCACACTACACCATACAAGCTCAATGAAGAGAAAATAGCACCACCCAAGCCATTGTCCCATGATTTCACAATATAGCACAGTGCACAATACGTACGCAATGAGTAGCAATTTATACAACATGGCAAGCCTGGACCCATGTCCTAACCTCTTGTTTAGGGGTTGGAGACTATCCAACTCCTTTTGTTGTTAGAGTGTAACAGCACACTTGATCAACCTTGCACCATCTCTGCATATATTTAACCAAACCACAGCCACCACGTGAACCCCCGAAGGGTTCTTAGCAACAACCTGTCAAAGCGATGAGGGGTTCTCTGTTGGGCTACTGGTTCCCGTGGTACCAGTCATTTGGACACTCGTCGAAAAAACCTATAATAAAAGAGACCAGTTCTTCCAGATTTAGGCTTCAGGAACCCTGGCGTCTGGGACATAAATTACAATGACAATTAGTGCCCTCGGGGAGAGTGAAGAACCCTTATGAAATATTTAATTTCCTTTAGTGCCTCGATAGAATAATTGGTAGCGCTAGTCTAGAGGTTTGTGACAAGGAGAAAATAGGGTTAAAGGTCCGTTTTATGAAGATGGGCGCAGCATAACAATCAATAAATTTATTACGACACTTGCTTTAGTGGACACCATATATTATGGTTTAAAAATTCAGGAAAAAAAGCTAAAAAATAAATATATTAGATGTAGTCATAGTAAAAAAGATTGGGTCGTTATGTACATATGTATATTATTTATTTATGTATGTACATATAAAGGTAGCCGATAGATCCACTGGGAACCAGGAGCAGTAAATAGGCACATTAGGGGTATGACCCTCTGTAAAATGTTTACAAAATGCTTTCGATAAAGTTTTAACAAACAATTTTCGATAAAATTTTTACAAAAAAAAAACATTTCGATAAAATTTTTACAAAAAAACATTTCGATAAAATTTTTACAACAACTTTTCGATAAAATTTTTACAAAAAAGGTTCAATAAAATTTAAAAAAAAAAATTCAATAAAATTTTTACAAAAAAAAATTAAAAAAATTATACAAAAAATTTTCGATAAAATTTTCACATAAAAATTTCTATAAAATTTTCACAAAATATTTTCGATACAATTTTGCAAACAATTTTTCGATAAAATTTGTACAAAAAAATTTTTATAAAAAAGATTAATAAAATTTTTACAAAAAAAGTTCTACAAAATTGTACAAAAAATTTTCGATAAAATCTTCTCAAACACATTTCGATAAAGTTTTTACAAAAAAATATTGTCCAATATTTATATTATATTTGTAATATATAATGAAGTTGAAAATCAAAATCAAAGTAAAAACCGAATGTATATTATACTGAAATTGGGAAACCTAACAGAGTAAGGAAATATTTAACATTACTATGGTGAAGGCTATATAAGATTCGGCATGGCCGAATATAGCACTCTTACTTGCTTGTATTTTATTTTCCAATATGAAAAAAAAAAAATATAAACATTTTAGCTCAACTGTCAAGTTGCTAAAAACAGCCAAAATAAGAGAAAGAAAATGCATTAAGCTGCATTCATGCACAACTTCCAAAAAGAAAAACAAGAACAAAATTTTCAGAAACAGTTGTTGTAAGGGAAACAATGGCTGACGATATTGGTGTCAACCTACCGTGACGACCTTTTGCAGGCAACAACGAAAGAAAGTTGGAGTAACAAATTGTAATCTTGTGTTGCATGGCTGGCAGTGGTCTGTTTTGGTTTTAAAAAGAAAATGTCAACGTGTTAAGAACTTGACAACGACCTTAACGAACAGAGCAAAAGGGTATGATGAACAAAATTCTTTAGTTCTTTTGTGCATAAATGGATTTATTAAAATTTTATGAAATACATGAGTTAAAGATTTAATTTTTCTATGGAAAAATTTACAAATTTTAAAATTTGTTCTTAAGGTTGTTCATCAGCAAATTAAAAATGCTGTAATTAATAATTGTATAGGAAATATATTGATAATAATATGGGACATCATAGTTTGTTTGGTTGTCGACTACAGTTAATCCCTATTTATCACAAAAAACAATTTATTTTAGAAATAATTCGGTTCCTTATGAATACAGAGTCAACGTTCAAGCTCCCACACGCGGCCTGTAAGCCACAGTCTAAGGCCTGCTAGTGGTAGACCTTTCCCCAGTCTAATATCTTTCAGGCAAAGTCTATAAAAAGCCTTTTTCTGAGTTTTATTTTTTAGTACCTTTTCATTAAATTCTTTCCAATGTGTGACGTTCCTACAATTTAATTACACATTGCAATTCTGATTTTAGACCCGCAGCTTTCTTCACCAACATCAGTGCTGAGTAATGAATCAAGGTCATCCTTTTAAATTTTAGAATATATTCTACTATATTCTTATAGAATATATTCTACATACAAATTTAATCAAACTATTATTTTGTTCTTTTGTATATAATTGAATCAATTAAAAAATTTATTAAATTTAGATCTTCAACTAATTAAAATTTGTAATCGGTGCAAACACTTTTTTCTTTGAAAGTAGGGAGATTATTTTTATTTCTATCACACCACGCGATATCCTAAGCCTGGTTTATGGACTTGTAAACCCAAAAACTTTATTTTTCTTAACAGAAAAATGCACTAACTAAAGGTTTAATAAGTTTCAGATATAGAAAGAATAAAATAATATCGGGTGGTTATATTTTAAGGGCCGATGTTGACTGTGAAGCACACCTAAACGTCATTTTTTTTCTGCATTTAATTTGACATTTCTCAATTTTAGACTAACTCAATTTGAACCGCGGAAAGATACACAATCGAGCAATGCGCTAAGGTTATTCAGGCTTATTATGAAAATGGGCGTTCAAATTAAAATCCATATTGTGCACTTCGTGATTTTTTCGGTCAATTTAATTGTCCAAATGTGCGTACAATCGGAATAATCGTGCAAAAATTTGAGCAAACCGGGTCTGTAGGAGATGTAAAAACACCAGTGCCACCATGCTCGTACAGCTCGTATTGCAGAAAATATTATTGCTGTTCGCGATAGTGTGGCTGAACCCACCTTAACTCATCGTCGTGCCCAGACATTGCACCTCTCACGCTCATCGTTGATGAACATTATGCATAAAGACTTGCATTTACACGATTACAAGGTGCAATTGACTCAGGAACTAAAGCTTCTTGCTTATTCTAAACGTCGTCAATGGTCAGAATGGTGGCAAGAAATGGCAACGTTGGATGATCAATTTTCAAAGAAAATCATCTTCAGTGATGAGGCACATTTTCACCTCAGTGGAGTCGCTAATAAGTAGAATTGCCGCATTTAAGCGAATGATAATCCATGAGTGAGTGTTTGGTGCGGTTTATAAGCTGGCGGCATAATTTTTTCCAAAATGAGGCCGGTCAGGCAGTTACTGTGAATGGTGTTCACTATTGTGAGTTGATAACGATCTTTTTATGGTCCAAATTGAAAGATATGAATGTGGATGATATGTAATTTCAACAGGACGATGCCACTTGCCACACAGCTAACGAAACAATGGCTCGTTTGCGCGACAAATTGAATAGCCGTGGTATCTCACGTGGTGGCGATGTCAATTGGTCGCCAAGATCATGTGATTTGCCCTCGTTAGACTTCTTTCTTTGGCGTTATTTAAAAGAAAAGGTGTACGTCGATAAGCCAGCAAAACTTCAAGAGCTAAAAGATGAGATAATTCGGCACATTAACGGCATAGAACATCAATTATGCCTCAGCGTCAACGAAAATTTGGAGCATCAAATGGAGGTGTGCCGCTGAAGTCGTGGCGGTTATTTGGCCGATATTTTGTGCCATACATAATTGAACCATACCAATATTATCAAAATAAAAAGGAAATGACAATAATTTTCTAAATAATTTTTGTTTTATTCAAAATCAACATCGGTCCTTGAAATTAAACGACCCTTTATTAATAAATAAATAAATGATTCAATTAAAAATATTATTTAATTTCTGTTTAAAACTAATTAAAATCTTTAATTGCTGCAAAAATTTTTTCTGTATGTAAATTATTGTTTATAACAGTTAACAACATATTAGAATAAAATTTCTTGAATATTTATGCAAAAATAAATATTGTTTCAAATCTAAAGCATCGACAGAAGAGTAAACTTTAAAGAAAGGTTTTATGAAACGTTATGATTGCGTCGATAAACGATTGTATTTCAAAGACTTATAAATAGCTAATATCACAATAGTTTTTTTCAAATGAAGTGCTTTAAATTTATATAGTTTTTCTTAAAGAAATTATATATTATGTAGGCAGGTTGTGTTGCTTCTCACCTTTTTAGATCTGTTAAATATGTTGAAAGTTATTTAATTATTAAAAAGTTGTTACTGGCGAATTCAATATTATTTTTGGTTTAATTAAAGTCTTATTTCCAAAGAATCGTTAGTTTCAATTTCCTAAAAGCATAACTAATTAACTATTCGTACAAAAAAAAGACCAAAAGCTGTGCAACGATGAAGCACTCCTCCTCTTAGTCTGATCCATAATCTACCTGCAGCATATTTTTACCATTCAACTTAATAACTAATTTTCTTTTCATTTATACTCCAACTCTTATTCATTAATTTAATTTATTTATTTTTTTTTTTTGTTCATTTTTTCTATGCAGGTTCCTAATACGCCACTAACAACGCCAACATACCAAAATAATGATTTTACTTCTTCCTCATCAAACTCCTCTTTTGCAACGGAATCTACAACATCTACCACGATGTCGTCGTCCTCGTCATTACACGCTGCTTGTTCTATGCAACAACAGGCTGTAATGACGACGTCTACAACGCCATCTGGTGCATTTGTTGTACCACCCATGGATACATCTTCGTCGTCATCATCATCGTCTTCATCCTCAACGTCCTCATTATCCTCCTCGTCATTTTGTTCAACAGCAACAACAACAGCAGCAGCAACAAATATACCTTCAGCAACATCACCGTCATCTTTGACATGTTTGCATCTAAAACGTTTTCTCGATGCTCAACAATTACATGCACAACCCATGGAGACGTTAAATAAAGGTAAGTTTTACTTCATTTTCATTTTATATTTTTTTTTTTCTTTCCTAATATTTCTTTGTTTTCAATTCTATTATTTTGTGATATTTTTGGAAAATATAACTTTTCTCGTGCATTGGAAATTATGGGTGCGAAAGTGGGGATTTTTAGTTAATTACTAAAGAATTTTTAATCAAGAATTATTTGGGAATTGTAAAGTGAAGGATTAACATTTTTGTACAAAGTTTTATAAAATTATCTTAATATCATTTACATTTCTAAAATATTTGTTTTCTTGCTTGGTTTCTTTTTTTCTTCTCTAACATGAACTGAAAGAATTTTTGCAAATAAAAATTTATCTACAGTTTAAGTTCACACAAGAAAAATTTTTGCATTTTATACTTCGGTCAGATTATTTAAGTGTTTAGTGAAAGAACTATTAATAAACGTTTAGCCTAATTAGAGACAAAAAAGGTAAAATAATTTTCTTTTTTGATCTCACCCATGTAATTAAGTTCAAGTACTTGCCAATTTTAGGGTGACCATAAAATAAATTAAAATAAAATGCTTCATGAATTAATTAATTATTTAGGCTTGAGTTCTTTAGTATAAAGAGATAAAGAAAAATTGGACACCAGCCTAAATAATTAATTAATTCATTTAAAAAATAGTTCAAATAAAATTAGAAAAATTTCATATAATTTCGCAAAGTTAGGAACAGTTTTGGCATTGTTAACTTCAACACTATTGTGTTAATAATCAAAAAATATACAATTTGAAAAAATATATAATTGTTGTCAATTGCTAACCAAAGATATATATAGCACCAGATATATACCAATATAGCGATCCAGAAAATGCATTATATTCTGCTGGTGTCTAATTGTTCTTTATCTCTTTATTATAAAGAACTTATAGGTCGATTATGGATGGCAACCCAACCTCTGTTGCGTTGGCAGTTGCCGAAATTGTATTACGGATAGCAACTGGCAACTAAAAGTTTTTAATATTAATAGAAAAATAGCTGCTGATATAAAACTTGGTATATCAAAGATACGGAGGGTTGTAATTTACAGGAGGATCTTTAGGTGGATAAGGACTATTGTATGTTTTCTTTTTAGATTTGTCTCCTTGGCTGGTACATGATGATAAACTTGCTCTAAATTTACGAGTGTGTTTAGCTGCATTTTTAAAGAGATTGGATATTAATTTCAAAAAGAATCAAAACTGTAGACATAAAATAATAAGTTTTTTTTTGTATTTTCTTTGTTATTTATTATTGTTTAGATTTATTTCCAGTTGCTAGACTGCCAAAATAGCACTATGGATAACTTTATGGCAACTGAAGAAATAATACTAATTTTTTCCCAGTTGCGTTGCCTTTTGATAACGCATTTAAAGTTCAGTTGCCATCCATAATCGACCTAAAAGTTCAAATAAAAAATCATATAAAATTATTTATTTTAATATGCCTAGATTTTCGATGAAAACAATAGGAAAAGTTCTTATCTATACATATAAGAAAATAGTAACTCATTTCCAGCCTGTATGTATGTCTGTTTGTCTATCTTTTACGTAAAAACTACTGGATGGATTTGAAGAAAATTTTGTGAGGAGGTAACTTAGTATCCTTATCCCAAAAAAGTACCCTATACTTTTTGTCGAAAAAATTATTCCAAGAAAAAGTGAAGTGAAGCAGTGAAAAGTGAAGCAGTGGAAGTACGCCTTTTTTTACCGATTTAAAAGTACTTTAATTTTGAGAGCGGTATATTTTAAACACGGTTGAGCAACATATGTCGCTGTTTTAAAATAATGACAAATTATCAATTGAAAGAGGGATATTTAAAATACGGTTGCGCAACAACTGGCGCTGTTTTAAAATATTGACAAAATATGAATTACTTATTGCCAAATAGTCAATTGCATAAAATTTATATTTGATTTGTATTTCTACTGTGTGGAATTAAAGTGTTATTAAATATTTTAAACAGCTTTTATTGAGCTTTACAATAATTTTAGAATTTTATCCACGGATGGGTACCTTTATATGAAGTAAATACGTAAGAGTCTTAAAATTTGGTCTGGATTACTTTCAAAGCAAAATTAAACAAAATATTGTCAGGACGCACACAACGTGTGTAGGCTTAGCTAGTATAATCTAGAATATTCCTTAGAAAAACATCCTAAAATTATTTTGGGACCAGATACAATATTTTATAAACAACAGTTCATGTATGTTACATGTATGCTTTGTCCATTTATTAACAAAAATTTAAGATTTAGTATTATAATCGCACTAGAACAGCTAACTATTATTTTATGTATGAACTTTTCAACTTTCTAGCGTCAAACCCCAAATATGATTACCTGGTAAATAATTATAAAAAATTTATAATTATTTAAAAAAAAATATTATATATTGAAGAATATTTTAAATTAAACACATCTTAAGGTTAAAACCAATAAAAATTTTTTAGCATACCCTCGGCAATTTGGGAGACCATTTTATATTTAACACATTCTAAGGATGAAAAAAATTAAAATGTTATAGCATACCCTCAGGCTAACTTATTTCTTGGATAACTGTTTTTTACGTTACCATACGAAGTATAAGGTAAAGTATAGTAATCGTGAAACAAATCCAGGTCGGGATTTCGACGGATTTATACGTTTTGAGGTCTCCTGAATCCATTTTGGCTATTTTCGCGATGATGTCTGTGGGTGGGTGAGTTGGGTGGGTGTGTATGCCACCATTTTTGTGGAGATTGTACAAGTCAGACCGTTTGAAATATCAAAATATAATTAATTACTTACCTTTGGTATATCGAGATAATCAGCTGTTTAATTTTTAGGCATAATCGGGAGGGGCCAAGGGTAGTTTACTTACTCCCAAATTTTGTAAGCGCTCTAGAGTTCACACCGTATGACATATCAAAATTAAATTCAGTATAAGCCTTTGGTTTATGGAGATGAAGAGTTGTATAAATTTTGGGCATAATCGGGAAGGGTCAAGGGGTAGTTTACTTACTCCCAAATTTTGTAAGCGCTCTAGAGTTAACACCGTATGTCATATCAAAATTAAATTCAGTATAAGCCTTTGGTTTATGGAGATGAAGAGCTGTATACATTTTGAGCATAATCGGGAATAGGCAAGGGGTAGTTTACTTAACACCCTAAAACGAAAATAATTAATTTTTTGATTCGAATATACTTTGAACTTATATTCCTTATGTTATATATCTATAAAAATATATTTTTCCATTAAGTATGGTAATGTTAAGTGCAGGTCATTCCACATTTTTTAATTTGTAGTTTTTAAATAAACAAATTTTAATAATAGCCATAATAGCCGCCACATAGTAACGTCAAAAATATTTTTTTTAAGTAAATATTTTGTGAAAGTCATTACTTTGACATGTGTCAATAATGCATAAATTATTGCAATAATTTATTCAACCAAAAATTTCACCGAACCCAAAGGGCAAAAATCCAACAAAAGCATAAACAAATATCTAAAAACAAAATCTATACAAAGAGCAACAAATCAACTAATTTGATGGTTGAAATCTTAAATAAACAAAGGAAAAAAAAAAAACATATTTTAAATGGAAAAATTTAAGTGAAGGTAAATGTATTTTTGTGGCTTGTAGTATTAAGGGTTTCATTTATATTTGAATTTCAGCAAAATGAAAATATTTACGAGTGATTTTTTTTACTTATAAATACAAAACAATATACATATTTGCATACCTTAGGGATTTGATGTTATTAGACTCATGCATGTGTATGTGTAGGTATGAATGTGTTATGTGTGCTTTTATACGTACTTACTTACAACCGCAAACAACTTTGTTTGTTGATGAGCATTTTATACTTCGCAACGTTACATTTCATTTGCACTTGACTTTTTTTGTTTCCCTATGATTTGTTTTCTTTGTTTTTTTAACTGAAAAAAAACAAAAAAAAAAAAACACTGATTTTGTTTAGCTGCAAAGCATCGCGATGTGGTTGATGTTCACTTAGACTTCTTTCACTGTTTGTCGCTTACGAACAAAAGAAGAAAAATTGATTTTCTTAAGAAATGAATAACAGGCAACGAAAAAAAAAGAAAAAAGCAAAAAGAAATGGAACAGAACACATTATTCATTGAAGTAGAAAAAACGCAAGAGAAAAAAACTCTTACCCAGACAAGTCAGCGAAAAAAATTGCTTTCTAAATGCATTTTCTCTTCAACGCAGCATTCAACCGATTACTTTGGCTAAAAGGCATTGACATATTATCACTTCATACTACTTTACTTTTTTGCTATAAAATATGTTACTCTTTCCCTTAGCTATGCTATAACCGGCCACCTTCTTTAGTCGGTTGCCTTTATTTTGATTTTTTTTTTTTTTTTGTTTAGTATGCTTTTTTTAATTTTCTTGCTACTTCTTCTCTTTTCCATTGTTATTTTTACTCATTTCTCATTGAAAATTTTTAACAATAGATACATAATTTCTGTACAGTTAAGCTGCGTTTTTCAACGTGCTCTTTCTTATTCCTCTTTTTTTTTGTCTTACAACTGTCAATGCAAAAATTTATTGTTGTTGTTTGCAGTTTAAATTTTCATAAGACAAAAAAAGGTTCAATTGTTAAAACAAACTATTGTAAAAAAGTTAATTTTGCTCTGAAATAATTAGCAGACAACTTTTAGCATCCTTAAAATATGATGAAAAAATATGATTTCGTTTTTAAAACACTTTGCCCTAACCAGCTAACATTTGAAGATAAATTATCATAACACAATATTTCAAACGTGTACTTTTTGGGTGCTATTGGAAGTCATAGATTATCTTAGTATGAGAATGCTGAAATTTCCACAAAATTAATATTAATCATACGCCTAAGGTCAGACATAAAAAGCCAGTCAAAGAATATCGAACGAAAACTCAAGCGAAAGAAAACTAGTCACTTAAAAAAACCAGGGGCCGTAAATAAAATTTATCGTTTTAAAAAATTATTTTATGACAGTTAATTTGAGAATTAAATAAAATATCCATCTAAACTAGTTATTTTTCAACGTAAAATAGAAACTCAAATGAAAGTTAATAAAAAAATTATTTTATTTTGCCGTAAAAAATACAACTTTTTTAGGAGTTTTTTTTTTCATCCCAAAATAAAACTCAGTTTAAGATTAGTAAAAATCGAAAATTTTGCGAGAAAAGAATTAATTTAAATTGTTGGCCCCAGTAGTGGCAGAAGCTATAGCTGGAATAATTTCATACAGAATGAAATATAATTGCTGAAGTTTTTGAAAATATACATAAACTAGCTATATTCGGTGCGCTTCGCTACACCCATCCACAAAAAATACAATAAACACTTGGAAGAAAAATATGGGCAACCTCGAAAATGCACGCTATACTCACATTAAAAATATTTTAGTATATATGCAAGGTACGACGCCTACTGTTGCCATCCAATCTGTTTTTTGCTTGACTATACATATTAACACGATAATAGTTTTTAACTTTTTCCAATTCAGTCTGTATTTAGCTAAACTATGTACGATAATATGATGGTTACTTGTGCGAAATTCCAAGGCGCTATCTATAGCAGTTCTCTAGATGCAGTATAATAATTTTTCACTTTATATGGGAGGTACCACGCCCACCTTCCTAATTAATTTTGTATTTTGCTAGACTATGCATATTAGCATAGGGGTTACTCTTGCAAAGACTCAAGGCTCTGTCTATTGTAGTTCGCCAGGCACGCGATGCTTGGGAGGTACCACGCCTACTATTCTAATTCAGTCTGTGTTTATTTTGACTATGTATGTTAATATGCGGATTACTGGTGCGAAATTCCAAAGTGCTAGCTATTGTAGTTCTCTAGATACTATTTCACTTTGTATGGGTGGTACCATGACCACTATTCCAATCAAGTCTATCTTTCTCTAAACTATGCCCGTTAATATAGAGATTCCTGTTGCAAAATTTCATGGCACTACCTGTTACCGTTACCAAGATATATATTTAATTTGTATGGGAGGTACCACGCCCACTATTCCAATTCAGTCTGTGTTTCGGTAAACTTTTTACGTTAATATAGAGGTTACGGCTGCGAAATTACCAGACGCTACCTATTACCAATATATACGATGATTAATATTTACTTTGTATGGGAGGTGCCACGTCCACGTTGAATATCAAAAATATAAGTACCCTGTTTTACCATCCGTATATCCAATAACAAACTGTGAAAATTTCAGAAAGATCGGTTCACTGTTGTAGGCAGCTATAGCTTTACGACAAAAAAACAAACAAACAAACAAACATACAAACAAACAAACACATTTTGTGCTTTATATAAATAGCTATTTTCCAAAACTTTTTAAAATGGAAAAGCCACGAAAGGATGCAAGATCTCCAAATAGTTATTAGCATTTTAAGCTGTATTGACAAGGTATTTCATATATCATACTTAATAGGCTAAACAAATTTACTGAAGATAATAATTATTTTATTCAAAGTGAACAGTTTAGTTTTCGAAAGGTACATTCAACAATACACCAAGTAGAAAGGATAGTTAATTTTATAATAAACAATAAAAACCAGCTTTATATGCAGATGTCAGTGCTAAAATTACAAGTGGCAGAGTATCAAACAGCGATGCCAACTTAGCACTTTTCGTGCTATTTTTAGCTCTTTTTGGCTGCCTCTGACGCGAAATTTCACCCTTTAGCACTTTTTCAGAAAATAGAGCTAACATAGCTCTTTTCATTCTTATGATCAGTGCGTTTGGCACTTTATGCTTTGTTAAACAAATTTTTCATTTTTATTTATACTTTATTCTTTCATCTTTGTTCTCAATCACATAACATTTTAGTTCATATTAAATATGGTTTACAAAGAGCGTATTTGGAAAAACAAATAAAAAAGAAAACATTTATCAAGTCAAAATATTATGTAGAAACCAATACATACTTATATGGTCAGAAGAAGAAAATAATAATTTGACTCTTTTCGAAAATGGTTGTTTATTTTAAATCATCTGTATTCGTTTAACCCTGTTCTGTAAATAGAGCGATTTAGTATATTTGAAGTTGACTTCAAATAATTTCGCTTAATGTTTAAAATTTATGTTGCTTTTTAGAAAAATTAGATGGTGCTGATCACGAAAAAAGTTATATATTTTTCATTTTGGCCATTAACCAGATAATTTGTTTTTTCGATGTATACTGCTCGTTAAAGCGTCATTAATATTCAAAGCCATTTAATTTCGCGTCAAATAATGCCTAATTTGTTTGGAGCGGATAAAAAAGACTGGATAAAAAAAGACTGAGAAAGACTGAACGAATTTAAATTTTCATAAAGTTTTTGAATTTTTATAAAAATTTGTGATATTTCACAACCTGTTTTCCCACAAAACCTATAGTTTACAAATTTTCATATTAAAAAAAAATTTAAAAATTTTAAGACACAATGGACCAATATCGAATAAAAATGCTCAAACAATGGAAAAATATAAGATAAACCAAGGTGCTTTAATCGTTAAAAGATTTTATCAAAATCAAAGTTACATGAAATTTTTGGGAGAAAAATGTGCCGACAAAACGCTCCATTTATCGTGTAGTGAATGATTTCGGTTCTCCAAGGACCACAACGTACTGCAAGATCGGCTGAAATAATTACTGCTGCTCAAGAAAGTTTTCAAAACAACCCATCAACCTCAATTCGATGCCGTGCTCAAGAGCTTGGTCTTCAAAGAACAACTTTGGCCTCAATTTTACACAAGGAATTGCATTTGTTTACATTTAAAATTCAGTTGACACAAGAGCTTCTTCCACAAGACCATTTACGCCGCCGTACATATGCCAATAGGATGTTACAGCTCGCTCATGAAACCCCGATTTTCATGAAAAAATCACAATGAGTGAGGAGGCACATTTTAATTTGAATGGATAAGTGAATAAACAGAATAGTTGGTGACAGTCTGGTGTGCAATTTGGTCAGGAGGAATCATTGAACCCTACTTCTTTGAAAATGAAAACGGCGTAACGGAAAATGTGCATCGGCAGCGATATCGTAATATGATTGAGATATTTTTAAAGCCACTACTGTATGTTTTGGGCTTATGCTAGTAGAGGTCATCTTACCCCCGGTGGTTCCAATTGTCACTGCAGGAATATGGCAAATGCTTTGACGCGGTCCACTCGGGGAAAATAGGGGCACCAGACGCTAGGGTTCCTAGAGCCTAAATCTGGAAGAAAAGGTCTGTGAGTAAAATCACGGGTTCTCTTCGAGGCCCGACCAGTGCCCAAAGGACTGGTACCACGGAAATCGGTGGCCCCACAGAGAACCTATCCTCTCTGTGACCGGTTATTGGTGAGGTCCACTTCGGGGGTACACGTGGTGGTTGTGGTTTAAGATCGATTTATGTAGGTATGGTGCAAGGTCGATCAAGTGTGCTGTTGCACTCTCAACAGACGGAGTTTGGATAGTCTCCAAACCCCTAAGCAAGAGGTTATAATGTGGATCTAGGCTTGCCTTGGAAAGGCTTGCCATATTATATAAATTGCTACTCATTGTGACTGTATCACACACAAAAAGCGATTGGTGGCAATCGTAAAGTGTTGTTATACTACACAATGGGGGCGCTAGTCTACGCCTAAGTTTCACTCGGTGGTAAGACCACCGTGAGGTTAGGCCGAGTAGGCAGGTACTCACGTTAATCTTGTTCCATAGTAGAGGTCATCTGCGCAGTCTTCTTCTGTTTATACAACGCTTCAATATAAACTTTATAATTCATTAAAACAAAAATAACAAAAGAAAACCCTTTTACCTTTTTCAATACTTAATATTTTTACATAAAATTAAGCAGAAAATTATTTAAGTGGTCCTCCAAATATTGCTTTTTTTTAAGTGTTTTTCTTCTAAGTACATTTTGTTAATAAAATAAAATTCAAGTCTGAGGTTATACATAGTAACATAACTTGAGGACTTGAGTCTGAGTATAAACTTCAAAGTACCATTAATTAATTGTCTGCAACAACGTTGAAAGTAATAAAGTTTGCATTGGTTAAAAAAAAACAAAAATGTTAACTATTTTACAAGAAACTGAATTGAAATAATACTACACCTTTTTGGGAATTTTTTGCCCGAAATGCAAAACAAGTTTATTTTAGAAGTCAAAGTTTATAAATAATTCAAGTACTTAATTTGCCAGCCATAATTGTCATTAAAATGCCAAAAATTGTTTGAGTAGCATATAGAATGTTTAAAATGCCATTAAACATGTAAAATACCCTTAAGAAGATCTTAAGATGTGTCTTAATGAAATACTTAATTGTTGAAATATAATTACAATTTAGAGGTCTTATGTTTGCAATAATATTATTTGTTAAAACTTATTGAATTATACAACTAAGCGTATTTTCTTTTAAGGACATATTTTAATTTATTTAAAATATTTAGGAAAAACTTTTTTTTTATTTAATTTTAATTTTAAGTCTTAAAATTGTTATATCTTTTGAGTACAATTTCTTTGTATTCTTATCTTTATCATTTTGCAGTTGTTTTTAGATTTTCCATTCCACTGCACACAGGGGATTTTTTTTTTCTTTTCTAAGTGTGTGTGTGTGTGTGTTTAAGAATCCTGCAGATAACTTACAACATCAAACAAAAGATACTTACAAAAAAAGGAAGAAGTAAAAACCTGTTCCAGAAAAAAGTCTTAAAATAAACACACACACACACACACTCACACATACACATACATTATAAGCAAATCCCTTAAAGATAGACTTCCTTATTATAGTCAACAACAATACAATATAAAGCATATTGTTCTTTTTACTTCTACTGCTCTAAAAATTTTGTTCCAGCTAGACTTTCTTGTGCTTTTCACATCTCATAAACATGTTTAAATATATGTTGATGCATAAAAAAAAAGAAAGTTTATTTTAACACATGTATAAGAAACATTTGAATTGCATACTTTTTCTTCATATTTATATCTTTTACTGCAGCATATTTTAAGGATTCTATTTTTATGAATTAATGTGTTTTGTATGTAGAATTTTTTACTTGTAATATGTATATAACAAGTGAAAAATTGTTTATATGATTTCTTTTAGTCTTTAAAGTATTTTTTCCTTTCTTATTTTTTTTTTAACTTCCTTATCTCTCACTCTTCTCAATTTCTGTTTTTCTTTTTTTTTTTTTTTTGCCTTTCACTTGACTTGCATTTGCGCAGTGTTTCGAGAAAACTCTGTAGAGTTGCATCACTGCAATTTTACCTTTATTGTTTTAGTTGTTTTACACTTTTTTCTTCGAATACATAAATAATATTTTCTCAGATTTATTGCTTCTTTCCATTTTCCATTCTATTCTTTACTTTATATTTTATTGCTTAAATACTCTTATGTATAAATAAAATCTTTAAGCATATAATTGAGGAAATGCATGTGTATGAGTACATGGCCGAAGGGTAGTCGATAGCTTTTTTCAAATTTGTAGCGCTTTGTGGAGATTACTAAATATTTAAATTATGTATACTTTTTTCAACTTAATTGAAAAATCATTATATATCATTATTACTATCATTACTAATTACCTCACCCCAGAATTTTTTTTATTCGAGGAAAGGTAACATGGCAGACTTATGACATAATCGATACATTGATTAGAATGAACATTTCTTAAAGTCCGGTCATATTTTTAATGCCATTTGACAAAGTAAAATTTTTTAAAACAGCATTTAAAAAAAATGCTGTTTTAAAAAACAAATTTTTAATTATTACTTTTTCAAAAATATTGAATATTTAATTTAATTAAACTTTTAATTAACATATATACAGGATGTCCGCCGGCAAGGTATACTGCTCGCAGTAATTTCATTGTAATCCTGGCTGTATGCGATGTGGCACCGTCTTGTTGATACCGCAAGTTAATCCAGCCAAGGTATGCAGTGGTGGCGTTTAAAAGTATTTAATCATATCACGATATCGCTCCCCATTCACAGTTAAGGTTCAATGATTCCTCCTGACCAAATTGCAGACCAGACTGTCACTTTTAATGGACGGAAAGGTGACTGATGAATAATTTGAGAATTTTCCGTTGCTCAGAACCAACTATTCTGTTTATTCACATATCCATTCAAATGAAAATGTGCCTCGTCACTAATTATGATTTTTTCATGAAAATCGGGGTTTTTATGGGCGAGCTGTAACATCGTATTGGCATATGTACGACGGCATAAATGGTCTTGTGTCAACTGAATCTTAAATGGAAATAAATGCAAATCGTTGTGCAAAATTTTGGCCAAAGTTGTTCTTTGCAGACCAAGCTCCTGAGCATCCTGAGGTTGATGGATTGTTTTGAACACTTTCGTGACCAGCAGTAAGGTTTTCCGCCGATCTTGCAGTACCGTCTTTCTTCGAAATCATTTACTACACGATAAATCGTACGTTTGGTTGGCACGTTGTTTCTCCCAAAAATTTCACGTAACTTTCTTATCGTCACAATAATCGCTGATTGATTTTAATAAAATGTTTTAATGATTAAAACACGTTGGTTTATCGAATATTTTTCCATAATAAATTTTTCACGTGTCTAATTCACGACTGCCAAATATGAACTGTCAAAAAATAAAGTTTACCAAAATGCCGGCAAAACAAAGTAGTATACCTTTCCGGCGGATATCCTGTAAATGAATTGTTAAAGTTAGGCTGCATCAACTACTCATAGAAAATAATATGTTCAGCAATTAAAGATTTTAATTAGTTCCGGTTACAACTTTAATTAATCTTTTAATTAATTCAATTATTTATTTAATTAGAACATTATTTTAATCTTTTTTAATTAATTAAATAACAGAATTAAATAAAAAATTAATCAAATTTATATGTGATTCCCATTAAAAACCTTAATTGGAGCAAAATATATCTTCTGCAGTGAGAGTCAGAGAGAATAAAAGAATTTAAGCCTAACTTTAACAATTCATTTATTTTTGTTTAAAATATATTAGAAAAAAATAGTTTTGAATAAATAATAGCTTTTTAAAATGTACGCTTTTAAAAAATATATATTTCGAAAACAAAACACCTTTTAAAAAGATATTTTATAAAAATGTTCATTTTGAATAAAAATTCCATTTAAAAAATAATAGTTTGGCAAAGGTACAATCATGAAAAATATATATTTTGAAACAAGCGGCTATTGACAATTATAACTAAAAAAAAAAACACTGAGAAAACAATTTTGAAAACACCTTTTAAAAAATATTTGGTATTTAAAAAAAGAGCTTAAAAAAGTACTCTTAAATAAACAATATAAAAAATCATCTCACCTTTTGCAAAAATACCTTAAACAACAAACTAAAAATTTCATAAAAAAAATTTAAATTCCTATTGCAAAATATATGTATATTGAAGAAATTTTGGAAGAAAAAACTCTTAAATCAAGAGCTTGGGTAAACCACTATTGAAAACAGTACTTTTAGGAAAAGTAACTTCTGAAAATACCACCTATAGATAAGTATCTTGACAAAATTAGATTTTGAAAAATATTTTAAAATGTATGTCATATGTGACATTTTATTTATTTTGAACTTACTTTTAAAAAAGTACTTAAAAAGTAAAAAGTTCCCTTTACTAAGTTACCTTTTAAAAGAGTAGCATTTACAAAATCGCATTTTAGAAAAAGTACAGTTAAAAACCATCTTTTAAGCTACCCCATTTTAAATAACTATCTTTTAAAAAGTACCTTTTATACAAGTACCTTTTAACAAAATGACCTTTTTAGAAAACTACCTTTGAAAAAGGCACCTTGGAAAAACTACCTTTAAAAAATTAGTCTTTGCAAATGATCCTTAAAACAAGAGCTTGGTTAAACCAATCTCGAAAAAAGTACTTTTTGAATAAGTAACTTTTGATAATACCACTTAGTATCTTAACAAAATTACCTTTAGAAAAATATTTTAAATTATATCATGACATTTTATTTATTTTTAACTAAGCAACTTTTCGCAAAATACTAAAAGGTTACTTTTACAAAAGTACTTAAAAAGTAAAAAGTTCCCTTTAATAAGTTACCTTTTAAAAGAGTAGCATTTACAAAATCGCATTTTAGAAAAAGTACATTTAAAAAACCATCTTTTAAACAATCCCATTTTAAATAACTATCTTTTAAAAAGTACTTTTTATATAAGTACCTTTTAACAAAAGGACCTTTTTAGAAAACTACCTTTGAAAAAGGCACCTTGGAAAAACTACCTTTAAAAAATTAGTCTTTGCAAATGATCCTTAAAACAAGAGCTTGGGTAAACCAATCTTGAAAAAAGTACTTTTTGAATAAGTAACTTCTGAAAATACCACTTAGTAAATTAACAAAATTACCCTTTGAAAAATATTTAAAAATGTACCATATGATATTTTTTTTTTTTTTGTTGAACTAAGCATCTTTTTCCAAAATACTGTTACTTTTAAAATGTTACTTTTAAAAAAGTACCTAAAAGTTCGTCTTAAAAAGTCGCCTTTTAAAAGGTAGCATTTAAAAAATTACACTTTAGAAGAAGTACACCGCCATTTTATCTACCACATTTTAAATAAGTACCTTTTAAAAAGGTACCTTTTAAAAAAGTACTTTTTACAATTACCTTTTAAATAAGTAGCTTTTAAAAAAGCACATTTCAAAAACTACCTTCTAAAAAATTACTCTTTGAAAATGCTCCTTTTATAGAATTCTTTTTTGATAGTAAAAAAAATTAAAAAAGTACCATCTGAAAAAGTACCTTTTATTTAAAGAACCTTTTTGAAAAAAACTCTTAAAAGAGACATTTGTAACAAGTAGCTGTGGAAAAAAGAAATACCTGTTTAGAAATATATATTTTTGTAAAAAGTACTTCTTAAAGACTTGTTTCTTTAGTCACATTTGAAAAAATCTAATCAAAATAATTTTTGTTTTTTTTTTTTTTAAGAAAATAAAGTTATTTGGGTTAATAAAGTTATAAAATAAAGAAATAAAATAAAGTACTTTCTGAAAAATAAACTTTCTAAAAATATTTCATATATAAAAATTTATCAAAAACTAACCAATTCTTCCTCTAAAAGACATAAGTTTTTAAGTATAAAATTTAGTAATGTACTTTGAAGTATCATTTAGAAAAGTCTCAAATTATTTGTTTATTTGAAAAATTTAGCTCTCTCGAAAAAGTAAAAAACAATTCATAATAAATTTCTGTACTTTATTTGCCTTGTACGGTATTTGCCCTGATGCAAAATAAATAAAACCTACCTATAGTGTACTAAAGACAAAATATTCATATAAAATTTGTCATAAAATAGACTTGAAGTAGACTGAAATGCATAAGGGCAATTATCTTTATAGAGGAAATAATTTTATTTTTTAAGAATAGCGCTCGTATGCATAAATATCTCCTTAACAAAGAAAACTCATAACTTAAGGAACAAAAACTCATAAAATATAAAATGACCAAAAACTTAAATCATGTCTTTATGGTTGAGTTTTCTACTTAAAATCGTATATTAATAAAAGTTTTTATATGTCAAATTTAATTTACTTTCCATTGCCAGAAATAACTTTATTTAGACAATAAATTGAGCATAACGAAATTTTCGACAACACAACACAACAAGCCAAATGTTTTTGTTGGACACTTATACCAAACAATGAAAACATACATACATATGTATAAATACACATATTCACCACCCAACGAAATATAAACTAATACTAAGGCATGAGTATGTGTACATAAGGAAATGAGGTATAAAAAACTTACACAGAAAAACACTTGTGATTGTATTTTAAATGTATTTCCGCTTTTATTTGGCCAACACTTCTAAATCTAAACTTGGCAGGCACAAGGAAAAATATCAAACAGAAATAACAAAAATAAAAAAAGAAAACAAAAACAAAAACAAAACAAAATAAATGCGTTCGTTAAGCAAATAAAAGCATTAAAACAATTTAAAATTTTTTTTTCAGTTTTAAAGGAACAAATGGTTTTACACACACATTCCTACATTCATACATACATACATATGTACATATATTTTTTATATAAACTTAAATAAATTATTATTTTTCCTCACGTTTTTATCTAAAAAAAAAAAAAAATACTTCAAACTTTTATTCAATTGTCTGTTTCACAAAAATGATTTACTCACTATTACCGCCAGTTCCACTTCTAAAACTGTATTTACCTTTGAGTCCTTAGTGAATTTTTATTTTTTCGGTCTTTTATTTTTTTTTTTTTTTTTAAGTTCTCCCTCGTCTAAAAAGTCATCACGTAACATACCAACTGCTATTTTGATTTTATATTCTCCACTTGAATGAATTTCCATGAAATTTCCGCTCTTGTATTTGTAAGTTTTTGTCCTGTTTTACTCGTTCATATAATTCAAACCTATTACACAGTTAAACTTTATGGTATGATATGCTTTTGTTGTTTTTTTTTTTTTTTTTGTAATAATATTTAAAAACAATAAAATAAAATTTTATATTTTCTCTTTAAATAGGATATTAGATAAATTAAAAAAAATTTAAACGAAATAAAAGTTTAATAGTTTTGGCAGTTAAATTACTTTAATTTTTAAAGAAAATCCAATTATTCCAGCTTCTATATTAAATAAAAAGGAAAATATATTTGAGGTTTGACAGAGAGAGGGTTCAGAAATGTTTCAGACTTTTATACTATTTGATTTTCGTTGACTAATTGCATATTCACAGAAATTTTAATTTGAATCGTTTAACTTATGCGAATATATATATCAACAAATATATATCAGCAAATCGAAAAAAAAAATTAAGTTAAAAAAATTTCCAGGTGGGAGTTTCCCAACTTTAAGGCCACATAGCACCGCAGATGGCCCAGCGTCAAAATTTAAGCTCGGATACTCCTCTGCAATGCCCATGTAAAATGTTGGATCAATCGGAGAAGATTTTTGCAAATGGCTGAATTATTTCCAAACGATTTTATTTAGTTCTTCCCCACTATGCAATGTAGAGTAGAAACGTGTTAAAATAAATAAATAATGGAATATCATGTAGGACGCTTGTGTTAAACCAAATTTTGGCAAAGCACTACGCTTAGCTTATTAATGAATCACCGAATTAAATTCAATTTAATAATTCAACGCATCTTTCGCTTTTTCACACGAACTTATTGTTATATAACTGTCTAAAATAATGTTTTAAAGTCTTAATAGTTTCCATTGGGATACAATTTTTTCTTCATTACTACCTGTTAAATTTGAGAAATATAATAACAAAGCTTCCAAACTTATATCTGAAATACTTAAATCTTTATTTGGTTTAATTATCTCAAGATGTTCTTTGCTTGAAATATCGAAGCATTTCAGAATTTCTTTTGAAACTTCAACATAAAACAATTTTCTTAATTTTATGTTTTGGCAAGCTTGAAAGGTTACTTTCTTGCATAGATACATTTTCAACATTTAAGTAAATATTTCTATCACTCTAAAGAAGTTAAACTTTTGACATAATTATTTAAATTTCAATGTTAAACATACATATATTAAAGCGCGATTTGAAAAATTAGCATACATAATGTATATATGTATGTACATATTAATATTTTGGTGAGAAACTAGCCAAAATACAAAAATAGTACACATCTACACATCAGATCTAAAAATAACCAATTTTGGTTAAAGGTAACCAAAACTGCAACGCTGAGTGAAAGCGAAATAAAACAAAATACAACGAAACAATTCAATTTAATAGAGTAAAATGGAGAAAAAATCTCTTCTCGTGTTTTCTTCTCTGATTCAATATCCGTCAACAAAGTACTCATTGAGTCAACCTCTTCCGTTGTTAGTTTGATTTCAGTTGAGTACGTTATGTTGACTTTTTCAACGCACAAGAAAGTTGAAATACAGCTTTTCTAATGAGTGTTGTCACAATCAGTACGTCTCCGTCAACGCAAAGTACGAAAGTTGGGCAACTTTTAACTTTTGACGTACGTTGAAAGCTATAAATAGAGAGAAAAAAAGCTCTCTCTCAAAGTTAAATTTTTTTGTTGAGTAGAAGCAAAAATAAAACAAAATAATTTAATAGAGTAAAATGGAGAAAAAAGCTTTTCTCGTGTTTTCTTTTCTGTTTAAATGTCCGTCAATTTCAATTTTAATTTCGGGACCTTGTCTTCTATCATCCTTGAATATTAAGGCCGGGGCACATAGAGTCCGTCATACGTTATATGTCGTCGTTTCAAACATACAAAAAAGTTGAAATACAGGATATCTAATGAGTGTTGCCACAGTCAGTACGTCTAAGTCAACGCAAAGTACGAAAAGGCCTGGGCACATAGAATCCATCATACGTTATACGTCGTCTTTTTCAACGTACAGAGTTGAAGCAAAAATAAAACAAAATACAACAAAATAATTTAATTTAATAGAGTAAAATGGAGAAAAAAGCTTTTAAAGTGACAAAATCATTGCTTATATCAAAAACCCCAATGTTCCCAAACAGCAAATTTTCGGTATTCGGCCACCAAACAAGGGTAAGATTTTCAAATTCCACCATAAGTTTAATGGCATATTCGGTTCAGGATTGTTGAGAGAAAACAACGCCACTATAGACTACGAAAGAAATTGCATTACTATAAATCATCAAGAGTTTTTTGAAGGTCAAAATGCGGATGGACATGAAATAAATATTAGACAGGAGTTAGGAAAAATAGAAGCATTACCTGAGTTATACCATCTGGATGAATTGGGGGTGGTGAAGCAATTGAGATTGACACATTTGAATAAGGAAGAGGAAAGGTCCCTTAAGAATCTTATTCAAAAATTTTCAGGTATATTTTATAAAAAAGAAGATGATTTGACATTTACAAGCGAAATAAAACATAGGATTCCTACATATAATGATGAAATTGATGAGATGTTGGAACAAGGTATAATCGTTCCAAGTAATTCCCCTTATAATTCTCCCATTTGGATTGTCCCTAAAAAAGAAGATAAAGTTGGAACAAGGGATTGGTAATAGATTATAGAAAATTAAATGCTGCAACTAAAGATGATAAATATCCAATACCACTCATTGATGATGTTTTGGATAAACTGGGAAGAGCTAATTATTTCACTTCATTATATTCGACGAAGGGATTTTATCAAATAGAGGTCGACGAAAACGATAAAAAAAAACCGCATTTTCAAAAAATTACATTACGAGTTCAAACGAATGCCTTTTGGACTCATTTATATTTTGGCCAGCTCACGGCGCCATTTTGCTTAAATTAAAGATGCGTAATCTCAACACTAACACAGTGCAACACGAAAAAAAATAACCATATACGGACACCAGTACGTGATAAAAGACCCCTGTCTCCCAGTTTTGCCCAAAGACCTCCAGGTTTTTTTATGGGCCCTCAAAAATGTGGGGCCTCGATGTCATTTTTGCAAAAAATGATCATTTACTCAAGCTCATATCTTGCAAACCGTTTGAAATTTTGATATACTCTCTGAGGCAAAGTTGTAGCTCTTGTCATAAAGAACAAATTGTGAATAAAATCAAAAAAACTTCATCTTCAAGGTCAAAATCGCAAAAAAAAAACTTTAAAAAATTCAATTTTTTTTACCTTTTTTCCCCTGTTCAGGTCCATAGGTAGCAAACCGTTCAAAATTCAAGGAAACAATCAACTACAAAAATGAACCTATGATCTCAATAAACAACTTTCTAGAACATATGTATCTCAATGTTGAAGTAAAGAAAAAACAAATGAAATTAAAAAATTTTCGGGAAATTTTTCACTTTTGCTGCTACCTAAGCGCTACCTTGAGTAAATGATCATTTTTTTTGCAAAAGTGACATCGAGGCCCCACATCTTTGAGGGCCCATAAAAAAAACCTGGAGGACTTTAGGCAAAACTGGGAGACAGGGGTCTTTTTTTTGGTCTTTTATGACGTAGTGGTGTCCGTATATAGTTATTTTGCCATGACTTAAAAAATTACACAGTGTGTAATCAATTGCAGCCAAAAATTTATTATTCATAATTTAGAAATTTACGAAGTGTCACAGTAAAATTTTTTTTAAAACAACACTACATACCTGCTAAGCTATTTTTTGTCTTCAGAAATCACCTTGAGTCTTTGGCGCGAATAGAACCCGCAGACTCCAGGCACTCGCTATTGTGGTGGTAAATTTTCTTAATGTTCACGCGTATAGAAATTAAAACTAAAATGTTCCAAGTTTGAACAAAATAAATTTTAATGACAGCGTAATTCTAGACCTTTCTTCATTTCATTTCGAGCCAAATAAGTACTTCTTACCTTAACAAACAAAAAATAAAACAAAAACGATATTAATTAAATTAAAAAAATCATTAGGTTTTTTAGGGTGCGTACACAAAAGATGGAATAAACAATACAGACCTGTTTTAAATGCATTCAAATATACTTTATACCTATAGTCACTTTGATTTAAAGATACTTATTTTAGGGGTACTTTTTTAAAAAAATGTTTCACTTACAGGTATTTTTTTCCAATGGTACTATTTCAAAATTTTTATGCTTTTCATACCCTTCACTACAGGTGGAAAGTGTATATATAAGATAGTAATTCCGTGTGTAATTTCTACAATATTAATTTCCGACCACATAAAGTATATATATTCTGGATCCTTATACACAGAAAAGTAGATTAAGTGATGTTCGTCTGTCTGTGTTTGGGAAATAGTGTCATTTGCCAAGACATCAGAAGAGATACAAAAAATTTAAGCACACCAATCTGTCAGGCATAGTTACGAAAATTTTGGGATTGCAATTCAGCAACATCGGATCATTACTTTGGAGGCTGCGAGCCAAAAACCACGCTATGTATATTTTTTCAAGTTTTTTTTAAATTTTTTTTCGGCTTAATGATTCTCTTTTGCTTTTATTGTCAAATAAATATTAGGTCGTGACAGGTAGATCGTAAGTTGTGCATACAGATCTCGGAGGATCAATAACCCCCTTCAAGGGGGTTTGTGTTTTGTATTTTTTGGTTTGTATTAAAGAACTTAATAAAAAACAATACATATAGAGGTAGCCAATAGCAATAGAGGGTTCCCACTGGTAAAAAGGAACAGGTAAAAGGCACATGGGGGGTTCAATATGAAAAAAAAAATTTTAAAGGATTTTTTTGCTTTAGTTTGACCATTCAAACTGAATATCGATTGCAGGAAGGTCCTAAATTAAAAAAAAAAATCAATAAAAGTTAAAAAAAAATTTTAAATATTTACAAGAAAATTTACAAAACATTTTCAAAAAGATATTTTTACAGAAAATTTTTCGAAAAAATTTTTTTAAAAAAAAATTCCAACAAATTTTCGAATAAAATTTAACAAAATGTTTTAAAAGAAATATTTTTACAAAAAAATTTTGCAAAAATTTTTACAAACAATTTTCGAAATATTAAAAAAAAATTTCAATATTTCTATGAAAATTGAAATCATGAGTGTAACATAACATTTTTGTAGTATTAAGAATATATGTATATAGAGTTTCATATTGTTTGAATGCGTTTGATTCTTAAATAGATGAGGTCTCTATTTTAAAACCTAGATGCGTTAAACACATAGACAACATCGGGATACCGACTACAAAGTGTCAAAAATAACATACACACGTTTATAGGTAAACGCTTATTTTGAAGCTAGTATAGCTGCATGGCTACACACGACCACCGTTGTGGCTATAGTCAACTTAGGCTAATTTTTTTTTTTTTTTTTTTTTGTAATCGACAGTTTTATTTTATTCAACAAAAAAATTTTGTAGAAAATTATAATTACAAATTCATATACAAATATTTATTTATATTTATTATTTATTATTTTTTGAAAAAGTTATACAATGTCAGAGTTTGTGATGTAGCTTTCGTCTTCAATATCATTAAGTATCTGTTTACACGGCGATAATTGTAGCCAACGGAATTTGTTTTCATTAAGCTGCGTAGCCGCTGTCTTATATTTCTTTAAAGCATGAATAATGAGCTTTTTCTCATAGGAATTATTTTAATTTATGTAAAGAGTCAACAATATGGATAATGCTGTACATGTACATATGTATAAATAAAATCACCATGGTGAAGGGTATAGAAGATTCGGCACGACCGAATATAGCATTCTACTTGTTTTAAATAAAGTTATAAAGTAGATTAAATTAAGTTATTCTTTTAAAGTTTCAATTTAGGCTTTAGAACATAAAGGGCACTTGTGGGACCCTAGAAATATCGCTAGGTTTTTTGCGCTTCTGTCACACGGCTGCATTTCTTAAACTCAAATGGGTAGACAACTGAAATTTTTCGAAAGATATACATATAACTATAACTACATGATCGTGTTTTTATAAAAATTTAAGTAAATCCTAAAAGTATGCTTTAAATAATAGCTATTCGCTTTCCCAGATGAATTCAATAAAAAATCTTGGAACTTTGGTGCTGGGCTGATTTATTTACAAATTTTTATCACATTTTTTTTTTTTTTTTGTTTTCTGTTTAAAAAAAGACCAGTTTCTTTAAAAGGTACTTTTATTTTAATTTAACTTTTTTAAACTTCTGCAATTAGTATGCAATTGGTATTTATATAAAATGGTATTTAAAAAAAATTTCAGTTTTTTTGATTATCAAAAAAAAAAAAAAATGGAGAATTTTATATAAATATCATACTCTACTCCTCAAAATCCCTCAAAACTACTGACTTAATCAAATTTTTATTTAATCTCAATTTATCTTGCGCGTAACAAAAAGTTCAAACACTTCTTTTTAATTTTTTTTAACAAAACTATTTACCATTGAACTTTTTTCATCACATAATTACATTTTTTCATCACATAATTAAATTTTTTGTCTTGAATTGCTTCTTCGACTTTTTATAATCCCCCTTAAGTATGCAACATTTATTTCCTGTTTTCTTTTACTTGTGTTGTGTTGTGCTCATCATCATCATCATCCTTATTACATTTGTGTGTATATGACAATCATCCTTTTTTGAAGTTGTTAAACATCAACACCTCAATAAAGATTCTCATTTAAATAATAATATCAAAGTTCAAAAGAAAATTATGCTTAACAAGTTTAGTAGACTTTAAAATTAACGAACTCAATGCCATAAGATACTCCAAACAAGCACTAGTCAGTCAAACACACAAAGCAACCTTCAATATACAATATTTACAGATTGATGCTTAGGATGAGCAGCAAACATTGATGCGATACAAACAGGCCACTTGCTCTGCTAATCAAGCGGAAATTTATAATGAGGATCAAAATAAAATAAAAATGGAATTGAAAAAAGCGTGAAGTTTTTATAAGCAGATGATATTTTTATCAAAAAAAAAAAAAAAAAAAAAGAGATGAGATGAGAAGAAAGTAATGGTAAATTAAAATGAAACCTCAATAAAGGGAAAAGATTAATATTAAACATAATTTTTATGCTGCAAATTTTTAAAAAGGAGATGTTGAAAATAAAAATATTGAATACATAACCCTGGAGGTGCTTCATTGCATGATTTTTTTAATTAACTTCAGCTTTGAAAATTCGCTGTTCTGCTTTGCCAAGCTCTATGTAGTGAATTTAGAATTTTAAGATCTTGCATGCTTAATTTGATATATTTGTCGGTTTCGAATCGAGCTGAAGTTTTGCATGCCTACGTAATTCGCATGACAGTGTAATATTATTACTAGAAAAGTGGGCGGAGCCAAGCCCGTTAAATAGCAATAAGCTTTTATGAACTTCTTTTGAACTGGTTCTATCAAAACAGTTCAGTAGCATTAAATTATTCTAATAATATGTAGTTTATTTTAGAAAAGTAGGCGAAGACACACCCATAAAAAATATTAATGTTTTTAAAATACTTATATTCAAGCGATTCTATTGAAACTTCCTACATACACCTACTTATTCTGTCAATAATAGATTATAATAAAAAATGTGGGTGGAGCCACGCCCATACGTTTATTTCAGCGATTCCATTGAAATTTTTGAAATTACAAAAGTGGGCATGGCAATAATTTATATAATTCTTATCTTAAAAAATAATAAATTGTTTTCGTTTTTTGTTGTTTGTTGTTTGCTCCACAATCGATTTTTAATAAAGTTTTGTTAAATTATGTATGGAAAAATTCAATTATGTATGGAACAAAATATCGGCCAAATGGGCGCTTCAATCTCGGCGGCATACCTCCATCCGATGCATTTCGATAACGCTGAGGCATAATTCAGGTTATATGCCGTTAATGTGCCGAATTATCTCATTCTTTACCTCTTGAATTGTAGCTGGCTTATCGACGTACTCCTTTTCTTTCAAATAACCCCAAAGAAAGAAGTCCAACGGTGTCAAATCACATGATATTGGCGGACAATTGACATCGCCACCACGTGAGGATAACACGGCCATTGAATTTGTCGCGCAAAAGAGCCATTGTTTCGTTAGCTGTGTGCCAAGTGACACCGTCCTGTTAAAACCACATATCGTCCACATCCCTATCTTCCAATTCGTGTCATAAAAATTGCGTTATCATCTCACAATAGCGAAAACCATTCACAGTAACTGCCTGACCGGCCACATTTTGGATAAATAGGCCTGATGATGCCGCCAGCCCATAAACCGCACCAAACAGTCACTCTTAGTGAGCGCATTGGTTTTTCCGCAATCACTCTTGTTCAAATATGCCTCATCAATGAAGATGATTTTCTTTGAAAATTTATCATCGAACGTTACCATTTCTTGCCACCATTCTGACCATTGCTCAATTGTGTATCATTCCATGCTTCAAATTGAGTTAGTCTGAAATTGAAAAATGTCAAATTAAATTGCAGAAAAAAACTTGACGTTTAGGTGTGCTTCACATTCCACTTCGGCTCTTAAAATTTAACAGCCCGATACTTCTGGAAATCTATACATATAATAAAATAGTAACTCATTTCCGTCTGTCTGTCTATCTGTCTGTCTGTCCTTCATTGTTTGTGTTCGCATCACGTTAAAACTACTGGATGGATTTTAACAAAATGTTGTGAGGAGGTACCTTAGTATCCAGGTCCCAATATAAAATCTTTTTTTTTTCAAAGATATCTTATTTCCACGAGAAAGTGGAGAAAAAGCAGTGAAAAACGCAATTTCCGGATTAAAGGTGCTAAAATTTTCGGTTTAAAACTGGAATATTTCCAACACGGTTATATTTTCACCACACACCTTTTTATTTTGGAAAGTGGGATATTTAAGAAACTAGTACGCAACAGATGGCGCCAGTTGATTAAAATTGGTATTTTCACTTTGTGGAATTACATTTCTATTAAAATATTTTAAACACCACTTACAGAGGTTTACAATAAGTTTTAGAATTTTAGAATTTTTTTTATAAATTTTAGAATTTTTTTTATAAATTTCAGAATTTTATCGAGGGATAGGTACCTTTATAAGGGGTGATTTTTTTGAGGTTAGGATTTTCATGCATTAGTATTTGACAGATCACGTGAGATTTCAGACATGGTGCCAAAGAGAAAGATGCTCAGTATGCTTTGACATTTCATCATGAATAGACTTACTAACGAGCAACGCTTGCAAATCATTGAATTTTATTACCAAAATCAGTGTTCGGTTCGAAATGTTCAAATGTGACAAATTTTGTTCAGCGATGAGGCTCATTTCTGGTTGAATGGCTACGTAAATAAGCAAAATTGCCGCATTTGGAGTGAAGAGCAACCAGAAGCCGTTCAAGAACTGCCCATGCATCCCGAAAAATGCACTGTTTGGTGTGGTTTGTACGCTGGTGGAATCATTGGACCGTATTTTTTCAAAGATGCTGTTGGACGCAACGTTACGGTGAATGGCGATCGCTATCGTTCGATGCTAACAAACTTTTTGTTGCCAAAAATGGAACAACTGAACTTGGTTGACATGTGGTTTCAACAAGATGGCGCTACATGCCACACAGCTCGCGATTCTATGGCCATTTTGAGGGAAAACTTCGGAGAACAATTCATCTCAAGAAATGGACCGGTAAGTTGGCCACCAAGATCATGCGATTTGACGCCTTTAGACTATTTTTTGTGGGGCTACGTCAAGTCTAAAGTCTACAGAAATAAGCCAGCAACTATTCCAGCTTTGGAAGACAACATTTCCGAAGAAATTCGGGCTATTCCGGCCGAAATGCTCGAAAAAGTTGCCCAAAATTGGACTTTCCGAATGGACCACCTAAGACGCAGCCGCGGTCAACATTTAAATGAAATTATCTTCAAAAAGTAAATGTCATGGACCAATCTAACGTTTCAAATAAAGAACCGATGAGATTTTGCAAATTTTATGCGTTTTTTTTTTAAAAAAAATTCTCAAGCTCTTAAAAAATCACTCGTTATAAATTAAATACATAAACCATAATTGAAGCACTATAAAAGTAGGAGTCTTTCAATTGGTATGAAATACTTTCAAAGCAAAACCGAGCAAAATATTGTCAGGACGCCCACGACGTGGCGGGCACAACTAGTATTGAATAAAACTTTGTTTTAAAATCCTTGAAACCAACTTTGCTGGGATCGAACGTACGCATTTCCACTCAAACTACATCTGCTATCATTCAGATATCTTTAGTAGTTCTTGAGCTACCGAATTATTTAAAAAAACCCTTTTAAACTACTGTGCTATGATATATTTTTATTGTGTTATGGCAACGTCCCTTCGTAATAAATAAAGAACTATGGTTATAAAATAAATCACGGAATTAACCCCTGCTTTAGGAACAAATAAAGTTTATAGTCAATATATCATAGTTATTTACCGAAAATAACTTCCTTAGCAAATAATTTTAACAAGTCCTAAGAGACTTTAAAAAGACCTTTTTCTACTATTGTTCTTGAACAAAAAAAAAAAAAATCATAATAAAACAAGCATAAGAAGATGTGAAATATTAAAAAGAAAGAGCGAAAACAAAAAGTCAACTAAGACAGTATCAAAAAATTAGAAACAGATACAAGTTGCAGCTTCCTTGAATAAAAGTTATTGAAGCATACTTTTAGGTAAATAATGAAACGAGCAGTAGTCACAGTGGCTGTACAAGAGGTATCATATTTCCAAAAAAAAAAAAAAAAAAATACAAAATAAATTGACCAAAGCTTAAAAATAAATAAAGTCAAAGGAAGGATATTTTAAGAAAACGATACCACTACTACTACTACTACACACACAAGAGGCAGCACGTTCTTAGAAAAGACTTTAGCATTGTTGTTTTTTCTGAAATGAAAATAAACTAAAAGAAAACAAAAACTTCAGTTCAAAGTAACCATGTAAAACACTTACTACTCTTTGTGTATTTTGTTTATTTCGAAAGAAAAGCTAATTCTTTTATATGCAAATATAAAAGAAAATTGCAAGTGTAAATGTTTTTTAAAATCCATTCACTAAAACTTCCTTCCTTTTTTTTATTCCTCCAAATAAAAGCAACAAATAGAAATGTGTATTTATATGAAGAATAAAAAAATACAAATGAAATGAAATGAACAGCAACTATCTAAAATTGAAATCGTGTTCAACAAAAAATCGCTCTATAACAGCCACTTGAAAATGGAAAAATATTAAAAAAAAAAACCAAGAGAAAAAAATATTTGAAAAGTGTAAATTTTTTCAAGTTGCCGAAAAGAAGTCACGTTCAAATGCAGTAAAAGCTAGCAGGATATCAATTTCAAATACTTTCTAAAAGTATACACTAAACTAAATGGAAATGTCTAATAATAGTGTGTAGTCCAATGGGGAAGTTGGTATGCAAATATAAACTAATGTTAGATTTACTTTAGACAGAAGCATGTTGTGTAAACAGTATTGAAATGTATTTAAACAAATGACGTAAATCGAATAGAATTTATTCGTTATGAAAAATATTTAGAGAGTGTGAAATCAATTCTTAAAGCGAATTTTTAAAATGTAATAAAACAGTAACTGTAATAAAACAGTAACTGTTTTATTTAAATGTCTGTCTGTCTTTCTGTATGTGTTCGCATCACGTAAAAACTACTGGGTGTATGTCAACAAAATTTTGTGAGGAGATACCTTAGTATCCGGATTCTAATAAAGGATATTTTTTTGCCGCAAAAATATCTTGTTTACAAGAGAAAGTGGCGAAAAAGCAGAGAAGCCGATTTTTTTAAACAGATTTAAAAGTACTGTATATCTTAAGGCATCTTTTATTTCTGAAAACGGCATATTTAAAACACGGTTGCACAACAAATGGCATTGTTTTAAAATAATGACGCATAACTTATGAATTTAACTAAACTTAATAAAATTAAAATTCCTTTTGTTGACTGAATATAGTTCAACATAGCAGAAAAGTACGTACTGAAAAATTATCTATTTTTAAAATTTTCTTTTTCTACAAAAGGCAGAAATATATATTAAAGAGGTTTTCAAGTAGCCTACCGCAGCTATGCCCAAGTTTGCATACTTATTGAGGTACAATACTCATATAAGTCTTTTTAAAAGAATATTTTTAAACGTTTTTTCTTTAAAATACTTTATTTAAAGACGTGTCTTAAAAGGTTATTTTTGAAATATAATTTAAGAAAAAAAAATACTTTTTTACAATATAATAAATGCAAAAGAAGAACTTGCTTTGAAAAGTTGCAGTTTCAAAATGTACTTTTTTCCTAAAGGACTTTTGTAAAAATTTACTTTTCTAAAAGGCACTTTTTTCGAAAGGTAATTTTTTTTAAAGGTTTTTGTTATTTTTAAAGATATTCTTTTCGAAAGAATTATTTTTTGCAGAAGAAATTTTAACAAAATATTTTATCTTTAAAAGAAATATTTGCAAAAGGTACCTAAAATTGAGCAGTCAATATGTAACTTTAAAGTATATTTTTTTGCACGTCCTTAACGGGCACCCTTTCATTTCTAGTTTTGTTCTTTTACTTGCTGTTATAGCGGACAAATTTATGAATGTATGTTATTTTAATATTTTCTACCTATTATGTTGCAAAAACTAAGACGATATAAGTAAAATCACTTCACTATGGAACACCCATTAATAAATTGTAAATTTGAATTGTCTGCCTGTTACAATCGGAACACTTTTAGTCTATTTCCTTATGGTGGCCATAGTACAGTTTTCTGAATATGTCTACTTTTTACGGTTTTAGCGATAGAGGGTTCTGACAGACTGATTGTAACAAAAACAGTAGGTAAACGTTTTTAGACTTTAGGGTAAGAACCTATGGAGCCCCAAAAAGACTTTTTAAGAAATATATCTTGAAAGATTGGAAGTGTTTGTGAAAAAAGCAATCTTCGAAAAAAAAAATTTATCCCGCCAGCTTCTTGAAGGACCTTTTTTCCGAAAGGACGCTTTTTTAAACGCACTCTTTTTTAAAGGTACTTTTTAAATATTCTGTAATCTTATTCTATTAACATATAAATTCTCATTTTGTTTTGTAGAATTTTATTACTTATAGGGTATTTTTGGCTTCTCTAAACTTAGGAAAAAGGTTTCCCGATGATCTGGCCTGAGTAACCAGGAACTAGTTCTGTTGCCCCAACAAATAAATTGCATTTTTATTTTAAAACGTTATGGGTAATTAGCATAATATTAAATAACAAAAAATGTTTTCTTTTTAATTTCTAATAAAAAATTTGTTATGAAAATAGCAATAAATGCTTGCTTTTAAAAATGTAAATTATAAAGTCAGGAAAGTTTTCATAGAACTCTCACCAAATTTATGTTATCATGGGGTCAATGTTGGCTTGAATTTTCTTTAATTCATATTAGCTATACATATAATTAAACAGTAACTCATTTCCTATGTGTCTGTCTTTCTGTTTGTGTTCGCATCACGTAAAAACTACTGGATAAATTTTAACAAAATTTAGTGAGGAGGTACCTAAGTATCCGGATACCAATATAGGATACTATTTCCGTAAAATATCTTATTTCCAAGAGAAAGTGGAGCCGATTTTTTTAACCGATTTAAAGGTACTGCATACTTTAAGGCATTATTTATTTTTGAAAGCGGTATATTTTAAACACGGTTGCGCGACAGATGGCGCTGTTTTAAAATAATTAAAAAAATATGAATTCTAAACGGGATATTTTAAACACGGTTGCGTGAGAACAAAATATTTTTGCCGAGATCATACTAAAGTTATATGAACCATGACCACACTGTGTTGTTTTAGTAAAGACGTTTTAGTAATATAAAGTTGACTCGCATAATTTTTGTTTTTATTCCCAATGAAACCAGTAAGGTGTGTAAAGAGTCTGCTTTGATCACATTTTCTTTCCTTATTAACATTCTACCACTATTATTTCTATTCTTTCATCTTTTTCAAAAAGAACTTTTTCCAATGATACTTCTTTGAATGGAATTTTTTCAAAGGCACTGTTTTGAAAAGTATTTTTAAGGTGAACTTTTATCAAAGCGAATATTTTTGCAGACACTGTTTAAAAAATATAATTTTTTTAAAAAATATCATTTCAATATGAAACAGTTCAACTGTTTAACAGTTCGACATTCATGTTATTTTCTATTAAGTGGAATTTTTTAAATATTGTGTTTCTTATGAGGTTTTTTCCAAAATGTACTTCTCTTAAAATTTTTTGAAGATAGTAAATCTTTAAAGGTGCTTTATCTAATACACTGCTACACATTAACTTTATTATAGTATTAAATTTATAATAGTGTCAAAGCGGGTTTAAGGTATTAACGTTCTTTTATTTCTAAAAATCTTTAAATCCATTACTAAAAAATAATTAATGCTTTACTGCTCGCCAAAACTTCAACCCTTTTTAGAAAGTTATAATTTGTAGTTTACTGAAAACTAAAATTGAATATCTATAATTCCCTTTCGAGAAACACAATTGAACAAATTTCAAGTTTTTTGTGTGTAGACAAGCTGATAATAAACATTTGGGGTTTTGCCAGCAACAAAACTAAAACAATTAGACTCCGGATGAAATATTCTATTAGTGTTGTTATTGTTAAATTTTTTGTTGCTTCTGTCTAAGACAACTCTTTTAAGAAGAATAAAAGCAGAAGCAAACTTTTTTACAATTTGGGTCTTTATTTGTTCAAGATAATGGACAAACAATACATGAAGGAAGAAAATTAAACTAATGGAAAATTTACTTCTTTAAAACAAAACAAACAAAAAAAAAAATATATTCTTAAGAGCTTTTTAGCTAACAACTGGCGTTTAATTTGAATTTGATTGTTTACACTTCACCGATTGGTTTCGTTGATTAAGAGGTTTGTTATATTTCAAGAAAAAGGGTTGTTTTTTTTTTTTGGTAGCACCAATAACTAAACTGGAAAAGATAATAAAATGTTTCAATAATTTATAAAGACAAAATGGACACAAAGTGAAATATTTTTGGTATTTCTTATAAATATACTTCTTTATATTTATTTGACCATATGAGGTCTTTATCATAAAGTTGGGATTTCTTTTATTCAATTTATAGTCGTCTTGGGTTATTGAAAATTCCATTAAAATTATTTTCAATTTTTATTAAATGGATTCAACATTACAATAACCACAACATTGTAATGTTGCACAGAACTCTACAATAGATGTTTGAAATTTAATTTTCAACATTATTTTGTAAAAACTCTATCTATTTAAATTCAAACGCGAGATTTAAAAGAGATCCAAGGAAAGAAGTCTAGTTTCGTCTCCATTACGTAAATTTCTCAGCCCGCCTTGCAAATCTTCAACAATGATGTCAAAGCACAATGACTTAGTAAACTACCTATTCTTAGGTTGCTTTCTCTGTGTGGGTTCATATATGTAGCTTGCGAAGTTGTTTTGGTACCGGTAGAGAGTTTAGGCTGCCGCTTTGTTTTTGTTAGCTTAAGGTGTAAGTCTGCAGGTTATATTAGCTCGGTTCCAAAAAAAACTTTCACAGCTATGCCTGCTAAAGAGAATTTCGATATATGCCGATTTCAGGACCATATACTGTGCATGTAGCAGTGTATTACACATTTTTTTACATATAAACAATTCTTTTGAAAGGCTTTAAAATAGCTCTGACTCCGCTGCCAGAACAAAATATTGTTGTAGAGATCATATTAAAGTTATATAAACCATAACAACAGTATGTTTTTTTTTTTAGTGAATACATTTTATAAAGAAGGGGTCAT
The DNA here is from genome assembly GCA_949628195.1 of Phasia obesa. NCBI lineage: Eukaryota > Metazoa > Arthropoda > Insecta > Diptera > Tachinidae > Phasia > Phasia obesa. The sequence goes on along the minus strand of OX451215.1, from coordinate 28,383,740 downwards.
CATCATTTTTTAACAGATCACGTGTGAGGCGTGTCATGCTGTCATGTTATTTTTATTTAGTATTGTTTGGCATTTCATAATGGAAAGACTTATGCCTGAACGGCTTTGCTCTATGGGCTCTTGAAAAGTTCCAAGAAGATCCAACGTTTTCGAGGCAAATTTTGTTTAGCGATGAGGCCCATTTCTGGCTCAATAGGTATGTAAACAAACAAAATTGCCGAATTTGGGACGAAGAGCTGAAGAGATTCAAGAGCTGAAAAAACAACGGTTTGGTGTGGCTTGTGAGCCGGTTAAATCATCGGTCCATATTTCTTTAAAAATAATGCTGGTGCGAACGTACCCGTCAATGGCGACCGTTATCGTGCCGTGATAACCGACTATTTGATGCCTGAAATTGAAGCTCGTGATCTCGGTTTTAGCAAGACGGCGCCACTTCCCACACATCGCACCAATCAATGGATTTATTGAGATAACATTTCGGTGAGCACATAATTTCACGTTTTGAGCCGGCCGATTGGCCACCAAGATCGTTTGATATCACACCGTTAGACTTTTTCCTGTGGGGATATGTAAAGTCTAAAGTTTATGCGGATAAAACGGCTTCGATTCAGGCCTAGGAGTAAAACATCACGAGTGTCATTCGCCAGTTACCAGTCAAAATGCTCGAACGAGTCATCGAAAATTGGACTCAATTGGCCCATCTGCTAACATCTTCAAAAATGCCAAAGAATGTTCTTTCAAATGATAATAAACAGTCTCCATTAAATTTGAATTTTCTGTGTTTTTTTTTTTTTTTTTGTTTAAAAAAGTAGGGAACCTCGAAATGTTTCAACCTTTACATAAAGCTGACCCGCATAATTTTTGTTGTTATTCCCAATGAAATCTGTAAGGTGGGTGAAGAGTCTGCTTTGATCACATTTTCTTTCCTTATTAACATTCTACCACTATTATTTCTATTCTTTCATACGTTTATTTAAACAGTGTTGTTTTCGTAACTTGTTTGTTTATTCTATTTTATTCTTCGTCTTTCATATTACACATAGAAGCAGGATGAAAGTGTCTTCGACAAACATTTAATCATGTGGTCAGCTATCTTTAGTGTTCAATATAAATATAATAAGGACCTTTTTGGTTCTCTCCTACCGTTTTTTTTCTTCTGCTTCTGCTTTATTCCAAAGACGCAGACAACATTCCTATTTAAGATTCTTATACATTCTTTTAGACAAACAACCCATCTGTTCTTCCCTTTTTTGTAATATTTGTTCTTTTAAATTGCTTTTCTCGTTTCAACTCTATATACGGATGTATATTGAAGGTTTTATTTCTGTTTGATATTTTTCTTTTTCATTGTTGTATTTTTTTGTTGTTATATTTGTAAAGTTTTCTTTAGACACTTTTCGATATTTATTTAAAAATTGCTTTTTTATTTTGTTATTGAAATGGTTTGGGGTTTTTTTTTTTAAATTATTTTGTTTATTATTTGACCAACCGTATGGGTCCTTTTGCCTTCTTCGTCAACTGTTTGCCTCTTTTGTGCGACAACAGCAACAAACGTTTTCTTTTTGTCAATTTTTATCGACCATTTGTGTTTAAATTTTTAAAGTGCTTAAGATTGTAAGGGGCAATGATTAAGTGGTGATCGGGAAATGTTAACGGAAATAGAGATGTGCTTCTTACATATTTGGTTGCTGACAGTTTACAGGTATTAGTGCGATTAGGGAGAAAATTGTTTCTGACAGCTGTCTTATCTATGTATGTATGTGTGCGTATAAAATTATGTTAGTTTATTTTACCAATTGACCACATTAAGATGTCTTGTATGTGTCATCATGTAAGACACCTATGTATGTATATATTTTGAAATTTTTGTGGATACCAAAAGAAGTATTTTAAAATAGCGGAAATATACTTGCATATAAGGGGTGATCCATTTCGAGGTTCCCTACTTTTTCAAAGAAAAAAACACAGAAAAGTAAAATTTAATGGAAAATGTTTATTATCATTTGAAACCACATTCTTAGGGATTTATTTTTTGAATATTATGTCTATCAAATGTTGGCCGTTGCTACGTCGCAGATGGTCCATCCGTTGAGTCCAATTTTCGATGACTCGTTCGAGCATTTCCAAGCGGGTTTGTCCGCATAAACCTTAGGCTTTACATATCCCCACAGAAAAAGTATAACGGTGTGTTATCACACGATCTTGGTGGCCAATCGACCGGCCCAAAACGTGAAATTATGTGCTCACCGAAATGTTCTCTCAATAAATCCATTGACTGATGCGATGTGTGTTTTTCCTGGATGAAGTGGCAGCTCTTGAAGGTTGCTCTTCGTTTCAAATGCGTCAGTTTTGTTTGTTTGCATACCCATTGAGCCAGAAATGGACCTCATCACTAACCAAATTTGTCGCGAAAACGTCGGAGCCCATAGGGCAAAGCGATTCAGGCGTAAGTCTTTCCATTATGAAATGCCAAACAAAACTAAACAAAAATAACCTGACAGCATGACACAACTCACACGTCATCTGTCAAAAAAAGGCTATTGAAAACAGTACCTCAAAATGGATCACTATTTATTTTAATAAAACTATTTTTTTATTTAGCGATTCGTTAGCAAATTGTATTTCAGAAAAGTGGGCCATTCTTAGATTGGTGATAGGACTGCCATCTCCAATCATCCAATCCCTCACGGAATTAGAGGAATAAATATATGTATACATTTTTAATTGTTATATAAAGTAATTTTTAAATACAGATAAACATTAAATTTTAAGCCGGGGTTTTAAGTTCATTTTATTCTCTCTAAGTTGAAAGAATATTTTTAGGACAAAATAAGTGATTAATTTTAAAGAAAAAAATGGGAAATTTTTAAATTAGATTCTAGCAGAATGTAATGCATTATCTGGATCGCTACAGGCGTCTTCAGAATTTTTCGCATCTATCTACTTTACATTTACAAATATAAGAGGGTAAATATTAAAAGAAAAAATATCAAACATTAGTGAAGCTTTAGGTGGTGACAGACTTCAACAACTGACAACAGATGATTAAATACAATTTTTCTCGTTTTCCTTTATCTGGGTTTTGATTGGTTAAATAAATTATGTTTACAATTAAACACTACCACATTAACACATTCTGCTAGTGTCTAAAATAAAGTTTTCCCATTTTTTCTTTAAAATTAACCACATTATCTGTAATAAAAAATTCTTTAGCAAGAACAAAATAAAATTAAGCCTGACTTTATACTTTCATCTTTATGTTAACAAAGAGTACGACGATTAAATATTCAATAGCAATTTCTAAATAATTAATAAATTTACAAAAAACAATAGAAATAAGTATACGATAAGTCAATAACCAATGCATATCATTTATTTTGCCACTTAAATGTTAAAGTGATCAATGCTAGCGGGGTATTTGTGGCTTTTATTTTAAAATCGAAAGATATGTGGCCACTAACATTTGTAATGTTACGCAGCTCAAGTGGAAGATCAGGTTTATTAAAGGATATGTGAACAAGAAGACGGGTTTTCAAAATTTATTTTGTTTAGTATTAAGGGATATTTTTACTGATTACTGATTGGTGTGTCTTATAGTCTGAAAGCGAAATTTAATAAACCGCGAAAATATCTCAGTTTAATTTGTGCACGTTATCAAAATATGTAAACGGAATTTTTGCGGGTCCATCAGCCAAAAATATACCCACTGCAATGCACATTGCCAGACCACATCATTTATTACAGCGATATTAATTGTCTTCCAATAACGATTTCTTTATTAGGATCTATTTGAAAAGCAAAGCCAACGAGATCGAACAGCATATACTTCGAATCTAAGCAGTGCAGAGCTGTCGCCAAAAACTTTTATAACAGATTTGGGAAATATATTTTACCATATATATATAATTGTAATCAATTAAGAAAAAAAGTTTTAAAGTTAACGGTTTTTTTTTAATAACTTTGGAAAAAAACCCCCAAATGAAAACTTGTATACAAAAAGTCTCAAATATGGTTGCGTATGATTAATATCAATTAAAAAATAAAAATATATAAATATTTCGTAACTTATTAGACTACTAACGTGTTAATTTATATCATATAAATATGATATAATCTACTTACTTAACATCTAAATGCTTTACTAAAACTGTATTACATTTGATAAAATTTTATAACATAAAACAAAATGTCAATTAAGATCTAATTCACAAAAACTCAATTTGTAAATAAATATTTGTAACAAAAATTTAATTAAATTGAATTTATTTGCTGGCCTTGTATTTTTTCATAAACATATAGACTCACATGTAAGCAAATGTTTCAAGTTTTGCAGCACAAAAAATATAAGCAAATCGTGTTATAAAAATAATTTATTACAACATGTTTTCATAACAAACAAATGCATATTTATATTAATAATCAAATACAGTAGAATCGTGGCACATTAAACTAACTAAAGCGGTGACTGTTCTTTTATATATATGTATGTTAGGTTTTAAGACCTTTAAAATATCCTAACACAAGTTTACAAATTCAGGTTAACTTTGAGATTAAAGCAACTTCACACAATGTTATACTGTTGTATATATGTATGTATATCAGAATTGCTGACAAGGTGAAGTACTGTCACTTCGGTTAGGTGAAGTTAAGAGGGCAAGTCGCATGCAGCGAGTTCCCTAATTAAATTGCCCCCAATGAAGAAGACAATTCCTTATAGAAATTTAGGATCCTCAATTCTTAAGAATAACCTGGAGGTGCTCTCAAAACTTAATAGGCTGTCAATGCCGCATCGCTGAGTCAGCCCAAGTTTTTAATGAATCTTTGGCCCAAATATTTGAGCCTTCATCCAGACAACTTACGCAACTCTCACTATACGATCTAACGATTTTTTTTCTTTTTGTATCTTATGAAATTATGTTTTACAGAGCTACGTAATGATACCTACATACTGGAAGAGATATCGAGTTTTTCACAAAGAACCTGTAGTGACTTCGATTCCCTTCCATTGAGGTGGGTCAGTGTCCACTACTTTCCAGCAGACCAGTGCTCCCTAAGTGAAAATAGCCCTAATCTCCGCTGTATACGTTCAATGTAGATGGTACAAGGAATGCATTAAGTGTAAATAGGTCCTTCCTCATCTTATTCTCAGCATTACGTTTTCATTTGAGCTTTGAGCCCAGAATTACGCCAAGATTTTTTGGCCTACTTTTATAAATCCACAGTTATGTTGCTCATTTTTGGTAGCCCAAAATCGAAACTTTTTATCTAACGGTGAAAAGAACCAGTTTGGTCTAATCAGTGTTTACTCTGACATCGTTTTTCTAAGCTCAAGCGAGTAGTTGATGCATTTCTGATTCCATGAGTAAATTCACAGCGTCATCTGAAAAGGTTTTTATTTACGACTTGGTTCTATAGAAGTAAGAATATTGCTCCTCAGGGATATAGCCCTTGCCACAACGTATTTAGGCTAAATATTATGCTCTAGCCGATTTTCCATTTATTCTGCCGTATACCGTAGGGCATCAACTAAAAAAGTCCTCTACCTCCAGAAATCAGTTAATCTTCGATACGTAATCTATTTAAAAAGCATTAATATTGTGCTTTATAAAGAGACTCCGCGGTTTTTTCTGTTGATTTTTGAAGAAAAATCCCTAATGAAAAATAATTTTTAGTCAAGTACCTTTATTATCTGATACCGTTTATAATTTTTCGTGTAGCTTTATAATAAAAGTAGTTTATCGTCGAGAAACTCGGCCAATTTATTTTAAGCTTTACCTCCGTCGACCAATTTTTACTATCAAGAGAGCTTCGCAGAGACAGATGTAACGAAATACCGCCAATTTGCTTCGAGTCTAGAAAGATGTGTGCAGACCAAGGATGGTAAATGAAATTTTAAAATTGTACCACCGGACTGTTTAAATTGTACTTTTTGTACTGAAATTGTACTAAAGAAATTTTGGTTGTGAATTTAAATTTTATCCATTTATCAGATGGCGAGTCATTCGATAATCATACTCATTTGTGTGCATAGATACGGAAACAGTACCGGTAGCTACTTAACTGTTAGAATTAGTCTTAGCATACAAATGTTAAACTTAGGTTAGCACCATCGTTCTGAAATCTTCTGAGATTGTAATGAAATCAAAACTAAAAAGAAAAGATGTTTCATTTGCCAACGTTTTTCGGGATATCGTTCCCCTGGTAGTCCCATTAAACTGGCTATAGAAGGGTTGGATAATTAAAAATAGCTGCTGCACGCAAAGAAAAAACATGGTTGAGGTAACCATAATCTAAGAGCAACATATGATGGTTGTAGTGAAACCATATTATTGTTGAATATTATGGTTAAATTAACGATTATAGTATGGTTAAAAAATATGAAATGTCATTTGAAAGGGATATGCCAGTTTTTTTACATTTTAAAATACAAATTTATTTATTCTTTTTTACTAATGATTTTATATAAAAAACATATGATTTTATTAATACATATATAGATAAAAAATTGAATTAGCATTTTTCTTCTTCCAAACCGTGTTTCAAGGATATAAGGGAGGAAACACTTTCGCCGTCGATTTAACGGCATTGCCCATACCATCGCTCGTACCATCGCAGTTCATGGATTTACCAGTAAAGAATTGTTCCTGAAGACATCAATTTCGGGGGATTTCTTTTCCAATTCAGCCAACACCTTTTTCATGTAGTCTTTCAAGTACAAAGTAAAGTCTTTCTTGTCTCCGAAAGCATTCTTGTAAACTGTGATTGAGAACAACATCAACGCCGGTCTCAACGGTTGAGTTTGTATCCTCATCAGCTTCTTTAGCTTAGGTATAGAAATCTTCTCTTTTAATGTCACCTGTTAAATTACACCACCGACCAACTTCGTTTTGTATCTGCGAACATTTCATCATCAGTAATATTATCCCTTTTGATTTCAAAGTTTTATTAATTTTTCTGGTCTAAAAATTAAAAATAAATTACAGTCTTACACCAAGAGGACTCGAATTTCGGGTATCCAGAGAAGATGGTTGCCACGCGCTCAATTCTAGAGCCAAAAATAAATAATTAAATATTTAATTTTAAATTTAATTCCCGAAACAATTGTTTATACATTTTTATTATTTTTTAAAGCACAAACCAAAAAACTCCGATGACATGAACAAACAAATAATTTTTATTTTTATGGTTACCTACGAAAAAACTTTGGTTGTGGATTATACATCAAATAGTTAAAACCAACCATGTTCAATTTTTTGTACGCAATAACCATTTAATGATAAAATTTTAAACAAAACTTTTTTACCGGGACCAAAATAATGTTATAAACAACTAAAATGTGTTCATCATGTTCATGTGTGGTTCCTGTGACCATACCATAACCATGGTTTTTCTTTGCGTGTGCGTTTGATCACAATAAATTTAATTGTAATTCGTTCTAAAAAGGTTTTTTGGGTTAAAATATATTTTAAGGTTTTGCACGCTTACCTAAATGCACGTATTTTCGATAGATTCGTCATTATTTTCATTTCTTTTACTTTATTAACTATGTATTCCGATACGTTTTAATGAGAATTTTATCTACAGGCAACTAAAATAAACTGACATAGGACTTATTTCTAGGGTACAACGAATCCCCACCTTTAAGTACATATTTGATTATTTATTTGAAATTGTTGTTTGAATAATTACAAATGAGACAAAGTTTTTAAAACTTGAGATTTCAAACCATATAAAACATAATGCTAGAAAAGCTTTTAAATTGTACCAAATAAGCCATCGGTGTATCATTGTACTTTTCAGGTTTGAAATGTTCCAAAAAAAGTACAATTGTACCAACTTTAACAACCCTGGTGCAGACGCATATTGTCATAAAGGTACTCAACTCACATTGTGCTCTCTCTCTCTGGTTTCCTTCGTTCAAACGGTCGAGTTGTGCTACTGGACTGGACTGATTTGATGGTTTTGGCGAGTTTTTGCTACAACTCAGCAGTTCACAATGAACAATTTACTTTTAATTGCATCAAATACTATTTTTTGTTCACAGTCCAGGCTCATTTTAAGATCAGTTTACCGTTTTTTATACAAGCATCGAATTAGAAAACTGTCTGCACAAACAAATTTAAGAACATTTTTGTTTAAGACATCCTGGTGAGTGTTGCCCGATATATAGACATTAACACCATATAGGGAAAAAACCAGCAGAGACCTAATATTTCCACATTTTCTAATTTTGCTTTAGAAGGCTGTTTGTTGCCATTGAACAACAAAGAATAGTAAAAATAGGCTTTTACCAAAGTTGGATATTTGCATTAGCAAAAGTTCATATTATCGAGGGTTTAATCTAGCCCGATTACACTGTACTATTTATTTTTCATTTCACATGCCAAACAGTATGAAAATATCGAGTAGAATTCAAGCAAGCCTACACACAAATATTTTAATTTTTTTTTTCGCTTCTACATTTAAAATGTCTCAAACAAAAAAAGAACAATATTATAACAGCAACATCCTAAAATGCATGTTTATGTCATACTAAAAACAAAATGCAATTATTTAAGCTTGAAATTCATTTGGATTTTTGTGAAAAAAAAACAAGAAATCAGACCTTAAACTAAAAGAGAAACTCAGTAACAACTGTCAACCAACATCCAGAGTATGTGCTGTGTCGTTTCAGCGATCAGAGTTAAATAAATCCGATTTAGTTTTCAAGTTAAGTTTAACACATACACAACGACTAAAGCGTACATACCTATGTGCCACAAATTGAAATGAAAATATGTAGCAGCAACAACAACAACAACAGTAATAGTAACAAATAACCAGTAGTTTAAAGCAGCAAAAACAAAAACTATACAACAGAGAAATTGATAGAATTTTTTGTATGTAAGTAAAGGGTCAAGAGATTTCTTCTCGTACTACTAAGACAATCTGTATTTGCACTAATGGCCGATTGCATACATGTATGTATTTATTTATTTTCTACTTGCAACATTACAACAATACTAGTTACACCGAAAATAAAAAATAAAAGCATGTAGTTTGTTAGCTGTACTACCTACATGTACTATGAGTACAATTTAGAATGTTTTTCTATACGATTAACATTTATTCTGCAGTTGGCAGGAAGTTGGTTACTGGAGTAGCTAGAATAGTGGGTGAAAAAAGTATGCATTGGCGAGTAGTTTTTTATTTTCCAGCGACTTCAAAATAGAAGGAGGTTATGAATTGGTCTGAATGTTGCTTTTTTAAAAATGATTTAAAATTTTTTTTTTTATTTGAAAGGTCATGCTTACATTGTGGTCCCATTTTAAAAATTAAAGGGTGTCCCCATACAATATACATGTTTTTTACGTGTATTAAGATCGTAGAGGGCACCAATTAAAAATTAAAAAAAAAAATTGCGTGTCACTATAGCTCTCAACAACAAAAAGTAAAAAAATAAATTTGAAATTTAAAGGGTATCCCCATATTTGTCCTCTATTTGTCCTCTATGGGCCTATCTTTTGAACCGTTAGAGACAAAATCTTGAAAATTTGACAGAATGTCGATGATTGCTATGACCGTTTTAATAAAAAGTATAAATATTTAAAATTATAAATTAAAGGGTGCTCCAATAGTTCATTTAATTTGATGTATTTAGCCATACTTTTGAACACAGTTGTACACAGACCGTTGAAATTGTCACAGAACCTGTATTGATAAGTCTGCTATAACAAAAAGTATAATATGTGAATATGGAAATAAAAGGGTGTCCCTATAGTTAGTGGAATTCTATGTATGTGGCCACACTTTTGAACTGTTATAGACAGACAGCTGAAATTTACAAGGAACCTGTATTGCTAAGTCCGCTATAACAAGTATACATTTTGAATTTAAAAATCAAAGGGTGTCCCCATAAATTATGTAATTTGATCTATATGGCCCTATCTTTTGAACCGTTAAACACAAACACTTGAAAATTAGGCAGAATAACTACTACTTTCTCTGGTATGATATCAAGTATAAATATTTGGAATTATAATATAAAGGGTGTCCCAATAGTTCATATAATTTTATATATATGGTTAATTCTTTGAACCGTTATAAACAGATAATTAAATTTACAACGAAACTTTGTGGTTTAGTCCTCTATAACAACAGGTTTTTAATTTAAAATTGTTAATTAAAGGGTGTCCGAATAGGACTTTATTTGATCAATGTGGACCTATCTTTGAAATCGTTATAGACAGAGGTTTGAATATTGTCCTCATAAAAGACGGATGCTGGTGAAAATAGCCTAACTTTTGAACAGTAATAGAGAGATGCTTGACATTCACCAGCTAATTTTGGCGCATCACTTATTTGGTTTTAATCTAATTCTTACTGCTGTACCTAAACAAGGGCGTAAGGCGTAAAATAACTGTCAAAAATTGTCTTGTACATACAAAATGTATGAAGCAAACCTAAATAGCGCGGCGATAAAGCTTTGCAATTGGAAGATCCAATTTTGACAGAGCGTTAAGTAAGTTAAGTTAAGTGCAAACGAAATATTATTGCTTTTTTTTGTGTAAGAGTGGTGTCATTTTAGATATTTTTTGCTTTATCTAGCGATTTTATCTCTCTATTGCGATTAAATTTATTAGATTTTACTAAACAAAATATGTTAACATTACTGTTTATTATAAAACGTTGCGCTCTTATTTAGGATTGTTCAAAGATAAGTGGTAGACATCGTTACGCCGTACACCCTTGTTTAGTTTAGACAGTTACAGATTACTTTTTAAATTTTTAGTTTAAAATTGGTGCCCGTCTATCTATTTTGATGTTGGTTTTTTTGCAAGAATTATTATAAGAAAGTTCTTCACGAAAGATCTTCAAGAACTAATTTACAAGTGATGCTGCGGACGTTTGGCCTCTTTGCTGAAGAGGATTTTGTGGGTTAAGTAACCAACAATTTATATATAAAAAAATATAATTTTTCTAATCTTTGATAGTCCTTGAAAATATCTACAAAAAATGTGCTTACATCTGGTCTGTATCAGTTGTCAGTCTGAAATCAGTCAGTGGACAGCATGAGACTCAAGAAATTTAAGGTATTCGTAGATTTCCAGTTAGATACCAAAAATCATTGAGGAACGAAGGGGGTCGAAAAAGGACTGATGAAGTTAGGCAGTGCTCTTTTTCGGCATCCCCCCTACAAAACAATAATATACTGACAAAAGGGATTCACAGCGGTAATTTTGCAGAAATGTATCAATTTGGATGTCTTAACTAAACTTAGCTTAAACACAGTTTTTCCTTTCCAACAAAAAAAGACGATAAATTTTAATACCAACTGTATACACAAACTCAAAAAAAAAAAGAGCCAAACAAAACTGTAATACGTTGGAAGCATTTTCTATCAATGTTAATAGCATTATATGGGCATGTTGACAGTTTAGAACAATTGACAGGCTTGAGCCAGACATAAAAAATCAACAAACACTCAAGCATTAAGAAGAACTTAATATACTGAAATGCCAAAATGAATTAAATTTAAAGTTAACAAAAATCTAAACATGATAAAATGTGTGAAGAAAAATTTGTTGTTTAGATAATTTGTAACCTTACTCAATTGAATTGTATACAACTGCTCGTACATATTATTGTGCTTTCGCTTTAGTGTCGTATTGTGTATGCTTTACGCATTACTTCATCGTAATGATGTGAATGTAAGTTGTCGGTATATTGTTTTTATCTTAAATTGTTTTCTATTATTGTCGTTATTTCTGTAGTTCCTTGTATTTTCTATAGGCTGTGATTTAAATCAAAATTTAAACTTTTCATTCTTTCTTCTTGTTCATTTAGTTTGAACATCACTTTGGTATGTGTAGTCTTTTTTGTGTATGTTGGTTTGCAACTACATAAACAATCACATTTTGGTAGTTACTAATTTTAAACCCCCTATCTCTCTCTCTCTCTCTCTCTCTCTCACTAGCCTCCTGTGTCTTTGCTTTTTATACTTTTATGCCCCATTTCAAATGACCAGAATGTTGTAAAGCATTTGCAAAGAGAATCTCTTCTCTATAACATTACTAATCTGGTCCGAGAAAGAGGTGGATAGTAGTGAGTTACACATGTCTTACATGTGTCATTTGAATAATTCTCGTGTTCATTTGTTTGTAAATTTAAAACATTTTATTTGATTTATATGCCTCAACTGAGGTAAAAATTAGGCTTTCTGGGTTACAAACATTAGTGGGCGGACATTAGGTTCTTGTTCAGCTTTCTTGTTGATGTTTTTCTATCAGTTACATTTAATAGTAATTATGGTTTACCTTAACAAATATTTTGCTACAACGAAATAAGCCTTTTGGGTAAGCAATTAAGTAAGATGCATTAGAATTAAATAGATTGCTTTTACTAAATGAAATAATAGCTAAGACTCATATGAGAAGGGGAAATGTAAATGGTGCTAATGCAAAAGGGATGTAGTTAATGATAATTAAACACTAGAATTCTCTTAGCAGGAAAGTTGTGCCTAAAGGACAAATCTTATATTTGATTAATATTAATTTATTGGTAAACTAATAATTTTAGTTGAATAATAGCTATGCCCTCGATAATATTTTGTTGAGCTAAATAAAGTACTTAGCGAAATGGCCATAAAAATTAGCTTGTTCTCATACAACAAAAATAAAAAATAAACTCTGGGAAACTCACAGTAATCTTGGTTCTCCTATGAAATCAGAACTATAGCGTTGTACTACTTTTATAAAATTAAACAAAAAAATTCAATTTTTTCATTAGTCAATTATAAATCAGACATAGGGGAATTCAATTACATTTATATTACAATTACAGGTAATGTGTAATTGAAAATTTCCAACTTCTAATTAGAAGTAATTGTAATTGAAATCAGGGACTAAAGTCAATTACAATTACAATTACTTGTAATAAGTAATTGGAAATTTTCAATTACAAATTACATGTATGTATGTATGTATGTATGTATGTATGTATGTATGTATGTATGTATGTATGTATGTATGTATGTATGTATGTATGTATGTAAGTAAGAATGTATGTATATATGTATGTATGTATGTATGTATGTATGTATGTATGTATGTATGTATGTATGTATGTATGTATGTATGTATGTATGTATGTATGTATGTATGTATGTATGTATGTAAGTATGTATGTATGTATGTATGTATGTATGTATGTATGTATGTATGTATTTATGTATGTATGTATGTATGTATGTATGTATGTATGTATGTATGTATGTATGTATGTATGTATGTATGTATGTATGTATGTATGTATGTATGTACAATTACTTGTAATAAGTAATTGGAAATTTTCAATTACAAATTACATGTAATTGTTGTAATTGGAAGTAATAATTACTGCCTAATTACAATTACTTGTAATTAGTAATTGGAAATTTTCAATTACAAATTACATGTAATTGTAATTGGAAAGTTCAATTACAAATAACAAGTAATTGTAATTAGGCAGTAATTATTACTTCCAATTGAACGAAATTCAATTATATTCCTAAAAAATTAAAATTTATCTTAAATATGAATCTCTCGCGTTGCATGATCAACAGTATTATTCCAACAAGCAATACGAAAACTGCTTCCATCTTCGATTACGGTGAACACCTTCATGAAGGTAATTATTGCTTATACGTTTTTGAAAACTTTGCTGTAATTTATACAGTTTTTCATTTTATATTCCATAGACATTAATACACTCGATGGTGAAAAAGAAAATAGTTGGAAATTTGAACTTCATCTTCACTTGCGTGTTCTAAGTCCATCTCTAAATTGACATAAAAACTATCCTACAATTATAAAAGCTTTACTTGCGTGATCTAAGTTCATCTCTAAATTGACATAAAAACTATCCTAGAACTATAAAGGCTTTTCTACGGTCGAATACTCCCTAAACATCTTTAGCACCAATTGAAAGGCTAGTTTTGTTCGCTAGTATTATTTTAACACCAATACGACAAAGATTAACGGATGAAAATTTGGAAAAAATACTTGCAAGTGTATCTTAATCGGTAACTGTGCATAAGTTACGACGTCGTTGCCGGAAACGGAAAAACTTTTTAATCGATATTTTTTCTATTTTAAATGATAAAATTTAAAAAAACAAGAAAAGTTTTATTTAACAATAGCTCCGCCCATGCACGTTCTGTGCGTCCTGCCAATACTTTTTGTTCGATTTTGCTTTGTAAGTTATCCACACCAAATTTTAAGGCTCTTACGTATTTACTTTATATAAAGGTACCCATCCCTAGATAAAATTTTAAAATTTATATAAAAATTCTTAAATTTTAAAAATTATTGTAAAGCTCTGTAAAAGGTTATTAAGCACCTTTTTACTTATTTACTTATTTTATTAACAACTAGCTGTGCCAGCCACGTCGTGGGCGTCCTGACAACATTTTTTTCGATTTTTTTTTAAGTAATCCACACCAAATTTTAAGACTTACTTTTATATTGCTTGAGTTATCGTTTATATATTTACTTTATCTCGAGCTACAAACCCCTGGATATAATTCTGAAATGCATATAAGGTTCTAGTAGTATTGTAGAGTTCTGTAGAGTGTTTAAATAATCCCGCTTAACGGTGCAAAAATACAAATAAAAAAATAAATACTGCACCATCCATCGGACGAACTTCAAGCTACACAGAAACACTACTCACGCCCCATATGCCATGTATATAAAGTTTGGTTAAAATCGATCCAGTAGTTTTTTGAGTTTAGCGATCGCGAAGATACACGTCATTTTTATATATACATCTCTAAGGTAATTCCACAACGTAAAAGTACAAATCAAATACAAATTTTACTCCATTAGCTATTTGGCAGTAAGTAATTAATATTTTGTCAATATTTTAAAACAGTGCCATCTGTTCCGCAACCGTATTTGAAAATATCCCGCTTTCATTATTGTCATTATTTTAAAATAGCGGCATCTATTGCGCGACCGTGTTTAAAATATCCCACTTTCAAAAGTAAAAGATGCCTTAAAGCATGCAGTAGCTTTAAATCGGTAAAAAAAATCGTCATACTTTCACTGCTTTTTCTCCATTTTCTCTTAAAAATAAGGTATATTATCGGAAAAAGTACCCTATATTGGAATCACAATACTAAGGTAACTCCTAACAAAATTTTTTTCAAAATCCATCCATTATATGTATAGATATTAATTTTAAATGTTTTTATTTTTTTCTATTTAATTTTTTATACTTATATTTAAATATTTTATTTTATATGTATTAGTTGACGTGTAACTGCTATGAAATTTTAACCACACAATTAACAACAGTATAAATCTTTTTGTTTTAGAATTAAATGGGTTGTGTTTTGTCTATGATTCCTAATAGTGGTTGGCTTTAAATCATTAACATTATGTTTTTAAAATAAATGCAAATAGAAAGACATTTTCTTTTGATGTTTTGCATGAAATAGAATACAAGTGTACAATTAACAAAATGTATTTCGTCTGGTGTTTTTCAAAAAAAAAAAAAAAATAAATATTCACATACCTCAAAAACCAATGTACCCAACCAGCGACCACAGCAAAAATATTGTTATCTCCACGATAACCCAAAAAATGGTCAATAATACACACACAGACACGCGCGCCAAACTCTAAAATATTCTCACTCACCTAAACACGAATAGCAGCAGCAGTGTTACAACACAAAAATTTTTGATACTCGTGAATAAAATCCATATAAAATATACAAATATAAACCAATCTTTTAGAAACCATGAACAAATTTACAGACACATTACAAATGAATCTAAATATTGTTTTGTTGTTGTAAGTATCTATGAGTACATACGTACATATGGACGTGTCTATTTACTATGGTTTATGCTATTCATGCA
This sequence comes from Phasia obesa, assembly GCA_949628195.1. Lineage (NCBI taxonomy): Eukaryota > Metazoa > Arthropoda > Insecta > Diptera > Tachinidae > Phasia > Phasia obesa. Next base: position 28,367,854 of record OX451215.1, on the reverse strand, counting down.
TCTATCGAGGTTTTCTATCTTTATATGTATGTATGTATGTATGTATGTATGTATGTATGTATGTATGTATGTATGTATGCACATATGTATGTATCTATCTATTGTTAGCAAGTGTTTGCTGGTATGTTCGAATATGGTTCATATTTACTACATTTCAAAATGATTTTATGTAACCATCCATAACAATTGCATAAAAGCTACTCGTTTGATAAAGACAGGATAAATACAATAATAGAAAGAGTTTGAACATACATATATCTACGGTCACTAAAAATACTCTCCATCTCTTTGGTTCCGTGTAATGCTGTGGTCATAATTAAAGTCATGCCAGATACGTGTATTAATGTTTTAGGTTTTTGTTTAGACCATCAAGCTTTTGTCGAATTGATTTTTGAGTTATTTATTGTTTGAGTTTGGTAGGGACATTATGCTTTTGAGTACCGTCCCCCACAACCCCTCATGCAAGGAAAATTTTAATTTAAACTTAAACAAAATACTTTAACGTTTTTATTTTCAAGTTGATACTGGATAGCAAATAGATATTGACGTCATACTTAGTAGCCTGATATATTTTTTGTTAATATATACATACATATTAATTTATGTATGTATGTAAATTTTGTTAATATTGCCCCAAAATAATTAAACAACTATTTATTACATATTTACACTCATCGTTGCACATATGAAGCCACCGCAATAAACATTCTTGTTAACTTTATGCTGCTCCCCCCCTAATGACCATTTTGGCATCCATGTAAAGTTAATGATTTCAAACGAATGGAAATATTTATTAGAATTGCATTTGCAAGCATCCTTTTGCACTCTGTATTCTGTGAACAAATGCATAACTAAAATCAATAAACCAATGGAATATATCTGACATGGAAAATGGTTATTTGCTTACACGTTAGATATCTTTTGTTTTTTTCTCTCATTAATTTAGTCTTGTACTTTTTGTTGCTTGCTGATAATGATTTCCAGAATGTAATTTGTTTGACTGGTCATTTTGATGATTGAATAAGATTTTGCAATATCAGATGCCCATAAATTCAAAACAAGGTATTTGTTTAAGCTGTATGAGAACTTAAAATACAATACAACACAAGACAGAAATATTGTTGAAATATAAGTTTTTTTTATAATATGGTCGGTCGGTAATTTCATGGCATTTTTTTTTTAATATAATTTCCGGCTTATGCCCGCCGCAGCTACGAGTTACATGTTCCATTCGATTAGTTAAATTTTTGACTACTTTTTCTAATAAATCCGTCTCCGTATGGCCTCAATGGTGGCTTGAACATTCGCTTTCAACACTTTAAGAGTTACTGATTTGTTGGTATAACCCTAATGACTTAATATAGCCCCTTAAAAAGTAATCCGCAGGCGGTAAATCGAGGCAAAGGGGTCCAGCGAATAGGACTACTTCTGGAAAAAAAGTTGACACTAAATTATTTTGCAATAAAGCGATTGTTAAGCGGGATGTATGACAAGTTGCGCTATTTTTTTAGAACCAAATGTCATTTATGTTTAGCTGGATAATTTTTGAAAACAAAAATTCAGTCTGCGTGTCACGATATCGATAGTTCTAATGCAGCTAAAAAAAAATCTGGAGTGGCCTACACTCACCTTTACCATACCGAATGGAAACAGATATGGATATATTACATAAAGAATATAAACTACCTCTTGCCCCTTCCCGATTATACGCAAAATTTATGCAGCTCTTCATCTCCATAAACCAAAGGCACATACTGAGTTTCATTTTAATATGATATACGGTATGACCTGTAAAATTTGGGGGTCAGTAAACTACCCCTTGCTCACATACGATTACGTCCAAAATTTACACAACTCTTCATCTTCATATACCAAAGGCACGTACTGAATTTCATTTTGATATGTCAAAGGGTATGACCTTTAGAGTATTCACAAAATTTGTGGGGTAAGGAAACTACCCCTTGCTCCCATCCGATATACCCAAAAACTATACAGCTCTTCATCTCCATACACCAAAGGAACTTACTAAATTTCATTTTGATATGTCAAATGGTATGACTTGTACCACCCACAGACATCATCGCGAAAATGGCCAAAATGGATTCAGGAGACCTCAAAACGTGATAATCCGTCGAAACCGTAACCTCGATTTTTTTTACTATTACTACACTTTACCTTATACTACGTAGGGTAAAGTAAAAATACCCCATATTTCATAATAGAGATTTGTAAGAGAATAAGGGAATTAGCTGTTCGTTTGAACCAAATGTACGTAAGGAGCTAAATCTGCAGAGCATGATGGATAAGGTAACGTTTTGTATCCCAATTTATAGACTTTTGTCAACCTGACTATACAATTTTGCACCCGTATATTTTCTTGATTGCGGTACTCATCGTTTCCTATCGTTTTTTTTTAGAAAAAAGCTGCAAAAAGCCATTGTATTTTTAGTTTTAATTAGACCAAGCAAGGTCTTGCTAAAGATAATTGTCGTAAGTGGTTTAGACTATTTGAAAATATGGCGATTTCGATGTTCGTAGTAAGAAGTGTCTCAGTCAGTAAAACAAAAGGCTTTTTTCGATCACGGGTCGTGTCAAGTGCGGGAAATACTTGAAAATAATTGAGAGAGTATTAGGCAACAATTAGCAGACCTAGAAGGCCAAACTGCACATGTCGCAGATTTTGTGTTTAAGAATCGACTCACTTTGGTCCTTGTGATCCCTTTGTGACACGTTCTAGTTGGAAAATTTTTCACTTTAGAACGGAGCATCAAAAATTGGCTTAATTCTTTTCCGGTCTTAAGATATGAGAGTGATTTTGGAATAGAATGCATACATTTCATTATAAAATTTATCTTATAATGAACATTAATTTTTTTTTAATTTATGAGATTTATTGTATAGTATTATATTTGGCATATATTTTAATATATATATATTCAGATTGTGGATGCAAATCTGGATTATATTCATAGCTTTTACGTACCTCGGTGCAGCAGTAGACTAGTAAATATAGTAGATACCTGAACTAGTCTATCAGTCTGGAGGTTGTGGGTTCGATTCCCATTGCAACGGGTGAAGGTTTTCTTTATTATGCTCGATAATTCTAGTTAGAATATAATTTTTAATTGTATTTCAACAGTTATAAATAAAAAAAATATTTTATTTAAAAATATTGTTTCAAAGTCGTTAGTATTATAAAAAAATCAAAAAGGTTTTACAAAAAATTCTTAAAAATAAAAATTCTAAGGCCTATTATTATAACATGCCACTAGCTAAAGTTTTTATTGGAGGGATAAGTAGTTTGCCGTTAAAAATAATATTTAACTTTCACGTACTTTAAAAGCAAATTATAGTATCTTGCCTTACCCTCATTATTATAACGAAAAACTACTTATATCTCCGATAAAATCCTAACTCTAGCTATTGGCAAGTTATAATAAAGAGCCTAAGAAAGGTTAAAAAAAATATAAAAAATATAAACATTCCAGGGTTGTAAAACACACGCTACTAACTCGATAAAATTTTAATTAATTAAAGAAAAAAATCTATACATATAATAAAATAGTAACTCATATCCGTCGGTCTGTCTGTCTGTTTTTCGTTTGTGTTCGCATCACGTAAAAACTACTTGATGGATTTTAAAAAAATTTTATGAGGAGGTACCTTAGTATCCCTATACCAATATATGATACAAAAATATCTTATTTCTAAGAGGAAGGTACTGAAAATTTTGGTTTAAAACTGAGATATTTTCAATACGGTATTTTCAACACGTTTTTTTCTATATATTTTTATATTACTATTACGCAACAGATGGCGCCAGTACAATTTGTATTTTTACTTTTTAGAACTATATTGTTATAAAAATATTTTAAACACCTCTACACAGCTTTACAATAATTTTTAGAATCTTAGAATTTTAGAATTTTTTATAAATTTTAAAATTTTATCCAAGGATGGGTTCCTTTATTTAAAGAAATACATAAACCATAAATGAAGCACTATAAAAGTAACAGTCTTACAATTGGTGTGGAATACTTTCAAAGCAAAATCGAGTGAAATATTGTCAGCACGCCCACGACGTGGCGGGCACAGCTAGTTTTTAATCAAGATCCTATAAAACAAGCTATTATTTCTTTCAAATTGATTACAAAGTATTAATTAAAAAAAAATAAATGTTAAAAAATCAACCAGAAAAAATATAAAAATTAAATATCAATTTCAAATCAGTGTTTCAAAATATTCTTAAAATACTAAGCAAATACTTAAATCTATAAAAGAAACCAAAGAACTGTATATAAAACACTTGAAAAGGTCTACTAATATTTTTAACTCCAGAATTGGTTTACAAAACCTCTGTCAGAAATATTTAATTGAATCTCTGTAACTTTACAGATACCACATTTTTTTTTTTTATTAAAAATGTTTCACATTAACAATTCAATCCAATTCATTTCAATTCAATTCGCTATGCAATAAAGTAATATCGTGTCCAAGTTTATGTAAGAGCTGCTTTGGTTCTTGATTCAAGGCCACAAATATAAATTCCATTAACTGGCCCAATATTTCCACAAGCAACAAAGTAGACCAAAAAAAAAAACAACCACCCTTTTTGTAAAAGGATACCTTTTTTTCTCCAAGTAAGATGAGAAAAAAATATAAATGTTTGCACAAACCACCATAAAATCCTTTAAAGTAAATAAAAGAGGATAATAATATTAGCATATACTTAATGGTTGGGAAAGGTTGAGAAGGTTAAATACAATATTATGGTGGATATGTTTCATTTTATGATTAAGTTACATACATACATATGTATATAGGTTTCACTGGTTATAGTATTTCGTATTTTCGTAAAAGCAAACCAGATTATACAGTAGTTTAAACAAAGTCAGCTGCTATTTATTTAATTTAAATAGTAAAAATAGATTCAGGACACCTCAAATCCTCTGAAATCCCAACTTCTATTTTTTTCCACGGTTACTATACTTTACCTATACTACGTATTTAAAGTAAAAAAAATTGATTAAAAGGGAGTTTATATATTTGAATATTAATAAAAATCTTAGAAATCCAAAAAGATTTAAATTTGTATTTAATTTTAATTTTTTAAAATCAGGGAAATATTCTAAGTAAAGGTGCTGTATTGAGCGTTCGTAGTTAGCACTTCGACTACTAAACAAGTCGCCTGGGCTCGTATGCCAGCCGTGCCAATTATCAATTCATTTTTTTCAAATTTTTATTAGTTTTTATACTCTCGACATGTTTTTTTACATCTGACATGTCAAATCTCCCACTGTAAATAACAAACATTGCTTCTGTAAAATACATGTGAAAAGTTATCTGACAAAATTTCAACGGCTTGGGTGTCTGTATAGTGAAAAGTCAGACGTAATTGCTTTTGTGACCAAATATAAAAAGTGTTCTGTAAAACAACAATTTTGACAGACATACAGAATTACATCTGACTCACACAGTTGAAAAGTCATATGTAAAAAAACATGTCGTGTATGGGTAGCTTTACTAGTATATATCACAGCGTCCTCTTTTACCGGTACACTACAGCACTATAGCACTAAATAGTCAGCGAAATAAAATATTAATAAAATGGCTATGCTATCAATGTGCCTATTTGACACCAGAGGCGCTGCAGCACTGTTCTAAAAATAATTAAAATGCAATTAAAGAATTAACAAAAGTGAAGACGTGTTTATTTATTTCGCCATCTATATTTTCTGTATTCCATCCCTTTTCCAAAGAAACTAACGTAGTTAATTGGTAGGCATATTTGCCTAAGTGTTACTTATAAAGGGTGGTTAAATTTTAACGGCCGATGTTGATTTTGAATAAAACACAAAGTATTTTGGAAATTATTGTCATTACTTTTTATTTTGATAATATTGGTATGATTCAATTAAGCATGGAAGAAAATATCGGCCAAATGACCTCCTCGACCTCGGCGGCACACCACCATCTGATGCTCCAAATTTTTTAATGACACTGAGGCATAATTGAGGTTCTATGCCGTGAATGCGCCGAATTATCTCATCCCTTAGCTCTTGAATTTTTGCTGGCTTATCGACATACACCTTTTCTTTGAAATAACCCCAAAGAAAGAAGTCCAACGGTGTCAAATCACTTGATCTTGGTAGCCAATTGAAATCGCCACCACGTGAGATAAGGCGGATATTAAATTTGTCGCGCAAAACAGCCATTGTTTCATTAGCTATGTGACAAGTGGCACCGTCCTGTTGAAACCAAATATCGTCCACATCCATATCTTCCAATTCGAGCCATAAAAAGTTCGTTATGGAAACACTATACACATTAACCTGATCCTGATCGGCCTCATTTTGGAAAAAATACGGCCCGATTAGCCGCCAGCTTATAAACCGCAGCAAACAGTCACTTTTTGTGGGTGCATTGGCTTTTCGACAATCACTCTTGGATATTATCATTCGCCCGAATGCGGCAACTCTGCTTATTGACGAATCCACTGAGGTGAAAATGTGCCTCATCACTCAAGATGAGTTTCTTCGAAAATTGATTATCCAACGTTGCCATTTCTTGCCACCATTCTGATCATTGACGACGTTTGGAATGATCAACAAGCTTTAGTCCTTGAGTCAATTGTACCTTGAAAGCGTGTAAATTGCAAATCTTTATGCATAATGTTCATCAACGACGAGCGTGAGAGGTGCAATTGATGGGCACGACGACTAGTTCAGGTTGACGGCATTTCAGCCAAACTATGGCGAACAGCGGCCATATTTTCTGCAGTACGACCCGTACGAGCATGAAGCACTGGTGTTTTCACTTCTCCTACAGATTCGTGCAAATTTTGCACGATTTTTCCGATTGTACACATGTTTGGACGATTAAATTGACCGAAAAAAATCACAAAGTGCATGATATGAATTTTGATTTGAACGCCCATTTTCATAATCTAAGCTAAAGCTGAACTTGCCTGAAAACTTGTATAAGCTCTTAAAAGATTATTTAACGAATCGCAAGTTTTTACTAAGCTCGCCACAGCTCATTGAAGCCGGAGTTCCCCAAGGTAGTATTTTGGGACCAATTTTATATTTACTGTACACATCGGATATGCCAATTAGCACCCTAGTCCACACATCAACTTTTGCAGATGACACAGCTTTTTTAAGTATTCATGAAAGTGCCCAAGAAGCATCATAACTTTTACAAGACCACAATCAATTTGGAAAAATGGCTAGAAAAATGGCGAATAAAAGTGAATGAGCAAAAATGTACTCACATAACTTTCACACTGCGTAGGGACTCCTGCTCCTGCCCTCCTATTCGCATAAATAACCAAATGATACCACAGCTTTCAGACGTTTAATACCTGGGTATACATCTTGACCGTCGCCTTACTTGGAAAAGCCACATTGATTTCAAGTTAATGCAAATGAAACTAAAAGCAGTACAACTAAATTGTCTTATTGGCAGAAACTCCACCCTGAGCTTAGATTGTAAACTTCTACTGTACAAGTAGATCCTCAAACCAATTTGGTGTTATGGGTTTCAGTTATGGGGCACTGCCTCAGCTAGCAATGTAGAAAAAATTCAAAGGTGCCAAAATAAGATACTACGTATGATTACATCTGCTCCCTGGTATATGAAAAATTCGAACATCCACAAAGACCTAAACATGCCATCAGTTAAAGCAAAAATAGCGAAACATGCAGTCACATATCTAAAGAGGCTTGAATCTCATCCAAACCCTTTGGCGCGTAACATGCTGAATGAACCTGGTTACATTCGACTAAAAAGAAGAGATACTGCTTTTCTTGGCCTTACAAATGATTGCAAAATCCGTGAAACAAACATTACTTTTGTGTAGCACTGGCTGGACTTAAAAAGTATATTTTTATTTTAGACTTAAGATATGAGTAATTATTGTTAGTTCAAAAATATTGAAGATACAATAAATAATTTATGTAAAAAAAAATTGTTCATAATCAGCCTGAAGAACTTTAGCGCGTTGCTCAATTGTGTATCTTTCCATGTTTCAAATTGAGTTAGTCTGAAATTGAGAAAAGTCAAATTAAATGCAGAAAAAATTACGTTTAGGTGTGTTTCACACTCAACATCGGCCCTTAAAATTGTACTACCCGATATTTACAAAAAAAAGTGTTTTAATTAACAAAAGCTTATTGATTCGGCTTCCAAAGCGTTTGCTAAATGTAAAAAGACGTAATTATTTTTGTCCAATTAACATCGGTGGTGTGTTATGAAATCACTTATCATCTTTCAAACAAAATCGTACATTGAAATGCTAAAATAAATTTATATTTTTAAAAATATAAAGTCCCAAATATCTGGATATAAATGGAATAATTAATGAAATTTCTTAGCCGTCCGTTAGTGTAGATTATGCATTATTCAATTTTAAAATATATTATTTCAAAGTTAGATTAGATTGGTAGAAAATGTTAAGAAAAAAAGTTATCAACAGATATCATTTTATTAAATTGCGAATATATAATAGTATATATAATATATAATAGTATATTTTCAGGCTTGAATAAAAAAAATATTTAATGAATACACGGTAAAAAATATTTGCACCAAATAAAGGTTTTAACTATATACAAATGCAATTACATTTTCAAATGATTCAATTATTTATTTAATTAGATAATAATGTTGCTCTCTTTTAAAGAAGTAAATAATTAAACCAATTCAAAAAAATAATTAAATTTGTATGCGAAACTAATTAAAACCATTAATTTGTGCAATAATTTTTCTCTGTGTAAAAATGTAAAAATTATAATTATTTATTAAAAACTTAATTACTTTTGTTACACAATATTTACTAATAATAATTTTTTTATTTTCTTCTTACAGGTAAGTCCTTCAACATATACCATGTTCTAGGTGTAAGTATTAATTAAATCCATTTTAATTAATTCCTTAAAATTTAAATAAAAATAAGAATTATAAAACCATCTGAAAATAAGTGAAAAAAGGCCCAACTTTTACTAATTAAAATTTTTTGTTTAATATTTTACTCTCCTTCTTATTTTATTTTCTCCAAATTTCAAGTTAAACCACAACAATAGTCATCCAAAGTTTTCGTATTATTTAGCAACAACAACAACAAAATTATATACATATATTTTTTAAATAAATTTTTATTTGTTTTTAAACTTTTACTTTTCAGTCTCTGAGTCAACAAAACAAATTACACCTGCTTGTTAAACATGAAGTCCTTGATATTTTTTTACACTCGCCAAATGAAAAGTTAGGAAGAAAAAAAGAATTTTATTTTGAAAAATTTTTACGTTTTCTTTTTTACGGCAAACGCATGTGACAAACGAAGTTTTGTTAAACTTTGCTTAAGCAGTCTGTTAAAATTATTTTTATATATATTTTTTTTCTCTTGCTCTGACCGTAGTCAGACCATAACAAGTCAAAAGTTAAGCCGGAAATCTTATCAATCTGCGACAGAGTGGACGTTTTATTTAGTTTTTTTTTTTCAGTTTTGTGAATAAAATTTATTTTGTAGTCTGTTACTTTATTAAATTAAATATATATTTTTTTTCTTTGCCAACTTTATTATGAATTCAATTTGTTGTGCTCTAAAAATGAGAAAGTTATTTTGAAAAACATTTTAGATTTTTAATATTAAAAATTAAATACAGCAAATGAATGCAAATATTTTATTTTTTTATTCAAAAAGTATCAGGTTTTTTGTCATAAGCGACAAACAAACTTAAGTTTAAGAAAAACTATTTGGTTTAGGGTTGTCGAAAAAAATTACTTGTACGGCTAGATCATTGCAGTAACTTAAAAATGTAACTTTTTCCACTGGCTTTATTAATTACACAATTTTAAGGCATTAATGTTTAAATAAATGCCAATCTATCTGATAAAAATTAATAGTATAGCGCCTAACAGAGTCAACATATATATGATTAATATTTTGTGGTTATATATTTGTTGGTGAGTAGAATTCGATTTTGGAGTTAGATTTGAGAAATAAATTACACAATAGTATGATAAGAACAAATTTTATACAGTGTGAATGTATCTAATATCTGTGATAAATGTACATCCTGATTTTTGAATATGTCTATCCTAATACTTTAATTTATGAAGATTTTTAATTTTAATTTATGAAAATAACAGTGCTAGCGCTTCATCTGGAGTATAGGGTTTAGGAATATGACTGTTGTTTCTTTTGGTAAACGCTCATTTTATATTAGTAGCTCTATTAAGAGACAATAATAATTCTTTGGCGAGATTTACCGTGTCTTTGTTTCCATGCTGCCTCAACTTTTTCTCCGTAGAAAAACAACTTCTACAGATCTGCTCACTAAAGATCCTAACAGTCTTTCCTGATTTTGACGGCTGCTACTAGAAAAATCCTCAGCAGGTCTCCCAGGAAAATCCAGTTTCGATATTTCAATAGAATCAGTAAGCCAGTCATCATATTTTTTGTTTAAATAATCCCAATTTCTGTTACATGTATACATATAAAATGTATCGATATAAAATGCTATAATATGTAAGAACTATTGCAACTTATTATTGTTATTTTAGAATGATGCCCATAGTTCCTTAAAGGGAAGCTGACATCTATAGGGCCCTCTTAACACCATTTATTCGATTTTTTTTAAACATATTTGCCCTTCAAATGCTAACACAAGTATACACACTATAACTCGATAACAGTTTACCCTCTTGGGTTGGATAAAAAATCTGAAGATATGCACTAAACTACCACTGTTTTTGAATATTCTTAAAGATACAAAAAAAAAATATTAAAAAAAGGTTCTTAAAAATAGAAAACGAATATAATCCTGACGCTTTTTAGGATTCCGTACCCCAAGGGCAAAAATGTAACCCTATTTTTTTCGCTACAATGACTGTCCGTCTATCAGCGCCTTTTATCTCTTGAACCGGTAGACTTTTGAATTTAGCACAGAAGATATACAACTGTTGCCGCTATAGCAAAAAATGCTAAAACGTATAGGGTTTTCCAATAGAGACGTGTTATTTACGTATATTTGCTTTTTTTTCTTCAACTGTAAGAGGCATACACTTAAAATTTACAAACAGTAATTAATATATAAACAAGTATAAAAAAATAAACCTAAAAATTAAAGGGTGTTCCAATAGTGACGTGATTTGCATGTATACGGCCTAAGTTTTGAACAATAATAGGTATACTCTTGAAATTTTTAAAGAAAGTGTAGTATACCTGTGGCCGCTATAAAAACAAACAATAATACTTATACGGTGTTCTGAAAGTGGCGTGTTATTTGCGTTTATGTCTTTATTTCTTGAGCTGTAGGAGGCAACCACTTAAAATTTGCAGACAGTAATTACGACTATGTATACAAAATTAAATATACAAATTAAAGGGTGTTCCGATAGTGGCGTGATTTGCATGTACATATATTGCCTAAGTTTTGAACGAGAATAGGTAGACTCTTGAATCTTTTATAAGAGGTGTACTACTATGGCCACTATAACAAATAGCGAAAATTAAAGCGTATCGGTGACGTTATTTGCATTTATAAGACCTAATTTTTGAACCATAAAAGATAGACTCTTGAAATTGCTACAGAAAGTGTATTAACGTGGCCTTTATAACAAATATTAAAAACTAAAGGGTATTCCGACAGTGTCGTGATTTACACGTTTTGTTTTAGTTTTTCACGTATATAAAGGGTGTTTTTTATAGAGGTATAGAACTTTAAGTTGCAATAAAACAACGATAAATTATTCGATTGACATGAATTTTATTTATCCGAAAGATAATCTTGTGGCATTACATTTTAAATATGATTTCTGGTATATGACCGCCACGGCTGGCGCGGATGTAGTCCAATCTGGACGTCCAATTTTCGATGACTTTTTCCAACATTTGTGGTGGTATAACGGCAATGACACGGCGAATGTTGTCTTCCAAATGGTCAAGCGTTTGTGGCTTATCCGCATAGACCAATGACTTTACATAGCCCCACAGAAAGTTGTCTAGTGGTGTTAAATCACAAGATCTTTGAGGCCACTTCACAGGTCCAAAACGTGAAATTAGACGGTCACCAAACGTGTCTTTCAATAAATCTATTGTTGCACGAGCTGTGTGACATGTTGCGCCGTCTTGTTGAAACAACATCTCCTGGACATCATGGTTATTCAATTCACCATTGACTGTAACGTTCTGGCCACCATCGTTTTTAAAAAAGTACGGACCAATGATTCCACCAGCCCATAAAGCGCACCAAACAGTCAGTTTTTCTTGATGTAACGGTATTTCGACATACACTTGAGGATTACCTCCACTCCAAATGCGGCAGTTTTTTTTGTTGACGTAGCCATTCAACTAGAAGTGCGCTTCATCACTAAACAAAATTCGCTTATGAAAATCGGGAACAACGGTAATCTCGTTTTGGGCCCATTCGACGAATCTACGCCTTACTTAATGATCGTTTGGCTTCAATTCTTGCACGATTTGGATTTTCTAAGCACGCAAACCAAGATCCTTCCGCAAATCTTCCATAAAGTGGATGGACACAGATCCAATTCCTGTGCTCGATGGCGGATGGACTCATTCGGGTCTTCCTCAATGCTACGCTCTACAGCAGCAATAGCTTCTTCTGTACGCACCGTACGGCGCACAGTGGTCAATTTCGCGAAATAGCGGTCAAAACTCTATAACTTTTGACCGGATTGGTATTTTTTTACGCAATTTGTTTTGTTCAATAGGAGGGACTTTAACCTTCAATTTGCGTGTTCAAACGTAAAAATCGACTGATAGGAACGTAAGTAATGTGGAGTTAAAAATGCACTTTAATTTTTTGTTGAGTTTCCATGTAAAAGTTGAACATTTTGACACTTTAAATAGGTATTTTTTTATAATTTCTTATTTTCTTCAATCGTATTTTACAACCAATACTTATTTATTATTCCTAAACTTAATTTTGGTCAGAAAATGCCAACATTTGGTCCCTGACATTTATTTAGTCTCAATATTCACAGGGGCCAAAGGTTGGTTTTTTTGGAAGAAAGCTAATTCTTGTGAGGATTAAACTGAAAAATAACACTGAAATTCCCAACAATATCAATACCATTTGGATATATTATATACAAAACACAACATCAATAAAATTTTAAGTAAACTTTTACTATTGATTTAAAGTGCACATATATTTTATTTAAATGTATTAATAAAAATTTATACTAAAATTAGAAACAAATTATAATCTTTAAACTAGTATTAATTAAACAATATTAGTAAAAATTTCTTCCAAATAGCTTTGATTTTCATTTTGCAGTAGTTGTTTAGCTTCTTCATCTAACTCTAATGAGGTTGATTTCCATTTTTGTTGAATACTGGACATATATGGGTCTGATGTGCACAACAAAATATTAATAAGATCTTCATTAGTACAATATCTGGAAATTTTTCTTGTATTGTGCTCGCGAAAGAATCTGTAGTCTTTGTTCCTTTTTTCTTGCGCTTCGTCTGAGAGATCTCCAATTGGAAGCATATTGTGCTGAATTATTTGTTCCCCATGGAACAAAATTTTGTGAACTGTGGTTGGCATATGCCTCCAAGAATATTTTTGGTTATAAAAGGTTGCTGTCTCATTAGCATACTGACCAAATTTTTTTGCATCTATCTTTTTGCTTCTAATATGATTTGGAATCGTCGTATTAAATCATAATCTACTCCAGTTATAGAAGCTGCAGTTTCTGGATCGGAAAAAAATCTCCTTCCTGTGTTTCCATCATTAGAATTTCCTTCTCCTTGCTTTGGCTGGTCAATTTAAGGCCTATCTCACTGTATTTTTCTTGAATATCGTTTTTTTGCTTTCATTTTTCCAAATTTTCTTTGTTGTTTCTCACTGTTTCGCCTAACGGGCCAAATTCCAAATCGTATCCCAATTTAAGGATATGCTATCGTCTTGTATTGGTGGTTGGCTCAAATGACTTGATGTTTTTTGGCATATGGTGCAGCTTGACGAAGACTTTGTTTCGGGTAAAGCTTGTGCAACTTTTCCATCGATCATTGTAAGTGACATTTTAAAGTTAACTTCGATGAATTGGTCATTAAATTCAAATATCACTGGTTGAAGTTCTTTAAATCTCTTATTTTGCCAACTTCTTCAGTTATGACATCTTTAGTTTCTTTTTTGTAAGCAAACTTTATTGGTCTACAAAATTTTGTTGACGAGGGAATTTCATTCTTCCATACATCTATCTCTGCAGCTCTACTAGTTGACGGCTCTGAACCAATATAAGTTTTTTTTAAACGTAATGGAACGAAAGAAATCATAAATAAATTGGCATCTGATGAATTTTCCGCATTACATTGTTTGTATTGTTTCTGGCCAGAGGACCCATCACATCCCCATTTAGAAATTAAAGTCATGCTGCACTTTTTAAACTTCTTTAAATAGTCAGCATCAAATGTCTTTAATAATCGTTCTGCAGTGTGTTCAAGAAGATCCTGCAATTTTATTTCTGCTGAACTTGAAGTTACACTAATAGCAGTTGGTGAAGGTAAGCGATCTTTTTTGGCAGAAACTATATCTCGATATTACGGAAAAATTCCACAATTTTTTTCATTGGTTCGCTTCCGCAATTCTGTATATTGGTTTTTAGTCATTTTCAAATCCAAAAATAATGCTTCTTCTGGAGTAAATTTATTTTCTTCAGTTGGTGTCGGCATACTTTCTAAAATCATTTTTGTGCGTCTGGGGCTTGCTTCCACTATTTTTTTAATGATAGCAATTTTACTCTTTTTAGTTTTCGATGTTTGCATTTGATGCAGTTCTATTGTCATTTTTGTCAAAATTTTGATACACCCTTCTATGTGGACTAGGTCCAAATATGGGCCAAATTCTCCTAATTTCAACAGAATTATTTTTTGAGTCAATAAGAACTCAAACAAAATTTCATCAAAATTTATGCATAATAGCCACTTTCACATACAAATAACTTCTCAAAAAATATGACGTGCATTTGTACCGAATATCTTACCTTGGGTCAGAAAAATTGCTGTAGCTCAAAAAGTGCAGTCCCGATGCATGGACATGTATATATAGGAATGTAGGGGAGAGTTAGGACTACAAAATAGTAAATTTGTGTTTTGACTCAGCTTGACTCACAGGAGCTGTGCTCTATGAAGTAGGAAATTTCCGAGAAATTTGACCTTTTTTAAAAAAAATATTTAAATTGTTCTGAAAACAGTAGAGCTTCAATTTTTTTACCAGTAATAGGAAATAAGTTAAGTTACAACACAAAATTTATTTCGTCCAAAAATCTTGAAAAACAAAAAAGTTATGATCATTTAAACTTTAAAAATTAACTAAAAATATCATAAATTTACTAAATTCTGAAAAAGCCCATTTTGGACCACCCTGTTCTCAGTGAAATAGTTGAAATAGAGTTCTAATTTTTTGGCTCCCGAGGTTTACTACTGTCTACTTTCATATGAGTCTAATAACTTTAAAATCGGAGAACAAAAACCAAAAGGAGTTTTGGCCGCTATCTCAAAATTTTGACCACAGTGCGGCGTCTCTGGGGACGCGAGTTATCAATAAGACTAAACGTGGTACGAAAACGTTCCATGGTTAATCGAATTAACTGCTCTGATGGACGAATTTGTCGACGATAAAATGGACGTAGTGCGCGATACGTTTTCCGCACAGAAACATTATTTTCGAAATAAAATTGCACTCTTTGCAAGCGTTGTTTAGGCGTGAATCTATTCATGATGAATTGCCAAACCAAACTGAGAATAAATCACTTGACAGCTGTTAAATCGGTCGCCATCTTGAAAAGTAATGCCAACTTAAAGTTCTATACCTTTATAAAAAAACACCACTCTTGATATATTCATAGAAAGGGAATTGCCATGGCCGCTATAACAACTAATAAAATTAAAAGGTCTACCGACAGTGACATGATTTGGACATATAAGGCCTAATTTCTTGAACCGTAATTGGTGGAAATTTTTACAGTAGATATGTTACCATCTCCGCCATAACAATAAAAGGGTGTTTTCACTGATATTTTTATATAAAATCCTTTGTTATTTTCTTCTTACTTAAACCCTAAGAATAATTGCTTTACAAAATTTCTTACTGTTAAAAAAGTGTTTTACCTTCAAACACTATAAAAGACCTTGTGGCAATTATTCTCTCAACATATTCAAAAGCTGTCAAATAATTCCTTTTCATTAAAATTGTTAATTACAAAATCGTAAAATCTCTTTTTAATCGTATTTAATAAACTTAATTTACTTCTTTTTTTTTCTTTCATCACTTTATTATAACTACCGCAACTACAAAAACAACAACACCAACAAAAATAATACAACATCAAAAGGCCAATATTATTACAATAATATTTGTTGGGAATACTTTTAATGAAATTAAGTTAACAACCAAACAAAGTTCATGTTGTTGCTAATAAGGAAAACTGTCAAACCTTTTAGTCTAAAAACATTATCATCACTATCACTTCTTTGGATTTCATTATAAGTATTTTAACCCCTTTTAGCCAAAAGCTGCCACCACCACTTCTTACTTCTCTTCTAATTTTTGTGAAAATCATCAAAAAAAAAAAAATAAAATTCTACAATGTCAGCTAATTTTGAACCATCAAAGCGGAAATGCAAATTTCTACACTCTTTTACTTTTTGCTAGTGTTAGTGTCTGTATATGTTTTGTCGTTGTGGTTGTTAGTAATGTTTCTTGGTGCTCACATTGGGGATATATTTTATTTTATGCCAGTTTGTTTATTTGTTTGTTTGTTTGTTTGTTTGTTTGTATGTTTGAAAAAAATAAAAGGATTTTCTAATACATTAACAACAACAATAGCAGAGCATTTGAAAAAAGAAAGCAGTTAGAATATCTAAAAAGGATTTAAATTAACCATTGTAGACATTAGAGGCATGAGTTCAAAGCTTTGGTTATTTTTAATTTTTTTCTTTTCTATTTCAATTTTGATATCAAATCTAAAATCAAACACGAGCAACACAAAAGAGCATTATAGCAGATAGACATTTATGAAGTGTTGAAGAATGTAAAACAATAATAGCACGACTGATTTTTCGCCTGTGACAAATCAAAAATTGTAACAACATCAACACAAAGTTCTTTTTTACAAAAAGGTTGGTTGGCGGATTTTAGCATAATTTCATTATGATTTTCATAAACAACAAAGTGATTGTAACTGACTGCTTTTAGCACGTACGTGAATAGATTTTTAAATTCAAATTTTTTCACTTTTCCAGTGAATTTCTAAACAAAAATTTAGAATAGAGAATTTGAATATACTAGTAATTTTTTACAAAGTGAATAACAAATGATCTTTGAAATAAAAAAAAATATATTAGTGATATTTAAAAACATACAAAAAATTTAAAAGGGAGACTAATATTTTTATGCCTGTACAGAATTCTTGTCAAATTATATCTCTAGTAAATTTATTTATACTTTTTAAATATAATTTTATAAAATATAAAAGTAAAAGTCTGCCGGCAAAAACGTAATATTTTGCAAGACCTATGTGCTTTTAACTAGCCTTTTAGTATAAATAAATTGTATATTTGTTTGTAATGCAACCCTTCTCCCCGTGGATTCCAATTTTCACTGCAGTAGATTGCAATTGCTTTGACGCGTTGCTCACGAGGAAAATAATAGGGGCACCAGACGCTAGGGTTCCTGGAGCTCAAAATTGTTTTATCACACGGGTTCTCTTCGAGGCCCGACCAGTGCCCAAAGGACTGGTACCACGGGAATCGGTAGCCCCACAGAGACCCTCTCGTCTCTGTGACTGGTTATTGATGAGGTCCCCTTCGGGGGTACACGTGGTGGTTGTGGTTTAAGATCGATGTATGCAGAGTAGGTGCATTGTGGATCAAAATGTGCTGTTGCATACTCAACAGAAGTAGTTGGATAGTCTCCAACCCCTAAGCAAGAGGTTAGAACATGGGTCCATGGCTTGCTATGTTCTAAAAATTGCTACTCACTGTGACTGTGCGACTCACCTAATTCGTTTATCGTGCCTGTTACACAGGGCACCTTATCGTAGGGTGTGCCGTTTCACTCGGTGGCAAGACCACCCCTCGAATAAGGGCCCACGGCTAGGTATCGACGCAAATCTTGACCACATCTGTAATACAACCCTTAATTAAAAAAAAATACAAAAAATAATTAAAACGTCAGCACTTTTGTACCGCATGCAAATATATTTGAGTTCGGTGGGCTTTTCTGCAACCAAACGACTTCGATATTTGTGTAGTAAAAAAGACTTAGTAGCTGTGTAGCCAGCTATGTGTTTAATAGATTACTGTCGAATATATAGATAAATGTATACTTAAGCACTTGACGATGATCATAAATCATATTAAAACGATAATGTAGAATTAGCAGAATTTCTTAATAAATATAAGAAGGTTTGTTAAATGGTTCTCTTTGCGTCAATATTTTTTACAAATTTCCCAAAACAAATCAGCAAAGCAAACACTTTTGTTCAGATAAGATTTTTAATTTTTTCGTATTAATTAATATAAGGGCAATTCCACGTCAAATCAACAATGCACTCGAAATGACTACTTCAGATTTTATTGAAACTATATAATCCAAATATAATTTAAAAAAAAAATTTTATCTCTTACAGTTTTTAGCTATACAGTTATCAAAACAGGAAAATACGGCTTTTTTGCATACGCGCTGGATGATTAAATATATTTTTATTCCAGTTCTATAAGCCCAAGGAAGTTGAGTAATATCTCATTTATATAATCTTTAATATGATATCAATCATGAAGAAAACCAATTTTTAAAAATTTTTAAAAATTTGTTTCTTATATTTAAAAAAAAAGTTTTATAAAAATCTTTGTAATAGTGTCTTTTAATTCTTTTAAAATTTGTATATGTTTTTTAATGTGGCTTGCTAGGTACAGCATAAAAATTTCAGAGTGGGATCATGGTGGGATCAGAAGATATCATCAAATTAAAGCGTATGAAATCCCCTTTAAAATGAGCTAAGTATTACTCAACTTCCTGGGGCTTATAGAACTGGAATAAAAATATATTTAATCCTTGAGTGCATATGCAAAAGTCATATTTTTCTATTTTGATAACTGTATAGTAAAACAACTGTAAGACATAAATTTTTTTTAACTACATTTGACTTGAGAAAGTCAAAGAATATAAATAAGAAAAGTTCAAATCAAATCGGGAGTGGTAAATTTGAAAACTTTTTTTTTATTTGTTTGATTTGACATGGAATTACCCATGAATGTTAAAATTTATTAGCAAATTATTAAATACCACCGTTCTTCAAACGAAAAAAGAAATACATTTAAGCCAACCATTCACGTACTAATTTGACTAAACGTTCTTTGGAGACACGCATTTCTGGACTATCGAAATCGCTGATAGAATTAAAATCAGCACAATGAGAGGTTCTAGGTATAACCGTTGCCCCATGATTTTCATTATGACCTACCGCACTCCAAGGATCTAAGGCGCCATGTGTCATGTAGACATTTTTCACTTCAGGATTCAAGCCCCCAAAGATGTAATTAGTTTCAGCAACTAATTCATGTATGTGTTCGTTCGTATAATTGGAACCAAAGATATCATAACATAAGGTCGTATACAAAGTGGCAGGGAATTTAGTGCCAAACGGTTGTCTGTAAGAAGTTGAACTTTGATACCAACCAAATTCACTGCAGGTTTGATAAAACCATGGACGAGCTTTTAAAGAAATTTATTTGTCAGAATTTACGAAAACGTCTTAATGCTCATATACCTACAGGCTCCCATTTTATAGGATGTATCCATATAATAATTCAAAGTATCCTTGTATGTCACGTCCACACAACCTTGGCCATAAGAGCTTCTTAAAAAGAATGTGCTTATGGCAGTTAAATCATCTTCGAAACTCATTAAGTAATCACAGTAATATGGAATATCTCCCTCCCTGTTAAAAATTAAATTTCATTTATTTTCTTTATTAAACCAAAACCCTTTTATGTTGTCAAACTTACTTTTGATATTGCACAATGCCCGCGAATATATTTGAAATTGTATCAAATAAAGACCACAAATCTAAATCATTGTTGTGATCAAAAGTATTGCACAGTTGTAACATGGCTTTAGCTTCAGCTGAACGTTTACCAGCAAACATGTTTTCCAATTCGGCTATACCATTTTCGATACGATTATAACACTGTGGAGAACCCAATTCTATTAAAGCTTTTCCTGTTACTTCTTTGTATTCCTTAAAATCAACTTTGGCCAAAAGTGGAGCACTTGATGCCCAACCACCATTTACCAATTCCGGATATAACCTACTAAACCATACCACCATAGTGGCTGAGTAAGAGCCACCACAAATGATGACTTTAGAATTGGCTAGGCGGGAATCTGTTTCACGCTGAGTACGTATGAAGTGGGCTAAATCGGCTAACGCCTGTTTCACGTCCAAATATTTGATACTTTCAATTGTTATATTGCTTAAAGTTTGAAAAAAGAAAACAAAAGTATATTAAAATAATAAAATATAGAGAAATTGAAAGTAAAATAACGCTCTGGATTCTATGATAGTTAATCTAGATACATATGTACTGGCTAGCATGATATTTCTAATCTCTGACCCTAACTAAACAATTACGTAGATGCGAGATTATTGATAAGTGACGAGAAAAACTCGCATCTGCATTTGCAAAATGCACAGGGATACATTAACATTCCTCTAGTCGATTTGCAACTTGCGATCTGGAACTGAGGGCTTAGGAAAATAGTTTGTGGTCTACAATTATTATTTGTAGATTGTTCAGAATGCTTTGATGAAAACTATTTAGATAAAGAACCTAGACACTCTAGACCTTCTGGAAGGATTTGACATTAGTACAATAGGCATCATTAAGAAGCTCAGTAAGGTGAGAGCCGCAAAAGCTTTCTGATGGAGTACAACATCTTCTAAGCAATTGCTTAGCTCTACAGGAACGTAGGCTCAAATATTTGGACCAACGGATTTTCAGGTTCCGAACTGTCACTACGATGATACATGGACCTATAGGTTTTACAAAAGCTCCACTTGAATCTCTCGGTCTGCGGGTGCTGAGGCTCAATAGAAAACTGTTGCAGGTGCTTAATAGTCTTCAATTGAACTCGATGCATGTGGGGGACCCACTTAAGTTAGTTAGATTCACGGATCCCTCAAACTTCGTAGGTAATCGAGAAACGTTGATGGTCTTCAGGGCATCACAACGAAACTAATAACCTTCGACTGAATACGCTCTATGCGTGTTTCTGTCTTAACCTTACCTAAGCTAAAACTCACGGAAGGGCGAGTTTAAATGATTTTTAATAATTCTATTGCCTTCATTGTGTTTCTTAATTAACAATGATTTTCGGCAATTTATCTATATAGGCCTCGACGAAGACGTTTTGCAGGATCGCAATGAAACCGTTCTAAACCAGATTCATGCGATATCGCTTATAGACGTAATTAGATCGTATATAAGGATTAATTGTAGATTTTAACGATGACTTTTAATATCCATGCAACAACTAGACGCCTTGAGCGAAGTTCATCGCTGCTACGTTTAAGTTCTTTTACCCAATTGAAATTCCGGTGCAAATGTGACATTAACTTTGTCTAACTTATCTTCAAGTAGAAGGGTTTGCTAATAGATATTTTTTTTTCAAATATAATAAGTTTAATCGTTTATTGAAATAAACTCAATGACTTCTTTTCCTGAAAGATTACTAGTACTTTTTTTCCATCTGGAAAATTTTCAAATTCTTTAATTACTTCTTAAATCAGTTTGTAAAAATTTATTGCACATCTCCCCTTAGCTTTACACTAAGATTAGTTTTTTAAATACCACTTCTTTCAGACTCACCCAGTGGGTTTACTTTCACCATAATAGCGATGTTCGGTGTAGAATAAAATGCCTTTATGCTCCTCAGCCAGATCGGGAAAAATACCACTTACAATTGCTCCAGGTGAAATTTTCCATTCACCGCCTAAATAAATAAACATAGGACCGCCACTTTGAAAATGTTCTTTATTCACCATATAACGCTAGAAAATTAAAAGCAATTATTTTAAAATCATAAGATCCTTTAAATTATTTTATATTTTTCTTTTCAAAACTCCCACCATTTGCCATGTCCTCTTGTTCTGTTTATCAAAATGGTCTAAATTCTGCGTGATCCATTTAGTTTCCACATTAGCCCGGCTTGTAACCATAATTTCGGGAGGACCTCTGTATAATTTTTCAAAGGACTTGACAAAAACAGGTACATTTTTATTCCTGCTCTCCGACAGACTTAAGGCTACACTGGCAAATAAAACCACAACCGTAACAATTAATTTCATTTTCTCAAATGAGTGTGTAGTTTGCCGGTAAACCTTTTTTTATACTTAATATATAAGACAGAAGTCACTTATGTTTGAATTGTTACCTGATAAGTATTAGAATTTGAAACTAGATTATAATAGATTAGTGATAAGTGATAAATTGAAAAATATTAGATTTGCTGCAGTTTATAATTTATAATTCTCTGTTGTTCGATAAGACCAAACTTATCTTATCTTATAGTATTTTGTGATTGCAAATAATGTAAAAATACTTGGTTTTAATGAGTTCACATTTTAAACAAATTGTTGCATTTTAAATGTGACAAAAGGGTGGTGTAAATGTTACGGGTATTTGTTAAGAATATAAATGATTAATGATGCAACCACACGTGGTCATATCCATATCATTTAATTTTATTCTTTTACAGCGATCCCATTCGGTGAAAATAATTTAATTGCCAGTTTGAGTTTAAAAATATTAACTCGAAATTTCACATCAAAAATAAACATTTTATGTTGTTATACTTATGACATATGTAGATGAAGATGCCACATACAAGCAAGAAAAAACATGGTTGAGGTAACCATAATCTAATAGCAACATATTATGATTACATTATATTATTGTAGTCAAATCATATTATTATTAAACATTTTAATATGAACATATTATGGTTAAATTAAACGATTATAGTACGTTTCAAAACATTGAAAAAATATCATATGGAAAAAAATTTTATACTAAAATTATACTAAAATTTTTTATTTATTATTTTTATCGACGATTTTAAATTTGCTAATTTATTTTCATACGAAATCGTCATGCAGATTTCATTGATACATAAATTAGCAAAACAAAATACTCCCTTTATGTTGTAAATAATAATTCAATATGTTTATGTACAATATTGCAAAAAAAAAAAATTGTTTAGACAATGATGAACAAAAACAAACATGCAGAAACTTATCCTTAGAAGTGCTTTGTTAGTCCTGTCGATTTTGTTTCATTTGTTATTAATCTCTTCTCAAATTTTTATAAGTGTACGTGTAACACAAGTCGTCAACTAAAACTCACTGTACGCAGACATAGTCTGCTGAAAATAAAAACGTTCAATTTCGTTATAAATTCAATGATGTTATAATTTTTTTTTTTTTTTTTTTTGCTGATAAAACGTAATTGTATATGTATTGTTTTTGTTTGTGTTAGCAATTAGTGCGGTACTAAATCAAAGATGTATTAAAATTTGATGGTTTACCTTTTACCTAGCTGTCCCCTTACAGGTTGTGTGTGTCCTGACCATATTTTGTTCGATTTTGATTTGAAAGTAATCCACACCAAATTTTAAAACTCTTACGTATTTACTTTATATAAAGGTACCCATCCCTGGATAAAATTCTAAAATTTATATAAAGTTTTAAAATTCTAAAAATTATTGTAAAGCTCTGTAAAAGGTGTTTAAATATATTTTAATAACGATGTAATTTAACAAAGTAAACATTCAAATCAAATACAAATTTTATTTATTTGGCTATTTGGCAGTAAGTAATTCATATTTTGTCATTATTTTCAAACAGCGCCATCTGTTGCGCAACCGTGTTTAATATATCCCGCTTTCAATTCTTATTTTGTCATCATTTTCAAACAGCGCCATCTGTTGCGCAACCGTGTTTAATATATCCCGCTTTCAATTCCTATTTTGTCATTATTTTGAAACAGCGCCATCTGTTGCGCAACCGTGTTTAATATATCCCGCTTTCAATTCCTATTTTGTCGTTATTTTAAAACAGCGCCATCTGTTGCGCAACCGTGTTTAATATATCCCGCTTTCAAATATAAAAGTATGCAGTATCTTTAAATCGGTCAAAAAAATCGGCGACTTTTTCTTGGCAGTTAGATAACTTTGCGGAAAAAAGTATTCTGTATTAGAATTACGATACTAAGGTACCTTCTCACAAAATTTTTTTAAAATCCATTTAATTGTTTTGGAATATTTGCAAAACTTGGGTTATGGTTTGAAGTTTAGCAATAGTTGTATAATTAAAATCACCCATGTTGAAGTTTTTTTGGTTGTAGTAACCATTTAATGATGAAATCTTAACCAAAAACAAATAAAATTTGTTCATCGCAACAATGAACATAATGTGTTTCTTGTGACCCTGCCGCAACCATGGCTTTTCCTTACGCGTATAACCAAACATCCAATAGTTATGGGTAAATCCAATCAAATTTCAAAACACACTATATGGAGTTAAAAGAATCATAAATAATTGTATTCCCTAAGTCAGATATACCGTAAAAGCTTCACAACAAGTAATAGCAAATTCACCAGCCGTAAGATTAAATATCGCAAGGCCTTTAAAAAGCAGTGATTTTGCTGAACCCATTTCACTAAGAAATGTTAAACTAAATTCATTTGTATTTGCTTGGTTACTTACGCATTTCATTCATTCAAAGGCCAGACAGACAGACAGACTGCAAAGAATTTAAAGCTGTTTTTCAAAACAGTCAAAACTCATTGCAATCAGATCTTTGGATCAGTTTGTCCAATTCAGGAACTAATTGGCACTTTCTACCTTCAGCTTTCTCTCACTGTAGAGGTTTATGGGAGACAGGTATAACGTCCAAAAAATACCATCTTAAAAGAAGTATATCAGATCGAGTATCGACTAGAAAAATGTCAAACATACATGCCCGCTTTCTACGGATCCAACTAATAACAATGAACTCACACCTACGCACTTTTTGATTGGAGTGCCTGCAGATTGACTTTAGGAAGAGGCGATTCTTGAATAAAATATAAATTGTTTATTCAGTTGGAAAGTAATAGTAAAAATTAAGCAATATTTTTGGATGAGATGGAGTTATGCGTATCTAAATTGTTTACAGGCTTGCCCTAAGTGGCTCCAGCAGCAAGCAATATCTTAAGGTTGCACTTGACATCTTGGAATGTTCCCAGGAAGTCGCCTTATCTTTTATACGTTATAGGCAGGTACTTGTAACTCATACAGGGTATTATTATGCTCGCTTTAAATATAACTAAAAATAAAAAGGTTCAAAGGTTAAGGGTGGCGTGCTTATCTTCTGAAGAATAACAAGCAGACACCTTACACTTTTAAAAACAATTAAAAATTAAAGGATGACCCTACAAAAGCCGTGAAAAATAAAAATCTTAATGTTTTAAATAAAATTTCTGTTTTAATTAAAATGTTATTCTTATACTTTAAACACAGAAGGACACCGACTACAACCTCTCAAAACTAACAACTTTACTTAACTAACGTTTATTTAAAGACGATTACTTTGACACCATCACAACCCAACGGCGTAAGCTGACAATATAATAAGCGCTATGAAATAAATCAGAGCTAAGAGAGAGAGAGAGAGAGAAAATTTTTTTATTTGTTTTTACTTTTATAAATAAGTAATTTTATTTTAATTATTTCTACAACCAAGGTATATTTATCTTACTAGGTAGTGGCGTCCCTACAACAAATACAACAATACAAGAACAACATGGCATTTTGTTTTTGCTTTGTAGTTCGAAATGTCAAAAAACATAGAAGAAAATTGAGAAGGCGTTTGTGTGTTTTATTGCTTTCTCGCTTCTGCACTATAAAATTTCTAAACACATAAAACTTTTGACATGTCGAACTACGAAATCAGCTGGGCGGACGACACTACCTAGTAAAATAAATATACCTTGTCTACAACAACAACAGTTGCTACGATGCAGCTGACGTTTTCAATATAACTAAGTAGTCGTGTAGTTGTGTAGCCTCCGGTTGTCTATGTGTTTAATGAATTACTTTTACATAAATTTAACTAACACACGTGGTTAAATAATAATAAAAAAAAAATTGTAGAATTACCAATGGTTTTTAATAGTTCAATGTTATTTGTAGATTTCCCCAAACAAGTCAGCAGTAAAGCAAAAACTTTTGTTCTGATAAGATTTAAAATTTTTTTATTGATTAACATTGGGCTAATGCCATATCAATTCAAAAAATTGTTTTCAAATGTAACACTTCCGATTTTATTGAAACTTTTTGTATTTATATGCGTTTACTCCCTGAATTATAATTTTAAAAATTATATTAATTCCAATTTAGAGCTACAAAGTTATCAAAATAGAAAAATATCGCTTTTTTGCATATGCGCTCGAGGATGATATATAGAGAGTTGAGTAAAAGCTCATTCAAAAAGGTGATGAAATCATAAGCTTCTCCTTGAGCTTATAGAAATGGAATTAGAATATAGCATTTAATTCTCGAGCGCATATGAAAAAAGGTGTTTTTTTTCTATTTTTATAAGATTATAGCTAAAAACTGTATTATATATCTTATTTTTTTATTATATTTGGATTCAGGGAGTAAGCGAATATAAATAAAAAAGTTTCAATAAAAATTGAAGTAGTCATTTTAAGTGCCTTGTTGATTCGATATGAACTTACCCATTGCTAGAATGTATTTGTTAATATATTAGCACATTATTAAATAACA
The DNA here is from genome assembly GCA_949628195.1 of Phasia obesa. Lineage (NCBI taxonomy): Eukaryota > Metazoa > Arthropoda > Insecta > Diptera > Tachinidae > Phasia > Phasia obesa. The sequence continues at coordinate 28,340,986 of OX451215.1, read as the reverse complement.
TTACACGTAGCGTTAAACTAAAAAAAGGGACAAAAGAACATTTAAGCCAACCATTCACGGACTAATTCGGCTAAAAGTTCTTTAGAGGCACGCATTTCAGGACTATCGGAATCGGTTATAGAATCGAAATCAGCACAATGTGAGGTCCTAGGTATAACCGTTGCCCCATCAGCTTCATTTTGACCTACCACGCTCCAAGGATCTAAGGCGCCGTGTGTCATGTAGACATTTTTCACTTCGGGATTCAGGCCACCAAAGACGTTATTAGTTTCAGCAACTAATTCGTGTATGTGTTCACTTGTGTAATTGGAACCAAAAACATCATAACATAAGGTTGTATACAAAGTGACAGGAAATTTAGTGCCAAAAGGTTGATTGCAAGAAGTTGAAGTTTGATACCAACCAAATCCACTGCAGGTTTGATAAAACCAAGGTCGAGCTTAAAGAAATCAACTTCTCAGTATTTACGAAAACGTATTATTGCTTATATACTTACAAGGTCCTGGTTGATAGGATATATTCATGTAATGATTCAAAGAATCTTCGTATGTTGCATCAAGGCTGTATAGCCTTGGGCATGAGAAGAGCTTTCTAAAAAATATGTTTTTATGGCAGTAAAATCATCCTCAAAACTCGTTACGTTTACACAGTTAAATGGAATATCTCCCTCCCTGTTAAAAAAAAGATGTATATTCTTTATTTCAATTCTATTTTTAATCAAGCACAAGGTCTTTTTTATATAAAAATCTTTAAACAATTTTTATTTACAATATTTCGCTACACCATTGGGTAGCATCTTCAGGAAATAAAAATAATAAAAAATTTTAAAAATTTAAATGATTGATAAAAATTCAAATGAATGAAAAAATTTGTTGTCAATCAATTTAAAAAATTCTAACATTTCAATACATTCAAGTAACATTTCAAAAACAAATAAAAATTAAAATAGAAAAAATTCTTACATATACATATACAGAAAATTTTTTGATACTCAAAAACATACAAACATTTTAAGAGAAAACACAATAAATTTTTAAATTCATATACATAAATTTAACCGGAAATGTTACAAAAAATTAATGTTTCTATTATAAACATTTGATTCAAATTTATGTTATTTTTTATGCACTAAATGCCTATAATTTTGTGCAACATTTTCTGTATCTGCTTTAAAATTTATTCTTTTTTCAATTGGAACTTTAATAATTTGTAGCATTTCTAACATATAACGACGTTTATAATTATTTTCCAAATTTAAAATTGATACATTTTCAAAGTTAGGATAATGATTACTTTTCGAACAGTGTGAAGATAATGCTGTTTTTTGCAAACTGATATTGTCTCTGTATCTCTGATCTGATTTATGTCCAGCTATCCTGACTTTCAATTTATTCTTTGTAGTACCTACATAAACTTTATTACAATTCTCTTTGTCATTACCCTTACAAGGTATTTTGTAAACTAAATTAGACATATCTAACTTTTTAATTTTATCTTTAGGTTTGCTAAATAATCTATTTAATGTATTATATGTTTTGTATGCCATCCTATATTTATCTGTATCAAATATTTTTGATTTTTCTAACCGTTCTGATAAATCTGGTACATAAGTAATTGATTTATAAATTTTTGGTTCCGTATCATTTTTTCTATTTGGTTTTCTATTATTTTTATGTTGATTTACTAATTTATTAATTAGTTGAATTGCAAAATTATTTTCTCTTAATATATTTTTTATCTTATCTATATTCTTTTTGTGAAACTCCTTGTCACTAATGGTTAGTACTTTTTCTATTAAATTTCTGGCTGTATTTATAATTATATGTTTATTTTGTTTAGAAAAATAATTAATAATTCTACCCGAAGCTGTGGGTTTTTGGTACCAATCCATTAACAATTTGTTACCTTTTCTAATTACTAAAGTATCTAAATAAGGAAGTTTTGAATCGTATTCTTTCTCTATTGTAAATTTGATGGAATTATCAAATTCATTTAATGTTTTTAACATATCGTCAACTGCTGAATCGGAAATAACACAGAACAAATCATCTACATATTTGGTTATTATACTTGGTTTTATATTTAATTTTTCAATACAAGTGTCTAGTAATTTCTCCATAACTATATCTGCTACAATTGGAGAAGCAGGTGATCCCATTGGAAGTCCCTTTTGCTGTATGTATATTTTCTCATTATATTGAAAATATCTATTATCTTCTATACAAAACTTAAGAATTCTTAAAAATAAGGATTTTTCTATTTTTGTAAAATTTTCTATAATATCCCATTTTTCTTCTATTGTATTAATAGCTAAGTCCACAGGTATACTTGGAAATAGTGATACTACATCAAAAGAAATTAATTTTTCGTCATCTTTTATATGTATATTACCTATTTTATTTTTAAATTCAAGTGAGTCTCTTATATTATAACTCGAATGTTCAGTAATCCTTTTTAATATATTCGTCAAATATTTACATAAATCATAAGATGGAGAATTAACGAAAGAACAAATTGGTCGTAAGGGAAAATCTTCTTTGTGAATTTTTGGTAGTCCATATAACCTAGGTGCAGTAGCTATATTTGTTTTAAGTTTGTTCTTCTCAGTAGTGGTAATAATTTTAAGTTTAAAAAGTTCTTCCACTAAATCATTATTGGTCTTCTGTAATTTGTTAGTTGGATCCTTATTTACTAAGTTATATTTTTTAATATCTTCTACAATATTATTAATTCGTGTTTCATATTCCTTCTTATTTAATGCTACTGTAGTGTTACCTTTATCTGCCTTTCAAATGAGAATCTCATTATTCTTTTTTAAAAACTTCTCTGTTTCTTTAACTTTCTCCAAAACAAACCTATCTCTATTTGTTAATTTCATTTTGTTTAAATGATTATCTATAATTGTGGTTAATTTTGTTCGGGCTATTTCTTGTTCTTCCTTTCTTTGAAGTGTCTGTATAAAATCTTCTCCGTCTGTTATCATCTTTAAAATCGGAAATTCTTCTTTTTTAGTGGGTAAAGCGTGTTTATGTCCTAATGAAAGAATCCATTTTACGTCTGTTGGAATATCAAAGTCAGTCTTATTAACAAACCATTTTTTGTTAAATTGAACCCCAAATTCCTTTTTTTTTGTATATCATATAAGTTATTAAATTTCTTAATGTGTGTCTTTGTTACCTTTTCTCTTAAAGAATCTGCCAATTTATCTTCACACCATAAAAATTCTTCCATTTCTTCTTCTGTTAATAATTTACTTAAATTTCTTTTAATCACTATTATCTCACTTTGAAAATGTTTCAATATTTCGTGTTTTTCTTTTAAAGATAATTTAAAAATTTTGTTGTGTAAATCTTGCGTATATTTTTTAATTATTTGCTGTATTGTGTTCACTTTTTTCATGTTAAATATATTTACAAAATACCTTGTAAAGGTAATGACAAAGAGATTTGTAATAAAGTTTATGTAGGTACTACAAAGAATAAATTGAAAGTCAGGATAGCTGGACATAAATCAGATCAGAGATACAGAGACAATATCAGTTTGCAAAAAACAGCATTATCTTCACACTGTTCGAAAAGTAATCATTATCCTAACTTTGAAAATGTATCAATTTTAAATTTGGAAAATAATTATAAACGTCGTTATATGTTAGAAATGCTACAAATTATTAAAGTTCCAATTGAAAAAAGAATAAATTTTAAAGCAGATACAGAAAATGTTGCACAAAATTATAGGCATTTAGTGCATAAAAAATAACATAAATTTGAATCAAATGTTTATAATAGAAACATTAATTTTTTGTAACATTTCCGGTTAAATTTATGTATATGAATTTAAAAATTTATTGTGTTTTCTCTTAAAATGTTTGTATGTTTTTGAGTATCAAAAAATGTTCTGTATATGTATATGTAAGAATTTTTTCTATTTTAATTTTTATTTGTTTTTGAAATGTTACTTGAATGTATTAAAATGTTAGAATTTTTTAAATTGATTGACAACAAATTTTTTCATTCATTTGAATTTTTATCAATCATTTAAATTTTTAAAATTTTTTATTATTTTTATTTCCTGAAGATGCTACCCAATGGTGTAGCGAAATATTGTAAATAAAAATTGTTTAAAGATTTTTATATAAAAAAGACCTTGTGCTTGATTAAAAATAGAATTGAAATATAAAAAAGGTCAAAAACTACAATAACTATTTTTTATATTCTTTATTTTTAAAAAACTTTTTTGTTTTCAAATTTACATGTGATATTTCACAATTTGCGAGAATATTTTTGAAATTGTGGGAAATAAACACGACAAATCTAAGTCATTGTTATGATCAAAACTATCGCACAATTGTAACATGGCTTTAGCTTCAGCTGATCGATTACCAGCAAACATGTTTTCCAATTCGGCTATACCATTTTTGATACGATTATAACACTGTGGAGAACCCAATTCTATTAAAGCTTTTCCTGTTACTTCTTTGTATTCCTTAAAATCAACTTTGGCCAAAAGTGGAGCACTTGATGCCCAACCACCATTTACCAATTCCGGATATAACTTACTAAACCATATCACCATGCTGGCTGCGTAAGAGGCTCCACAAATATTGACTTTAGAATTGGCTAGGCGGGAATCTGTTTCACGCTGAGTACGTATAAAGTGGGCTAAATCAGCTAACGCCTGCTTCACGCTCAAATATTTCAAATTCTCCAGCGTTAAATTGCTTCAGTTTTGAAAAAAGAATACAAAAATATATTAAAATAAGAAAATATGTATATAGAAGTTGAGAGTATAGCAATAGATTTTCCTTGGATTTAAAATGAGGCCCTGGATTCTAAGATAGTGCATCTAGATACATATGTACTGGCTGGCATGTAATATCTGACCCCAACTAAACAATTACGATTCTGAGCCATAAAAGCATTCTGGAAAAATTCGACATTACCCCAATAGGCATCATCAGGGGGAATAAATCTTCTTTGCAAATATTTTGGCGCAGGCCAAAATATTTGGACCAATGGATTTGTAGGTTCCTAACTATCACTAAGATGCTACACGGACTGATATGTTTTACAAAAGTTCCACTTGAAACTCTTGGATTGCTGGTGTTGAAGCTCATCAATAGGTGCTTAATAGTGTTTAAGTGAACTCGATGCATGTGGGGGATAAACTTAACCCAGTTAGTTAGGATCCCCCAAACTTCGTAGGTAATTGATTCATACGATTGCCGTAATTATTTTTAATATGCATGCCCCAACTGAACGCCTTGAATCCCGTTGCAAATGTGACATTTATTTTGTCTAACTCATCTTCAATCGTTTATTGAAATAAACTGTATGACTTATCTTCCTAAAAGTATGCCAGTCCTTTTTCCATTACGAAATTTTTCAAAAACGTTCCTTGTTTTAAATTTTTATTTCGTCTTAAATGATTTTGTTAACATTTATTGCCTTTCTCCCTAGTTTTTCTTACACTAAAATTAATTTTTTTAAATACCACTTCTTTCAGACTCACCTAGTGGGTTGACTTTTAACCTAATAGCGATGTTCGGTGTAGAATAAGATGGCTTTATGCTCCTTAGACAGATCGTGAAAAATACCACTTAGAATTCTTATATTATTAATTCGCCATTCACCGCCTACATAAATAAATATAGGACCGCCACTCACAAAATGTTCTTCATTCACCAGATAACACTAGAAAATAAAAAGCAAATATTTTAAAATCATAAGATCCTTTAAATTATTTTTTATTTTTCTTTTCCATGCTCCTACCATTGGTCATGTCCTATTGTTCTGTTTATCGAAATGATCTAAATTCTGCGTAATCCATTTAGTTTCCACATTAGCCCGGTTTGTGACCAATATTTCGGAAGGGTAGTTGTTAGAAATATGAATGATTAATGATGCGACGGCACGTGATCGTATCCACACGCAAAGGAAAACCATGGTTATTGTATGGTCACAGGAACCACATTATGTTTTCTGTAACAATATGTGGTTGCCATGAACAAATTTTAGTTGTTTGTAACATTACTTTGGTCTCGTTAAAAAAGTTTATCCTTAAATGGTTAATACGTACAAAAAATACAACATGGTTTGTTTTCTATCTAATTTTTACTCCACAAACAAAGTTATTTCGTAACCAATTTATTTGTTTATGTCATCGGATATTATTGGTCTGTACTTATTTATATACGGGTTTAATTCTTTCCTTTTCGCTGTTGAATTGAGTGTGTCGCAAACATCTTCTCTGTATTACCGAACTTTGTGTCCTCTCGGTGTGAGACTGATATTTATTTTTATACCACAAAAAGTAATAAAATCTGTTTGCAGATACAAAACGAAATTTGTCGATGACATTAAAATTGAAGATTTCAGTCCCTCAGCTGAAGAAGTAGATGTCTAAAGTATTTCCGCGCTTATGTTCTTGAAAAACGGTTTGGAAGAAGAAAAATGCGAATTAATATAATCATCTATATTTTATATAAAATCATTAATAAAAAAAATTATAAATAATTATGTTAATTTAATCATAATATTATAATGTGCAACAATAATATGGTTTCACTACCTTATTATTAACCATAATAACCTTATAATTTAACCATAATATGTTGCTCATAGATTATGGTTAATTCAACTATGTTTTTTCTCTGCGTGCATATCATTTAATTTTACACCGTTTTACAGCGATCGCATTCGTTGAAAATAAATTGATTTCCAGTCCGAGTTTAAAAATATTCACCCTTATTTTAGTTGGCGACGGCAATTTAAACAACGTCGTTTTTTATAGTTTGTTGTAAATCGGTATTCCCGTTGGCAATATTGCCATTTATCGATGACTGGCAACATGTGTTTGGTATTTTGTAAGGAAATGTGACGTTGATGTTGCCATAAATAGGCTTTGATATTGTCGTCAGTGTTTTTTGTGTTGTGTAGAACAAAATAATGAAACAAATTAAAAACTGAATAATGTTTACATATGTAAATATAATTTGTTGTTAGTTTTAATAGAAAAAATTTAATTGTTTATTTTTGTTTCTTATGTTTCATTTAAATTATTTGTTCAAATTGAAAAATATCCTTTATGAGTAAAATACAGATGTTGATGTTTTCTTTTAATTGGCTAAAATGTGTGCGAGTCCGTCTATCAAAAGATGCAGTTCGACTTCCTTTTTTTAGCATGTGTCATGTTGATCTTCATCCATACTTTGGATTAGCTTTCCATGTCATGGCATTCAAAGTTTTAGACAAATTTCTGACATTATTGGCGACTTTTAATTTACCACTAACTTTTTACTCGATGATAATTTAAAGATGTTTAATTTTTCTTTGAGATGTTTTCCATCGGAAATAGAAAATATTTTTATTTTAATGTAAACATCTACATCTTTATTTTAATTTATACACTTTAATTTTTTCATAAACCTTTTTAACGAAAACGTAAACCAAAATTAATTATTTGGTTCAAGGATTTGATATGAGTGATGTATTTTATTAACTTTATCGATAAACTGGCAACGTCGTCACACCATTGTTAGGGAATACCAATGTTGCTTCAAAATCGACGACGATGTTGCCGACGCCCAACAGAATAAGGGTGATTAAATCGAAATTTCACATCAAAAACAAACATTTCATGTTATGATACTTATGCCTTTTTTGAATAAAGACGGTATTTTACGAGTAGGGGGACGCCTGCCAAATTCATCCATGCCTGATACAAGCAAGAAAAAATATGGTTGTAATCAAGCGATATTATTATTGAACATAATAATATGAAAATATTATGGTTAAATTAAACGATTATAGTACGATTTAAAACTATGAAATATCACATGAAAAACTTTTTTATATTAAAATTTGTTATTTATTATTTTTATCGACAATTTTAGTTTTGCTAATCTATTTTCGTACGAAATCGTCATGTAGATTACATTGATATCTACATACATTATCAAAACATAATACTCCCTTTATGTTGTAAATAATAATTAAATATGTATATGTACAATAGGGTGTAACGAAAAATCCTTTTTTTCAATTTCAATATGTAACAGTGTTAATTGGAGTAGGGTAAGAGGTGCCGCAAGCCAAATGCCGCGAAATAAAAGGACCGAAATAAAAGGACCTTTATAAGTACATTAAATAAGTTTTAGTCAAATAAAACCATTACAATATCATACGTAACCCTATTTTACTACAACAATGAAAACAAAAAAATAAATTAAAAAAAAAATATTTTTCATGTTTTTATACCCCATTTAGGTATTAAAACTTTTAAAAAAATATTATAAAATGACGATCGATAACAAATTTTAATGTTTTACATGATTTTAGAATTAGTTTTAATGAAAATCAAATAATAATAAATATGAAGAACCACCAATAAAATAAAAAATATAACTATTAAGATTTAAAGACAAAAAATATGTTCAAGGCTGTTGCGGTACCTCAAGCCATTGTTCTATAAAAATAAAAATTTGTAGAATAACTTCTCACATAAAAAGATAAATTTTTGTCACTATTAGAACGGGTAATACAAACAAATAATTTTTGCCATATACCAACGTTTCACCCTAATGTACAATATTACAAAAATATACTTTTATTTTTTTCATTTATTTTTTATTTTTCTTATTATATTTTTTAAAAGCAAAAATCGGTCAAACCCGATGTATAAAAACAAACATTATTTGAATACATATGAATAAACTTTTTGGTTAAAAATAATATATTGTTTTGGAATATTTACAAAACTTTAGTTAAGGTCTCAAGGTCAGTAAAAGTTGTATAGTAGTAGTGTAACCATTTATGGTGATAAAAGTAATGTTAAAAATATATCAATATCACTTTTTTGGATATGCGTTCAAGGATGATATATAGAGAGTTGAGCAAAAGCTAATTTTAAAGATGATTTCATAAGCTTTATCAATCATGAAAAAACAAATTTTTAAAAATTTTTGTTATAGGGAGTATAGAACTGGAGTTAGAATATATTTACTCCTCGAGCAGAGCTTATGCAAAAAAGAGGTATTTTTATAAGGTTTTAGCTAATAAACTGTAAGATATAAATTTTTTAAAAATTATATTTGGAATCAGGAAGTCAGGGAATAAAAATAAAATAGTTTCAATAAAATCTGAAGTAGTCATTTTGAGTGCCTTGCTGATTTGACATGGAACTACCCATTGCTAGAATGTATTTGTTAATAAATTAGCACATTATTAAATAATATTACACGTAGCGTTAAACAAAAAAAAGGGGACAAAAGAATATTTAAGCCAACCATTCACGGACTAATTCGGCAAAAAGTTCTTTAGAGGCACGCATTTCAGGACTATCGGAATCGGTTATAGAATCGAAATCAGCACAATGTGAGGTCCTAGGTATAACCGTTGCCCCATCAGCTTCATTTTGACCTACCACGCTCCAAGGATCTAAGGCGCCGTGTGTCATGTAGACATTTTTCACTTCGGGATTCAGGCCACCAAAGACGTTATTAGTTTCAGCAACTAATTCGTATATGTGTTCACTTGTGTAATTGGAACCAAAAACATCATAACATAAGGTTGTATACAAAGTGACAGGAAATTTAGTGCCAAAAGGTTGATTGCAAGAAGTTGAAGTTTGATACCAACCAAATCCACTGCAGGTTTGATAAAACCAAGGTCGAGCTTAAAGAAATCAATTTCTCAGTATTTACGAAAGAGTATTATTGCTTATATACTTACAAGGTCCTGGTTGATAGGATATATTCATGTAATAATTCAAAGAATCTTCGTATGTGGCATCTATGCAGCCTTGGACATAAGGAGAGCTGCTTAAAAAGTATGATTTTATAGCAGTTAAATCATCCTCAAAACTCGTTAAGTTTGCACAGTGATATGGAATATCTCCCTCCCTGTAAAGAATAAATTGTTATTTAGTTTATTGTTAAAAGACTTTTTTTGTTTGTTTTCAAATTTACCTTTGATAGTGTACAATTCCAGAGAATATATTTGAAATTGTGGCAAATAAGGTCCACAAATCTAATTCATTGGTATGATCAAAATAACCGCACAATTGTAACATGGCTTTAGCTTCAGCTGATTGATTACCAGCAAACATGTTTTCCAATTCGGCTATACCATTTTTGATACGATCATAACACTGTTGAGAACCCAATTCTAGGAAAGATTTTCCCGTTACTTCAAGGTATTCTTTAAAATCAACTTTGGCCAAAAGTGGAGCACTTGACGCCCAACCACCATTTACCAATTCCGGATATAACTTACTAAACCATACCACCATAGTAGCTGAGTAAGAGCCACCACAAATGATGACTTTAGAATTGGCTAGGCGGGAATCTGTTTCACGCTGAGTACGTATGAAGTGGGCTAAATCAGCTAACGCCTGCTTCACGCTCAAATATTTCAAATTCTCCACCGTTAAATTGCTTCAGTTTTGAAAAAAGAAAACAAAAATATATATTAAGATAAAAACTAGAAAATGTTATATATATAGAAATTGATAGTATATCAAACTTTTCTTAGATTTTAAAAATACCTAGTCTACCCACGCATGCTCAATATATATGTTAGTTCTCCATGCACAGAAATAACTGAAATGAAGAATATTTATCATCAAAGTAATACTCCTTGGAGTACCGACAAGCATTTACTTTTGAAACTTTAAGACATGCGACTGCTATAGGACAGGAAGTGCAGCCTTAAATCCCTACCTAAAAAAGGTGGTCGTCATCAAATTTCAGCTACAACGAACGAACAATTTTTACTTTCATTAATAGTCTGGCTGCTGCCAAGGCCCTAGAGTAAAGTGTGAGCTTCATTGTATTCGATCTCCTTTGTCAGTTGCATCATATCTTATCAGAATTGTAAGGTTAGTGCATTCGTAGAATGGAGATTGCTAGTACATGCAAAAAGTAACAAAAGGTTGATAAAAAAAGGGGCAAAAAGGAATGTTTTCACAACTAATTTATCTTACAAGGGAGCAAGTTGTATTTCAAAGGCTTTAAAATCTGTAAAGTGAAACTTATTTATTTAATCTGAGCCGCCTATGGCTATGTTGTTGATTACTTCAAGTGAGTGTTCAAGAAAATGGCACGCATATAGTCAATGAGTATCACTTGGAAAAAACTTTGAAGGGAACATTCGAAGGAACATTAGGCCTTATGAACGAACTCGCTATCGTTTGTGGTGCGCATCATTCCATTTCGCTGTACGAATGGTTATAGGGCGAAGCATATGGACACCTCTTGCCATAAATGTTTATTTTTAGTTCTGGATAGTAGTTAAATTCGCATTTTTGTGGACAGCGGAGCTATTAAAGCCCTGGATTCGAAGGTAGTAAAGTATAGATGAGTACTGGCTTGCATGTAATCTTTGACCCCAACTAAACTATTATTGTTTCCAGCCAGGAGTTGGGTAACGAATGACGTGGTCGGTACAACACTTTCTTATTGGTTAACTCTGCACCTTGGGCTGTGGGTACGTACTAAGGCACACTAGGAAAATGTTACAGGTCGTTGGGGCATCACAATGTGCCTAATGTTCTTCAAGAAAACGCGATGCACTAACCTGGTTAAAAACTGGAAACCTTCAAACTTCATAGGTAGTCAAAAAGTGTTAATGGCCCCGTAGAATAACAATGATCGCAGTAAACTAGATCGTGCACTTTAACAGATCGATTTATTATAGATTAAAAGGATCATTTTAGAAATGATAGGCAATGTTTTAAAAATATCAAACAAACTCTTAATTAATTGTTTGTAAATAGAAATAAATTGAATGACGTATCATCCTGAAAGTTTTATCAAATACTTTCATGTTCTTAATTTGTCTTGCTCCTTGAATAATGTTGCAAAAATTCGGACTTACCTGGTGGGCTTACTTTCACCATAATATCGATGTTCTGTGTGAAACAAAATGCCTTTATGCTCCTTAGCCAGATCGTGAAAAATACCATTTTGAATATCTTCAGGTGAAATTTCCTCTTCACCGCCTAAACTAATAAACATAGGACCGCCACTCCCAAAATGTTCTTCATTCACCACATAACGCTAGAAAATAAAAACAAATGTTTTAAAAACATAAGATTCTTTAATTTTCTTTTTAAAACTCCCACCATTTGCCATGTCCTTGTATCCTCTATATCGAAATGATCTAAATTCTGTGTAATCCATTTAGTTTCCACACTAGTTCGGCGGGCAACCAATTTTTTGGGAGGACGTCTGTGTAATTTGTCAAAGGACTTGACAAAAACAGGCACTTTTTTATTACTGCTCTCCGCCTTACTAAAGGCTACAATGGCAAATAAAACCACAACCGTTACAATTAATTTCATTTTCTCAAATGAGTTTGTAATTTGCCTGCAAACCTTACCTTTTATACTTAATATTTAAGAGAGTAATGACTTATATGATAATTATTTCGCTTATTTTAATTTGAATAATAATCTATTGAAGTATAAAATCTAAGATACAGTTTATTACTTAGGTGAATAAATTTATGTTATCGTGTAGCATTTGGTTTTAGTGAGTTCACATTTTAATTGGCAATTGGTAGACAACTTTTTAGATTTGTGAATTTTTATGGACACCAAATTAACTGATATTCATATGACCGTTAATAAAGCCAGATGCGTACTTGCGTAAAGGGTGGGCTAAAGAGTTCAGTGGTCCATACATAACAAATCACTTCACTTGTGCGATCAATTTTAGAATATGGTTCAATAATATGGAACCCACAATATAATGTGCACAGCAAACATATTGAATCAGTTCAGAAGCAATTTCTAATTTTCTGTTTAAGAGTGGCATGGCAGTCTGGAGTACATCTTTCTTCCACCTTATTGTTGCAGACTAAAATTAATCAGATTGCCAACGCTGAAAAGCCGCAGAACAATGCTTAATGTATCTTTTGCAATCACCTTAACTAACGGAAAAATCGTAGCCGAATTTCTGATTTCAAATATATATTTTTCAATGTTCCGCGTCGTTTAACTTGACGCTATTAGCCACCGTTTTTAAAGTTCTTCTGCAATAATTATTCAAACGCAGATCCAATTAGAGGAATTTTAATAGTTTATATAAATGTTGTAAAACGAGATATAATTGTTTATTTGAACAACTAATTTTAGTTTTTAAACACATGTTATAGTCTGTAAGGATTTCATCTTTAGACTAATAAATAAATAAATAAATAAATAAATAAATAAATAAATAAATAAATAAATAAAATTCAAGCTTATATATAACGTTTGAAAATATAGGGTCATATACGTGATGCATGGGGACACCTTTCAACTTTTATTTTTAATATTTTATACTTCTTGGCATCACGAACATGGTCGTAAACACTATATGCAGATATCAATAAATCAGTGCAGTGCGAGTTAGGGTTCCGTACTATACAGTACAACTTAAAAATTCAAGTTGTTAATTTTTTTATGTCTTATGAGGCACCCTTTAATTTTAAAATTAACGTCATATTTGCGAAAATTGCATCATTATTGGAACACCCTCTTTTTAGTAATTGTTGTTATAGCGGCCATGGTAATACACTTTATATAAAAAATATCAGAAGCCTACCTATTGTGGTTCCTGTGCAGGATAACCTTAACTGATACGCGATCTTCAGTTAAAATAGGAAAAAACCTCTCCGAGCCATTTAGTACCAAACGAGGTTTCAGACAAGGCGATAGTCTATCGTGTGACCTTTTTAACATCCTGCTAGAAAAGGTTATACGGGATGCGAATGTGAATAGAACTGGCACGCTATACACTAAACAACACATGTTACTCGCTTATGCTGACGATATAGACATCATGGGTCGAACATTGCGAGCGGTAACTGCCACCTTTGAAAAAATCGAAAACGAATCTGCCAAAGTGGGTCTGGCAGTAAACTGCGATAAAACCAAGTTGATGGTATCAACGCGCAAGACGTCCAGTAGACTAGGGCAGACAGTGGAAGTTGAAAACTACAACTTTGAGGTAGTTAACGATTTTATCTACCTCGGTACCGCCATCAACAAAACAAACAACATCAGTTTTGAGATAAAGAGAAGAATAATACTGGCCAATAGATGCTACTTTGGACTAGGTAAGCAGTTTAAAAACAAGGCCACCTCTCGACAGACAAAAATCACTCTCTACAACACACTGATACTACCCGTGCTATTATATGGTTCCGAAGCATGGGTACTTGCGAAAGCAGATGATGCTGTGCTTGAAGTGTTTGAGAGAAAAATTCTTCGAAAAATCTATGGACCAATCTGCGTTGGCGGAGAATAACGGTGTCGTATGAACCATGAGCTGTATGAGCTGTATGCCGACATAGACATAGTCAAACGTGTCAAATTACAACGATTGCGTTGGCTAGGTCATGTTGTGAGAATGAATGAAGATGCTCCAGCTAGAAAGTCATTTTAATACGAACCTGGTGACGGTTCACGCAGAAGGGGAAGACCGAAACTTCGATGGAAAGATCAAGTTGAGGAAGACATCTCGAAACTTGGTGTCAGAAACTGGAGAAGAAGCGCAGAAGATCGAGGCACTTGGAAATCTATTTTACGTTCGGCTACAGGAGCAAATGTTCTGTAATAGCCACATAAGTAAGTAAGTACCTATTGTGGTTCAAAAAATAAGTCACTATACGTGAAAAACATGTCACTGTCGGAACACCCTTTAATTTTTAGTAATTGTCATATCGGCCGTGGCAACGCATCTTCTGTACAAAATTTCAGGAGTCTACCTATTATCAAAAAATTAGGCATTATACACGCAAATCACGTCACTACCGAAAAACTCTTTAATTTTTATTGTTTTTTATAGGGGTCATAGTAATATGCCATCTGTGAAAATTTTAGGAGTCCACCTATTATGGTTAAAAAATTAGGCCATATTCATGCAAATCACGTAACTATCGGAACACCCTTTAATTTTTACTATTTGTTATAGTGGCCATAGTAATACACCTGCTCTAAAAATTTCAATATTCGACCTATTATGAAACAAAACTTAGGCCATATACATGCAAATCACGTCACTATCGGAACAGCCTTTAATATTTAGTTTCAATTTTGTATACTTGTTTATAAAGCGAATATAGTTTTAATTACTGTCTGCAAATTTTAAGTGATTGATTCATACAGCTCAAGAAATAAAGACTTAATCATAAATAACACGTCACTTTCGGCATTTTTTTAGTATTTGTAGCTATAGCAGCTACAGGTTTACACCTTCTCTGAAAATTTCAAGAGTCTACCTATTACGGTTCAAAACTTATGCCATATACATGCAAAGCAGGCCACTTTCGGAACACCCTTTAATTTTTAGGTTTATTTTTTAGACTTGATTATATAGCGAACTAAGTTGAAATTACTATTTGTAAATTTCAAGTTTATGCTTCATACATTTCAAGAAATCAACATATATACGTGAATAACACGTCTCTATCGGAACACCCTATAAGCTTTAGTATTTGTTGCTATAGCGGCAACAGTTATACATCTTCTGTGAAAATTTCAGGAGACTTCCTATTATGGTTCCACAGATAAAAGCACTGACAGAAGGACAGACATTGTAGCGAAAACAATAGGGTAACGTTTTTACCCTCCGGGTACAGAACCCCTCTAAAAAGCAACGTGCTTTTAAACATTTTTTAAAATTAGTTATAAGATTTAGCGGTTAAATTCTCAAAATGTTTGAACTTTGTAGTTCAAAAACTCTTCTAAATTTACGTTCTCAAAAAAACTTTGTTGTTCTTTTACATATATTGATAGTACCCTAATATTGAAACAGTCAGTCAGTGAGTGTATGATAAAACCTGAAATTATTACTGCTTCATATCCCAGATACTTTTCACTGCTTATATATATCGCTTGAAAATATAGGGCCATATATGTACGTGACCCATGGAGACACCCTTTAACTTTTGTTTTTAATATTTTATACTTCCTGCTATCGCAAACATGGTCATAAACACCATCTGCAGATATCATAAAGCAATGTGCTTTTATATATTTTTTAAAATTATTGATTAGATTTAGCGGTTTATTTTTCAAAACTTGTAAACTTTGTAGTTCAAAAACTCTTCTAAATTTACGTGCTCAAGAGAAATTTGTTGTTCTTTTGAGCAATAATTAATAATTAATAAAGATCAAAGTTTCTCGAATTTAAGATTTTTCTAGTTACGTACTCACTCGCCGAGACCGATAATGATAGTACCCTAATATTGAAACAGTCAGTCAGTGAGTGTATAATAAAACCTGAAATTATTACTGCTTCATATCTCAGATACTATTCACTGCAAAACATTCAAACTTCACCCCTAGAAATCAAGTTTAAAAGCAGGCGATATTGAACAAGAGGCATTCCATCCGCAGCGTTTCGTTAACTGTAACAAATATGAGCCTCAATATTTTTACTAATTAGTTTTTACAAATTATTTTAAAGCCAGGAGCGTGGCACATCCCATATAGAGAAAATATCTAAGATCGCTAATCTACGGCTTCTAAAGTTAGTTTTAATTTGTGTCTTTTAAATAAACATACATATTCAGGTCTAAAACAAGTACTCATAGGTGGAAATGAAGACCGAGTTTGCCTTGGTTTTAAATAAAACTAATAGAATTTTCAGAAATTTCATTTTCTGACTAAGGCAGCAATTTTTTGCTTAGAAGCCTTCAGTTCAGAAGCATCTCTGAGAAAAGGCAAAGAGATTTAGTTATATTATACAAAAATATATATGATTTATAATATATATTATTTATTATATTATATATTATTTATTAGTTTCTTGCAGCCTTTT
Source organism: Phasia obesa (assembly GCA_949628195.1). Lineage (NCBI taxonomy): Eukaryota > Metazoa > Arthropoda > Insecta > Diptera > Tachinidae > Phasia > Phasia obesa. Next base: position 28,324,179 of record OX451215.1, on the reverse strand, counting down.
TTGTATAAATGCACAAACAAAATAGTAAAAAGGGTAACGGCATATTGAAAGGATGTTTAGGAGGAACCAATTCCATTGCATATCTATTAAATCCAAGGACGCACTATTTTAAAATAATATTTTTATCTGGTTTGTCAGGTCAATATAGTTGTCAGAATAGCCTTATCAAATTTTGCCAAATGAAGTTGCACATAAGTTTTACAGCAGCAATATTTTAACACTGCCCCCCAAAATGTATGTATGTACGTATTTTGCAGTGCACAGTGGGGCATAACCAATATATAATTCAACCATCCATATGTAAATGGCTAAATCGATTTATTCAGAGTTTGACATAAGCATTGCCGAATAGTTTCTGAGCTTAAGTTTTGAACCTGATGATCACGCACATACCAGAGGTGGTGCTATGTGGTCTCAAAATTGAGAACCTCGCACCTTCAAATTTTTTTAAAGCTTCACATTTCTTCAATTTTCGTCCAATATTGTAAAATTTTACGTTGTCTTAAAGATCCTGTTTATATCTACAAAATGCTGATATACAACATCATTTTATAAGCATTTTAAAATTAAAATTTTGATTTTTTTCCCTTTAAAAACTACAGGATTTTCAATTAAAATTCCAAAATTATTATATTTGTATTTGTAATTATTATATTTGTATTTTAGCCTAAAAATATATTTTTTTAATAGAAAGGAATTTCCTTAAGGAATAAGAAATCAAAGCCACAATGTCGATATTTTACCATAAAATACCTTATCTTACCCAAGAATACAGACACAAACCGAAAATTAGAAAGACGAAATTTCATCAATTTAGTTAAGACTTCACAAAAAACCGAACAAAGAATAAAATGAAAATTTTACAATAAATCGAAATTTCAGCAAAAATTTAAAATTTGGACAATTACAAATTTGAAAAAAATAAGGTATTTAAAAATAACCAAGTATAACCAAAAACTGCTCAGTAAAATTTGCAAATATCGGTACTTTACTAAAATCGTAATTTTAGCAACTTACTTTTAAAGGAAAGAACATGTAGGCCATATGTTAACTTTTAACATTAGATATAAAGGTTTGAAGTTGCCATGTTTTGTCATCTACATATAAAGTTGCCGTATTTTCTAATCTATGAAGAAATACAAATTCATGATAATTTGATTTTGCATTTGAAAAATAAAAATGGAAAACAGATCTCATTTGTTGTATATAAAATCTTTTCGTTTGTTTGTCGCACAGATAACTAATTTGTGGTTCGTTAAAAGTAAACAAATAAATGAAAGTTATTACGTTGCCACTACGTTTTTAAGACCAATTTATTTTGTCAAAAGTAGTCGGTGTTTCTTCTTGTACTACCATATTTTCAAAAAAGAAAAATAATTTTATTTTACAATGTACTTGCAATGATGAAAAATAGTTATTGTGCAATTTGTCGCTCACTTGAGCAATAGTGAAATTTAACTAATACGTGCTAATGGTGTGATAGTGAGTTTATAGCCCGTTCAGGCTGCCACGAAATTAAGTTATTTCGTGATTTCGGCCGAAATCAACTTGAAATTACGTAATTTCGCATATATTTTACCATTGCCCAAATTAACTCATTCTACTTAATTTCGTCGAAATTAACTTGAAATTACGATAGACAATGCTGGTTTTGTAGAAAAACCTATTTTTTTTTTTTGCAACCATGACCATATTTACAACATAGAAAGTCCGTTTTGTTTGAAAAAAATTTAAAAGCCAAATGAAATGATGGAAATAATTGTACATTAATTTTGTTGTAGTGTTGTTTTTAATATTCGTGTATATTTTAAATTAATGCGAAAGTGTTGTGCGAAAGCTTTTTGCAAAAGAATTAAATTATACAAATGCAACTAAGCATGATCAGCTGTATGCGAAATTAACTCAAATGTCAAAAAAGCCCAGTATGAACACTTTAGATTTCGTTCGTAATTTTAGCTCGAAATTACTTAATTTCGTGGCATGGGCTATTAGTAAGTTACAACAAAAAAAATTATACAGCATCATAGTACACTATTATCTATACATATAATAAAACTGTAACTCATGAACTGGCGCTGTTTTAAAATAATGACAAAATATGAATTTAAGGCGGGATATTTTAAACACGGTTGCGCAATAGATGGCGCTGTTTTAAACTAATGACAAAATATGAATTACTTACTGTCAAATAGCCAGCTAAATAAAATTTGTATTTGATTTGTAGTTTTACTTTGTGGAATTACATTGTTATTAAAATAATTTAAACACCGTTTGCAGAGCTTAACAATAATTTTTAGAATTTTAATATTTTATATAAATTTTAGAATTTGGGGACAGTGTTTGGACACAGGCCAAAATGATGACCCACAAAAGAAGAGAAAAATAAAAATCTTAGGCCTATTATTATAACTTGCCAATAGCGACTTGGAGCGATATGTAGTTTTTCGTTATAATAATGAAGATTACTATAACTTGTCCTTAAAGTACGTGATAGTTAAATGTTGTTTTTAGCTGACTTATAATAACAAAAAACTATTTACCGCTCCGACAAAATCCTAAGTTTAGCTATTGGCAAGTTATAGGAATATAAAGAAAAAAAAGTTTCAATGCAATCTGAAGTAGTCATTTTGAGTGCCTTGGTGATTTGACATGGATTTACGCAAAGAAAAAAACATGGTTATGGTATGGTCACAGGAATCACATTATGTTCTCTGTAACAATGTATGGTTGCGATGAACAAATTTTAGTTGTTTGTAACATTACTTTGCTCACGATAAACAAGTTTTGGCTATAATTTTATTATTAAATGGTTACTACATTCAAACTATTCAATACGGTTGGTTTTAATTCTACAAATTTTGATAATCTTCAAACCACAACCAATGTTTTATAAATATTTAAAAATAATATATTTAAATGTAACCGAAAATTGTTTGTTTTTAATCATAGAGTTTGACAACAGAAAACAAAATATTTTCTTAAAAAAATAAAAATAGTAAAAAAAATTTAAAAATTATTTTTGGAAAATTGTATAGATACATCTGTTTGTAAATATTTAATTAATCTTTACAATATAAAGTAAGTATTAAATTTTGCTAATTTATGTATCAATGAAAATGACATGAAGATTTCATGTCATGCAAAATTGAAATCATTGTGATAATAATAAATATTTTTAGAAATGTCATCATGATCAACGTTAGGCTGACAAAGACTACAAGAAGGCTCATTTGGATACAAGACGCAAGGCTAATCCTTATGGAAGTGCTTCCCCATACCAAAGTAATTGCACTTGAAAAAGTTGGTTTTGAATATAAACAACAAAAGTTGCTATTCGTAAGTGTATGCGAGTCCAATTGCTTAAAAACGGAAAAATATTGAGGCTTTTGTACCTCTTGACTGTGGCTTGTCCTATGTACATTGAATAAAACGGTAAAATTTTAGTTTCGGGTTTGGTCGTAAAGGTCATGCTGTCGGCGATATTGCTTTTGTTCTTGGCATAGAAAAAAGAAGCCCCGTTCAAGTTCTTAAAAAGTTTATGTTTTATTTCAAAATTATATTTATGTATGTATTTATGTATCGTACAAACATATGTATATATTTATAATAAAATGTATGTTTCCAAATAAATTAAAGAAACAAATAAAAACTTTCTAAATGACATTTCATATTTTTTAATCATACTATAATATTTAATTTAACCACAACCATATAATTTAACAATAATATGTAGCTCCTAATTTATGGTTACCTCAGCCATGTTTTTTCTATGCGTGTTGTTAGAATGTATTTGTTAATATATTAGCACATGATTAAATACCAATACACGTGGCTTCAAAAAAAAAAAATAAAGGGACAAAAGAACATTTAAGCCAACCATTCACGGACTAATTTGGCTAAAAGTGCTTTAGAGGCACGCATTTCAGGACTATCGGAATTGCTTATAGACCCAAAATCAGCACAATGTGAGGTCCCAGGTATAACCGTTGCCCCATGAGTTTCATTTTGACCTACCACCCTCCAAGGATCTAAGGCGCCGTGTGTCATGTAGACATTTTTCACTTCGGGATTCAGGCCACCAAAGACGTTATTAGTTTCAGCAACTAATTCGTGTATGTGTTCACTTGTGTAATTGGAACCAAAAACATCATAACATAAGGTTGTATACAAAGTGACAGGAAATTTAGTGCCAAAAGGTTGATTGCAAGAATTTGACGTTTGATACCAACCAAATCCACTGCAGGTTTGATAAAACCAAGGTCGAGCTTAAAGAAATCAATTTCTCAGTATTTACGAAAGAGTATTATTGCTTATATACTTACAAGGTCCTGGTTGATAGGATATATTCATGTAATGATTCAAAGTATCTTTGTATGTGACATCTATGCAGCCTTGGACATAATCGGAGCTGCTTAAAAAGTATGTTTTTATGGCACTAACATCATCCTCAAAACTCGTTATGTTTGCACACTGATATGGAATATCTCCCTCCCTGTTAAGAATAAATTGTTAGTTAGGTTATTTTTAAAATTTTTTTTTTTTGTTTTCAGATTTACTTTGTAATTAATATATTTGAAATTGTGGAAAACAAGGTCCACAAATCTAATTCATTTGTATGATCAAAATAACTGCACAATTGTAACATGGCTTTAGCTTCAGCTGATCGATTATCAGCAAACATGTTTTCCAATTCGGCTATACCATTCTTGATACGATCATAACACTGTTGGGAACCCAATTCTAGGAAAGATTTTCCCGTTACTTCAAGGTATTCTTTAAAATCAACTTTGGCCAAAAGTGGAGCACTTGACGCCCAAGCACCATTTACCAATTCCGGATATAACTTACTAAACCATACCACCATACTAGCTGAGTAAGAGCCACCACAAATGATGACTTTAGAATTGGCTAGGCGGGAATCTGTTTCACGCTGAGTACGTATGAAGTGGGCTAAATCAGCTAACGCCTGCTTCACGCTCAAATATTTCAAATTCTCCACCGTTAAATTCCTTCAGATTTGAAAAAGAAAACAAAAATATATTAAAATAAAAAGTAAAGTTAATATATAGAAGTTAAGAGTATATGAATTGCTTTTCTTTGGATTTAAAATAATAAAAATTTGCTTCCAAGGTAAAAATACCAAGTCTACCCACACATGCCCAATATATAAGAAGCCCATGCACAGGAATAACTCAAATGAAGGCCATATATCATCGAAGCAATACGAAATTGATTTATGCAGTTACTCTATGGAGTACCCCCAAGCATTTACCTTTGAAACTTTAAGACAAAAAGGTGGTCGTCATTAAATTCCAGCTGCAACGAAGACACAGTTTTTACTCTTATTAATAGTCTGGCTGCTACCAATGTCCTAGAGTAAAGTGTGAGCTTCAATGTATTCGATCTCTTTTGTCAGTTGGATCATATCTTATCAGAATTGTAAGGTTAGGGAATTTGTAGAAAGAAGATTGCCGGTAAGTGCAAAAAGTAACAAAAGGTTGATAAAAAAAGAGTTAAAAACAAATGCTATCAAAACTAGTTTATCTTACAAGGAAACAAGTTGTACTTCAAAGGCTTTAAAATCTGTAAAAACAAACTTATTTATTTAAAATGAGCCGCGTACAAGTAGAAGTTTTAAGCAGTGGTCTTGATTATCTCCTTTACAAATCTGCTAATTTTTAAATTTCATATTTCACTGGGTACAGACATGGTTAGGTTGTTGATTATTTCAAATTAGTATTCAGGAAAACGGCACGCATGTGGTCTATGAATATCATTTGGAAAAAAAAAGGAAGGAACACTTGGCCTTATGGACGAACTCGCTATCGTTTGTGTTGGGCATCAGTCCATTTCACTGTGCAAATGGTGAAGCACATGGACACCTCTTGAGATAAACACTACAGAAGTTGTTTAGTTTTTAGTTCTGGGTACTAATTAGATTCATTAGCTCTTTGATTGTGGACAGTGGTCGTCCGGACAGCACGATGTGCTTAATGTTCTTCAAGAGAACGCGATGCATTCACTAACCTGGTTAAAATCTGGAAACTTTCAAACTACATAACCAGCCAAAAAGTGTTAAAGGCCCCGAAGAATAACAATGATCATAGTAAACTTTAACAGATCGATTTATCATAGATTTAAACGAATTTTTTAGAAATGATATGCCTCAATTTAAGTGGTTTGCCTTTCAAGTAGAACAGTGTGCTAGCACCAGTTTTTTTTTTTAATATAAAACAAACCCTTAATTAATTGTTCGTAGAAATTAATTGAATGACGAATTATCCTGACGTATTATCAAAAACGTTCATATGTTCTAAATTTTTCTTGCTTCTTAAATAATGTTGCAAAAATTAGGACTTACCTGGTGGGTTTACTTTCACCATAATAGCGATGTTCTGTGTTAAACAAAATGCCGTTATGCTCCTTAGCCAGATCGTAAAAAATACCCTTTTGAATTTCTTCAGGTGAAATTTCCTCTTCACCGCCTACACTAATAAACATAGGACCGCCACTCACAAAATTTTCTTCATTCACCATATAACGCTAGAAAATAAAAACAAATGTTTTAAAAACATAAGATTCTTTAATTTTCTTTTTAAAACTCCCACCATTTGCCATGTCCTTGTATCCGCTATATCGAAATGATCTAAATTCTGTGTAAACCATTTAGTTTCCACACTAGATCGGCGGGCAACCAATTTTTTGGGAGGACGTCTGAGTAAATTTTCAAAGGACTTGACAAAAACAGGTACTTTTTCATTCCTGCTCTCCGCTTGACTTAAGACTACAGTCGCAAATAGAACCACAACCGTTGCAATTAATTTCATTTTCTTAAATGAATATATACTTTGCCTGCAAACCCTTTTATACTTAATAATTAGAACAGTAATGGCGTATTTGAAAACTATTTCGCTTATTATAACTTGAATAATCTATTGAAATGTGAAATCTAAAAATAAACTTATCTTATCTTATAGTACTGTGTGATTATTGTGGTTAGATGGGCACAAATAACAAATTGTGGCATATTAATTGTTCCAAGAGGGTGGTCTTAAAGGAACTGGAAGTTGTTAGGACTACCAATAGTGCTGTCATGAGCTGCGAGTCAAATGGGGACATTTTCGTACATTGTAATTTTCACTTTTATTTATTATACTTGAAGCTATAGTGGACAAAGTAATACACACTCTGTATCTGATACGCTGCAAGAGATAGTCGTTCATAATAGTTAAAATCACCATTTACGCTTTTATACTTTTTATTGTGGTCAGCAAGTGTAGATTTGTAAATGAACTCTAGGCACCATAAACACCTATTTACGGGGACACCCTTTAATTTTTCTAGTAGCTGTTACTGCGGACATAACAATATACAACTGTTGAAATTGTAAGTGACTATCTAAACACTTCATCAGACCGTATAATGTCACCAGCTTTAATTTTTAATTTTATATTTATACTTGCAGGATTATTGTATTACAACGAACATAGGGAAACACATTCTGTGTAGAAATCAAGCTTATATATATCGCTTGAAAATATAGGGTCACGTATATGGATACGTGACCCATGAAGACACCCTTTAACTTTTGTTTTTAATATTTTATACTTCCTGCTATCGCAAACATGGTCATAAACACCATCTGCAGATATCATAAAGCAATGTGCATTTAAATATTTTTAAAATTATTGATTAGATTTAGCGGTTTATTTTTCAAAACTTGTAAACTTTGTAGTTCAAAAACTCTTCTAAATTTACGTGCTCAAGAGAAATTTGTTGTTCTTTTGAGCAATATTTAATAATTAATAAAGATCAAAGTTTCTCGAATTTAAGATTTTTCTAGTTACGTACTCACTCGGCGAGACCGACTTGTACACCTAATTTCAGTTCTCTAGCTACATATAATGATAGTACCCTAATATTGAAACAGTCAGTCAGTGAGTGTATAATAAAACCTGAAATTATTACTGCTTCATATCTCAGATACTAATCACTGCAAAACATTCAAACTTCACCCCTAGAAATCAAGTTTAAAAGCAGGCGATATTGAACAAGAGGCATTCCATCCGCAGCGTTTCGTTAACTGTAACAAATATGAGCCTCAATATTTTTACTAATTAGTTTTTACAAATTATTTTAAAGCCAGGGGCGTGGCACATCACATATAGAGAAAATATTTAAGATCGCTAATCTACGGCTTCTAAAGTTAGTTTTAATTTGTGTCTTTTAAATAAACATACATATTCAGGTCTAAAACAAGTACTCATAGGTGGAGTGAGGACCGAGTTTGCCTTGGTTTTAAATAAAACTAATAGAATTTTAATTTGCAAAATAGTTTATTTTAGAAATGAATCAAAACAAGAAAAAAGGTATATGCGAAATATAAAATAATTAATGTTAATACAAATCATTTTCTGACTAAGGCAGCAATTTTTTGCTTAGAAGCCTTCAGTTCAGAAGCATCTCTGTTGCTAATCGAATCCAAATCTAGAAAATGGTGATCTAAAATGAGAAAAGGCAAAGAGATTTAGTTATATTATACAAAAATATATATGATTTACTAACAAGGCATAAACGTGAATTGGTTGTGGTTTTGTATGCCTAAAAATCTCCAACCATCCAATTGGCCATGACTCCAATAAACATTTTCTACATTAGGATTAAGACCACCAAATATTTTATTAGTTTCTTGCAGCCTTTTTTGTATAAATGCACACACAAAATAGTAAAAAGGGTAACGGCATATTGAAAGGATGTTTAAAAGGAACCAATTTCATTGCATATCTGATAAATCCAAGGACGCACTATTTTAAAATAATATTTTTATCTGGTTTGTCAGGTCAATATAGTTGTCAGAATAGCCTTATCAAATTTTGCCAAATGAAGTTGCACATAAGTTTTACAGCAGCAATATTTTAACACTGCCCCCCAAAATGTATGTATGTACGTATTTTGCAGTGCACAGTGGGGCATAACCAATATATAATTCAACCATCCATATGTAAATGGCTAAATCGATTTATTCAGAGTTTGACATAAGCATTGCCGAATAGTTTCTGAGCTTAAGTTTTGAACCTGGTGATCATGCACATACCAGAGCTGGTGCTATGTGGTCTCAAAATTGAGAACCCTGCACCTTCAAATTTTTTTAGAGCTTCACATTTCTTCAATTTTCGTCCAATTTTGTAAAATTTTACGTTGTCTTAAAGATCCTGTTTATATCTACAAAATGCTGATTTACAACAGCATTTTATACGGATTTTAAAATTAAAATTTTGATTTTTTTTCCCCTTTAAAAACTACAGGATTTTCAATTAAAATTCCAAAATTATTATATTTGTATTTTAGTCTAAAAATATATTTTTTTAATAGAAAGGAATTTCCTTAAGGAATAAGAAATCAAAGCCACAATGTCGATATTTTACCAGAAAAACGGTATCTTACCAAAGAATACAGACATAAACCGATATTATTCAAAAAATACAAAAATTAACCACCAAAAAATCTAAGACTGGTTTTCTTTAAACCCATTGTTCAACTGAAAACTGAAATTTCAGGGGAAAAATTTTAATTTTAAAAATAAAACGAAATCGCTATGTTTATTGGTATTGTAAATATTATCGAAAATCGATATTTTCCAAAGGAAAAACTATACCTACCAAAAGAATATTGTACAAAATAAAAATTTTATTAAAAAAAAAAACAAAAATTAAAAAGGCGAAATTTCATCAATTTAGTTAAGACATCACAAAAAATCAAACAAAGAATAAAATTAAAATTTTACAATAAATCGAAATTTCAGCAAAAAATTTAAATTTTGACAATTACAAATTTGATAAAAAAAAAATAGGTATTTAAAAATAACCAAGTATAACCAAAAACTGCTCAATAAAATTTGAAAATATCGATACTTTATAAAATCGTAATTTTAGCTACAAATTCGTGGCAATTCAACCAATTATCGAAATAAGTTGAGCATTTAATCCAATTAATTTTACTTATAAATCGATAATTGAGTGCTATCGAATCTTAAGTACCCTTCAACACAGCAATGTTCGGCTTTTACTCTTATGATTTTCAACTTCATTAGTAGAATTATAACATAAAGATTAAAAGACAATTACTACGTTTCTACGCAGGGCTATTTGTAAATAAAATAATTTGCAGATTGAACTTAAAAATAGTTTTATTTTTTTAGTGTTTGTGTTGCTTAGTGTTGTTTTTTTTTTACATGTTTACTGTGCTGATCACACATAATAGTTGTTTTTACAATGCATTAATGCAATGTGGAAGCACTTTTTCCATAAATTAACGCAGTACATTTCTTAATTAAAAGACAACGTGGCAACGTCATATGGATTATTTGCAAATAGTGTCGTTAAACAGCAATTGTTCTAGTGAGTTAGTAAGTCACAATAAAAAAAATTATATTGCATCATACTACAATATTATTTGCAAATCAGAAGGACGTACGTATAAACGTAGTATATAATACTCGTAAATATTGATATAAAGACTAATAAACTATAAAAAAAAGTAACCATTATGTTATCACCAACTGTATGGCGTTTAAATATTTTTTTTTTTTTTAATTTTCACTTCTTATGATCTGCGGAGCCACCCAGTTAGGCTGTGTTTATTGTTTTCCTGAAATGAAATTCTTGATAAATTAAATTAAAATATAATTTTTCTAATAATTGTAATACAATAATTCTGAAAATATTTATGAATACAATGTGTAAATTTGCATTAATTACAAACAAATTGCAGGTAGTACTAGGAATTCTCAATTTGTTTGCATAAATAATTTTATCAAATTTCATTAAAAATATAGTAAACCATTTAAAAACTGCAATGCTGCGTTTAATATCTAAATTATTAAAAATTTGTACAACACCTACGGGGAATAATACACATGAATTCAGTATTTAATCCCTGAAAGTCTATAAATTATCATAACAAATTACGATATTATTTAATAATGCAATATAAGCTTGTTTTTGAATCATAGTTTTGATTACTTTGTGTGTTTTCCTATTATTCATACATACATACATATATTCAAATAGCTACAGTATCAATACCAAATAATCATAAAAATCCATAAAATACATCAACAGCTTATTTGTAACGAGTGATTTTTTAAGAGCTTGAGAACTTTTTTTTTAAAAAAACGCATAAAATTTGCATAATCTCATCGGTTCTTTATATGAAACGTTAGATTGGTCCATGACATTTACTTTTTGAAGATAATTTCATTTAAATGTTGACCGCGGCTGCGTCTTAGGTGGTCCATTCGGAAAGTCCAATTTTGGGCAACTTTTTCGAGCATTTCGGCCGGAATAGCCCGAATTTCTTCGGAAATGTTGTCTTCCAAAGCTGGAATAGTTGCTGGCTTATTTCTGTAGACTTTAGACTTGACGTAGCCCCACAAAAAATAGTCTAAAGGCGTCAAATCGCATGATCTTGGTGGCCAACTTACCGGTCCATTTCTTGAGATGAATTGTTCTCCGAAGTTTTCCCTCAAAATGGCCATAGAATCGCGAGCTGTGTGGCATGTAGCGCCATCTTGTTGAAACCACATGTCAACTAAGTTCAGTTGTTCCATTTTTGGCAACAAAAAGTTTGTTAGCATCGAACGATAGCGATCGCCATTCACCGTAACGTTGCGTCCAACAGCATCTTTGAAAAAATACGGTCCAATGATTCCACCAGCGTACAAACCACACCAAACAGTGCATTTTTCGGGATGCATGGGCAGTTCTTGAACGGCTTCTGGTTGCTCTTCACTCCAAATGCGGCAATTTTGCTTATTTACGTAGCCATTCAACCAGAAATGAGCCTCATCGCTGAACAAAATTTGTCACATTTGAACATTTCGAACCGAACACTGATTTTGGTAATAAAATTCAATGATTTGCAAGCGTTGCTCGTTAGTAAGTCTATTCATGATGAAATGTCAAAGCATACTGAGCATCTTTCTCTTTGGCACCATGTCTGAAATCTCACGTGATCTGTCAAATACTAATGCATGAAAATCCTAACGTCAAAAAAATCACCCATTATAAAAATTTATAATTGAATGAATAATAAACATAATGTAAGCACGCATGATAGTATCCACTAATAACATAACTTAATAACCACACACACACACACACAGATATGCAAATTTATGTTAAAACATATTTAGGAAAAAGGACATGGCCAAATTTGTAAGAGCATTGAATTAAAATTATATAGAAATTTTCTAAAGGCCAAGTTATTTTAGCCACTTTCGTTACACTGGATATGTTCTCTTGAAAAAAAAACAAACAAATAACAATTACTCGTACAGTATTATTCGCATGTGCTGCATGTATAATTGTATTTGTGAATGCAAGTGTGTAGTGCATCAAGGACATGCTTGAAGTAAGGCTTTTATTAAATGAATAAAAATGCATTCATGTGTGAGAATGTATACACATGTTTATTAACATTTAAAAATTTACATGAGAATGAAATTTTCCATTGCTATTTCGATGTGTCTGTCTATACGAGTAGATGTTTCTAAAGGCCTGACCAAATGTGTCAAAAGTGTAATTAAATTTGGAATTGAAAATTCTACTATTATTTTCAGAAGTATTGAGAGTCATATTTTCTAAAACATGTTTTAGTTTTTTTTTTTTTTTTTGTGTATAAATATTTTTCAATGAAAGTGTTAGTGCTATCGATTTTTTTCATACCACGTGTGCTGTAACTTTCTTTAGCTCTGTAGTATTATAGGAAGTAAGTTAACAATATATTTTTTTAGAGACATGCAATACTAAAGGTTATTATTATAACTTGCCAATAGCTAAAGTTAGGATTTTTTTGGAGCAATAAGGAGCTTTTCGTTATAATAACGAGGATAATGCTCATTACTATAACTTGTCCTTAAAGTACGTGATAGTTAAAGATTATTTTTAGCTGACTTAACTTTAGCTATTGGCATGTTATAATTATTAATGGGCCTAAGTCCATTTGCCCACCAATTATGTATTAATTACTTTGGGAAAGGGACAGAGAAGAAAGGCAGGTAGTAATGTAGAATTGCAGTAAAAGGTTTAATTTTTTTATGAACTCTGTAACTGCTCGCCATATATGGTTTTGGAAACGTGCTGCAGCCACTAGGTGTTAAGTAGGTGCATTGGTTTTAGAATGTTATTGTTTAGCGCGGCTGATATACGAAACACACACAGAAAAAACAATGTCTAAATACCATATAAAATAGAACAAAAGATATCTGTATGGTTTTTTTAAAGAAAGAAGTCTTATTATTTAATAATAAAAACCTTTTTAATAAAATCAAGAAGAAAACTTAGGGTTTTTATTAGCTATTCTTCTTGTTTTTTTCATAAAGGTTTTCTTCTTGATTTTATTAGGATATCTTGTCTTTTTTTACCAAAGCAAAAAATTAACCAAAAATTTTCAAAATAAAAAGCTAAAAACAATTTAAAAACTTCTGCTTTTTAAAAAGTTATATATGTATATTATACAGCTTTTTTGGCACCTTTTCCTTTTGTGGCTGATATTTTGCCTTCATACTATTCTCTATTTTTTCTTCTGATGGATTATCTGCAGGGGTTTGAAGCCACTTAATTTTTAAAACCCGAAAAACCAGGCTGAAAATTTTTATCGTCGTCTGCCAGGGATCGATTGTAGGCACGCACTTAACAACTACACCAAATGTATATTTTATTTTTTACTAGCTGTGCCCACCACGTCGTGGGCGTCGTGACAATATTTTGCTCGGTTTTGCTTTGATATTCCACACCAATTGAAAGTCTCTTACTTTTATAGTGCTTCAGTTATGGTGTATGTATTTAATTTATATAAAGGTACTTATCCCTCGATAAAATTCTAAAATTTATAAAAATTTTAAAATTCTAAAAATTATTGTAAACCGCTGTAAGTAGTGTTTAAAATATTTTAATAACAATGTAATTCCACAAAGTAAAAATACCAATTTTAGTCAACTGGCGCCATCTGTTGCGTACTAGTTTCTCAAGTATCCCACTTTCTAAAATAAAAAGGTGTGTGGTGAAAATATAACCGTGTTGAAAATATCCCAGTTTTAAACCGAAAATTTTAGCACCTTTAATCCGGAAATTGCATTTTTCACTGCTTTTTCTCCACTCTTGGAAATAAGATATTTTTGAGGAAAAAAAAGTATCCTATATTGGTATCAGGATACTAAGGTACCTCCCCCCAAAATTTTGTTAAAATCCATCCAGTAGTTTTTACGTGATGCTAACACAAACAATGAAGGACATACAGACAGGCAGACAGACGGAAATGAGTTACTATTTTATTATATATATAGATGTTTTAATAATCAGTTTCTATGCTGATTTATATAAACGAAATAACAAGAAAGCTAATATAATCAAGAAGATATCCTTATTAAAAAAATTAAAAACATATGATCATATAGGAACCTAATGAAATCAATAAGGAATACCTTTTTGAAGAAATCAATTAGGTAGCCTAATGAAACTAATAAGAAATTCCTTTTGCATACACTTCAGAAGAAATCCTAATAGAATCAAAAAGTTTTTCTCTATGGATTGTTTTTATTTTTTTGGGTGCCAAAAATTAGTAAAAAAAATTGTCTTATTGATTTAATGGGATTCCTTTCTTGATAAAATTAAAAGAATTTACCACATACAAAATAATAAGGAATCCCTTTGGAAATATATTATTTTCTTTCTGCTGGCATACCCCTTAGACTCAAAACATTTCATTGAGAAAATCTTTTTGATTCTATGAGGCTTTTTTAACTCTGTGCAGCATGTTTCAAGCCAACATATTATGTTGTAGTGTAACTACTTAAGCTACAGTAACCTCAAACAATATAATTTGTTTGCGCTTAGGAAAACTAAGAGGTTTTGTGCTAGACTTTCTTGATTATATGTATTTGTTTTTCTTCTAATTTCTTGGGCTTTCCCTTGAAGAGCATTGAAGGCGGTCCTTTAAAGTTTAACATGTTTAGGGTTAATTTTCTTTCGACAATGTTAGCTACTACTATAACCTTAAAAATGGATTAGATAATAGACTATTATTGAAGCTTTGAGATTATTGTAAATTAAATATAGTGTTCAGAAAAAGGAATTAAATTAGTCAACGACTCAAAGTACGCTCTATATCTTACATATCTATGGCTTAGATCTGTAAATCAATGTTGCCGATTTTCCCCTAGGTTTAGGGGATTTTTTTTTATTTAGGGGAGAATTCGGCGGATAACATTTGTTAGGG
The DNA here is from genome assembly GCA_949628195.1 of Phasia obesa. Lineage (NCBI taxonomy): Eukaryota > Metazoa > Arthropoda > Insecta > Diptera > Tachinidae > Phasia > Phasia obesa. The sequence goes on along the minus strand of OX451215.1, from coordinate 28,308,903 downwards.
GAAAAAATTGGGGTTTAACAAAATTTTATAGGCTGTTTTTTTGGGGGATTTTTTATGTTTTAACGGATGCTTAATTGGTCTATTATTATTTTTTTGCAACCAATAAATTAAAAATATGTAACAATCAGCTTTCTGATAGGTTCTTCTAAACTTTTAAACAATGTATTAGAAATTTGATTGATATTTTTTATGCGTGTAGTATGCAAAAGGAAGCGAAAATCAAATGTAGACAATTGGCAACAATATGCGTTAAATGGTTTAAGAGCGTCCATTAGGTTTCAAATTCACGTTTTAAAGCGCCAACGCGTGATATTGAAATAGAATAATAATAAGAGGGAAAAACCACTCACTGCGATCAAGAATATCTATAGCGTCCCCTGCCGGGTACTAAAGCTCCAGCTCTTAAGGGGAATGTTAGGTTTGCAGTTAGTTGTAGTATTGACAGGCCCTCGTCTTTTAGAAGGTGCTTGGTTTGTATGTTCGGTGCACCACCAGTAGAAATTTTTATAGTTTGTTACTAACTATGTAGTGGTTAAAATAGGGTACATAACTTTTTCAAATTTCAAGTGGGCGTGGGCTCATCCCTTACAATATTTTATTTATTTATCACCATGTTATTTGAGGACTGTGATAGGTAAGATCTTAAAATTTTGTGCAAGTAACTTTCTTTTTAATATGCATGGCGTTTAAAAAAATTCGCTGGATTAAAATAGTAGGCGTGGTACCTCCCATTACCAGATAACTATAATAGGTAGACTGTAGAAATTTTGCACAATTAACTCTCTTATTATTATGCACAAGAGAACTATAACAGGTAGGGACTTAAAAAGAGAATTACTTATATTTTCGGGTACCCCCTGCAAATAAATTATCTGTATCTAGACATTTGCTTCCTTGAGCAAAACATGTGCTTTCGTGTTAAAGCTCGTTCATACTTTTGCTTACAAATATTTATTTTATTTTTTAATGCCGGGAAAAGCAAAGCGCACCTTGAATTGCTAGTATGTAATAAAATGCACATTAGTTGCAAATGTCTAATTAATGCGGTTTGTAGGAATATTCATAAGCCTTTAATATTAAAAAAAAAGTGCAACAAATTATTAATGATTGAAAATTATGTGGTTTGCATAATTATATTCTTCCTAAGTTCCTTTCCTTGTATTCAGTATATTTAATTCCCTTTACTCCCACTTAACTATTGTGTTTTATGTCAAGCAAAATTTATTTTCCTATCAATTACATTTTTCAAATTATTGTATTTAAAATCGATTTTCTGTTTTCTATTCAGCAAAAACCGCACATTTGTGTGTTTTGTTGAGCACAAAAGCCTCATAAATCCACAATGCTAAAAAAATAAGTATGAGTTGATTCTCTTAAAACTAATTCAATTATATTTAGATGTCATTTCAAAAAGCCACTTAATTTATATTATAATATTGAAAAAAAATTTTGTTTAATTTTTTTACTGACTTAAATATCAACAGATATAAAATTCATAGCAAAATTGCATTAATAAGCGCATAATGGGTCATTTCTCTTTTCTATTTTAAATGTGTTAAAATAATAATAAAGTGCCTGTATGTTTGTGCGCATTTTGTGCAATTTAATTAAATTAAAATCACTGCAAACGCACATTCTGTCTGTCTGTCTGTCTGCCGCCGCCACACAAAAACCAAACAAAACTGTGTGTGGATTTGAATGAACGAAAGTTTCGTTTTGAAATAATTGAAAATGAAAAGGAAAATATACAAAAAGATACATAATTTCAAAAATGTATATAGAGTTTCATATAAGACTAGCTATTGTTAGGACTCATAAAACGTTGCCCACACACGTTGTCTGCGTCATAATAATATTTGGTTCGATTTTGCTTTAAAGCTAATCCACACTAAATTTTAACACTTACGTACTGTACTTACTTTATACAAAGGTACCCATGCGTGGAAAAAATTCTAAAATTCAAAAAATTATCTGTAAAGTTCTGTAAAAGGTGTTTAAAATATTTTAATAACAATTTTATAATTATGCTTTTCAAACTTTAGGTCTTTTTTATAAAAATTTGAAATTTATTTTTATTTTCAATATTTCGCTACACCATTTTTTCATCATTATTTGAATTAATAAGGCATTCCAAGAGGATGTGTCGATATCCAAGTTATTAAGTGTTAACATGCATTTCTTTGTTGTATCATGAAGAGCCTTGAGTGATGCAGTAGATAGTATTCTTTTTGGTTGATTCAGAATCCTTTCTACTAGCGTGACAACAAGTACTCGTTTATTGTTGTAACGCTCCTGAAGAAGCGTCCATGCTGTCTTGTAATTTTCTTCTGTTAGAGTTAGATGACTTATAAGTCTGCCAGCCTCCGCCGATAAATTTTTTTTGAGGTACCACATCTTTTTAACATTCGGGGGACGCTGCTTATCTACCATCTCTAAGAAAAGCTCATAGAACTGACGCCACATTAAACAGTCGCCATTAAATTGAGGTGGAAGCGCACTGAGTGTTGTCGTGTCACTTCCCAATTGTGGCGCAAGAGTAACGCCTTCATTGTATTTATCTCTTATTACTGCAAGTTCAACCAAATGCTTTTGAACTAAGTCTTTCAGGTCATCGTATTTATCTTGATGTAAATCCAATCTACATTACATTACCATCTTTCAGTTGGTAAAACTGTTTTGGCAGATTCTCTTCCATTGAGTGCCAAGCCTTTTAGCATACGAGTAAGCGCTGTCATACGGGCAGTTATGCTTCTGGCTAGCCCACGGATTGACTCCTCTTCTGCGAAATATTGGTTACCTGCAAAGCCTCCTGTTATCTTCTCTCTTTGGGTTGGCACTGGCTTGGTATTTCCAGACGACAGTTTTCTTATTTCCGACTCAATGTATTCAATTGAAGAACTATATTTTTCACCAGTTGATTTGTATAGGTCCATTACTATATAAGGATCCTGTTCTGATTAGGTGGGATCGCCACGAGTTCTATTCTCCGTTTTTAGCAATTAAATTTTATGGAACTATTTTTATTTCCTGACGATTCTACCCACTGGTGTATTGAAATATTGAAAATAAAATAAATTAAATTTAAATTTTTATAAAAAGACCTAAAGCTTAAAAAAACATAATTATAAAATTATTAAAAGCGTCAAAAATTACAATAATTTTTTAATAACAATGTAATTCCACTAAGTAAAAACACAAATAAAATACAAATTTTATTCAGTTGGCTATTTGACAGTAAGTCATTCATATTTTGTCATTATTTTAAAACAGCGCCATCTGTTGCGCAAGCGTGTTTAAAATATCCCGCTTTCAATTCATATTTTGGCATTTATTTAAAACAGCGAAATCTGCAGTACCTTTATATCGGGAAAAATCATCGGCGTGCTCTCACTGCTTTTTCTCCCATTTCTCTTGGAAATACGATATTTTTGCGGAAAAAAGGTATCCTATATTGGTATCAGGATACTAAGATACCTCCTCACTAAATTTTGTTAAAGTCCATCCAGTAGTTTTTACGTGATGCGAACACAGACAGAAAGACAGAGAGGAAACGAGCTACTGTTTTATTATATGTATAGACAGCAAATATATCTGTGTGTATAAATGTTTGAGGTTAATTGTTTGTATGCTGCATATGGTCAGCTCTATTCTGCATATGTCTCTCTCTCTCTCTCTCTCTCGCTCTGTTGCTGTACTGAACTGAGTTTAAACATATTTACAATACCGCAAATAGCTGAGTCGCTACTTGCATTGTATTTACATCTCTACAATGCACAGTATTACATTCATAACTAATAATTAAATTTAATCGCCTTTCTGTCGTTTGGCAATTTTATCCAATTAAATATCGTGGTTTTAATGCCATTTCACTCTTCATTTATTCATTTCAGATTTTTTTTTTTTTGTACCCATTTTTTTTTTTTCAATTGTGCTGAAAGTTTTATTCAAATACATTTGCATTGTCTGTTGTAAAAACCTAAAAAAAAGCACAGCATACAAAAAAAATCCCAGACAATGGTATAAAACATTTCTGTGCAAATAACCAAAAAATAAAAACAAATACTTTTTAATAGACATTTTTGTTTAATATTAAATTAACAATTTTCTTTTATTTTCTTAGAAAAAAATGGCTAAAGCTCTATTTCAAAACAACAGAAATAAATTTTTCTTTTAATTAAAATTCATGTAAAAGTTGTTATCGATAATCTTGGCTAAACAATTGAGCATTGAATTTCAATTTCAATTTCCAATTAAAAATATAAAATATTTGAAAAATAAGGGAGCTGGTGTTATGACTGCTCATTCATGTCTGAGGTGGTTACGAGCACGGCTTATAGCAATAAATAAAATTTAACACAATATTATTGCAGACATCGAAAGCCATAACACATCAACTTTATAAAGCTTTTTAACAAAGCATCATTTTTATTTATTTATTGAAAACTACAGTACCACAAGATTTACTCATATTTAAAAGTACTGGGAAGATACAGGCATAATAAGATTATTTTATTTGTTTTAAATTTTTTGAAAACTTAGGACACTTAAACATTGTAACGGCATAAATGACAATAAATTATAGTTCAAAGTTACAGATAATAAAACAGACAATAATTAAGTTGTCTTATACATTAAAGGTGCACTATTGCCACACTTTGCATTGCTTAATGTTTGGATATTAGGTAGAAGTTCATACCAGAGATGTGTGATATTAACAAACATTTTTTACTTACTTTTTATTAGAGATAAAGAGGTTATCTGGTGTAGATAATTTTTTGCGACATTCTAGTATCTTCCAAAGATTCCTCAGTATAGTTTAAACTCTTCTACCTAAAGCATTGTTATAAGGCTCTTGCTAAAAATAACTCCAAGATTTTTTGCACCGTCAATAAGGTTAATCGTGGAATCACCAAATAATATTAACTGCAAATGAAATTGTTAGAAGATTTTATTGCTTACTAGCTCTGCCCACACACGTTGTATGCGTTCTGACAATATTTTGTTCGATTTAGGTTTGATAGTAATCCATACAAAATCTTAAGGCTCTTACTTTTATAGTGCTTCATGTATACGTATATTCCATATAAAGGGTGATCCATTTTGAGGTACTTTTTTCAATGGCCTTTTTTTTTGAAAGATCACGTGTGAGTCGTGTCTTGCTGTAATGTTATTTTTGTTTAGCATTGTTTGGCATTTCATAATGGAAAGACTTACGCCTGAATCGCTTCGCTCTATGGGCTCTTGAAAAGTTCCAAGAAGATCCGACGTTTTCTGAGGCAAATTTTGTGTAGCGATGAGTTCAATTTACGGCTCAATGGGTATGTAAACAAACAAAATTGCCGCATTTGGGACGAAGAGCAACCTGAAGAGAATCAAGAGCTGCCACTTCATCCAGAAAAAATAACGGTTTAGTGTGGTTTGTGGGCCGGTGGAATCATCAATCCATATTTCTTTAAAAATAATCCCGGTGCGAACGGTAACGGTCAACGGTGACCGTTATCGTGCCATGATAACTGACTATTTGATGCCTGAAATTGAAGCTCGTGATCTCGGCGATATTTGGTTTCAGCAAAACGGCGCCACTTCCCACACATCGCATCAATCAATGGATTTATTGAGAGAACATTTCCGTGAGCACTTAATTTCACGTTTTCGGCCGGTCGATTGGCCACCAAGATCGTGCGATATTACACCGTTAGACTTTTTCCTGTGTCATTCACCAGTTACCAGTCGATAAGCTCGAACAAGTCATCGAAAATTGGACTCAAAGGAACGGCCAACATTTGATAGACATAATTTTCAGAAAATAAATGCCAAAGAATGTTCTTTCAAATGATAATAAACATTCTCCATTAAATTTGAATTTTCTGTGTTTTTTTCTTTAAAAAATTGTGGAATCTCGAAATGGATCACCCCTTATAAAGGTAACCATCCCTAGAAATGTCATACCGTATAACATATCAAAATGAAATTTCTGCCTTTGGTATATGGAGATGAAGGTCTGTATAGTTTTTAGACTTAATCGGTAGGGGGCAAGGGGTAGTTTCCTTACCCGCAAATTTTGTGAACGCTCTACAGGTCATAGCGTATGACATATTAAAATGAAATTCAGTATGTGCCTTTGGTTTACGGAGATATAGAGCTGTATAAATTTTGGGCATAATCGGGAAGGAGCAAGGGGTAGTTTACTTAACACCCCAAACCGAAAATAATTAATTTTTCGATTCGAATATACTTTGAACTTATATTCTTTATGTAATATATCCATACAAATAGCTGTTTCGATTGGGTATGGTCAAGTTGAGTGTAGGCCACTCTAGATTTTTTTTAAATGTAAAAGTGATTGCTCTAACTTGCATTATTACTTTTTGACTATGTGACATACAAATTTTTAATCAAATTCTAATTCATTTGTAAGATATAAACAACTTTTGTTACATAAATGAAGCTTGGTGTGGTAGCCATGCTTGTTTTTCCAAAACACAAACTCTTCACTTGTGTAGTTAAACTTTTTGCGATTACAATCCCCTGGTGTAAAGGAAATAACGATGCCATTGTTTTCATTTTTACTAGGCAAACTCGGTCCACGTTGTTAGACTTAAGCATTAAAAGGCAACTATGCATTTAATTGAGTTAATGAAAACAATCGAATATGAAAAATAATTTTATTTTTTTTTTTCTTATTTTCTCGAAATTTGTTTCTTAAATCCCAGTTAACGGATCATTTAAAAAAAAAATTAAATAAAAACTAAAATAATTTATTTACCTGTATGTCCAAAATGATTATTATTTGTCGATATTATATTCCGGTTTTTTAATTTATAACAATTTCTTTGATTTTAAATAGAAACTATATTAATAAATTATTTATTTGGGCTTAAGTTCTTAATTATAAAGAGGTAAAGAATAATTAGACACCAGCAGAGCAGAATGCATTTTCTAGACAGCTACGTCCTTCATCAGTACTCTTCGTATCTATCTACGACGGACGTAGCTGTCTAGAAAATGCATTCTGCTCTGCTGGTGTCTAATTATTCTTTATCTCTTAATAATTAAGAACTTAAGCCCAAATAAATAATTTATTCATTTAAAAATAGTTCAAATAAAATTCATATATAAAATATATTTTTTCTAAAACATTTACTTTATTTGTGTTATTTAAAACAATAAAATAATTTTAATTTCTAAGCTCATATTGCCTAGAGATTGAAGGTTTTGAGATTTCAAGATTACAATGTAAATTTGTAAAAGTTCTTTGTAAAAATTATTTCATTCTAATTACATTCCATGCAACGGTGCGTATGAGCGATTTGTTGCAAACTTTTTGTTTCAAAGTTGTGCCAATTAAATCTATTTTTTGCAAGTAATAAACATATTTGTGTCCATATGTATTATTGCTAATTGTACAATAACGTCATTAAAGTAAAAAATACAGAACAAGAACAAAACTTTAACTGTAAACTCCACTTGAAATATTGCTTTTAAATTTTTTTGTTTATTTTAACGACCAAGTTTCTAACAATCATTTGTGCTTCAAGTTCAAAGCTCCTTTTAATTTAACATAAAAGAACAACAGAAAATGTTGTCTTTCGAAAAAAGCAGTAAAAAATAGAAAAAAACCTTATTAAAATTGTGTAAATAAAATTTTATAAAACAAAAAGTTTTTCTTACTTTATAAAACACAAAAACAAACAAAAAACATGTAATTTAGCAAAAGGTTGAGTCAACCACAAATAAATTGAACTCTAACTGCTGTTGTTGCTGCCACGCTGCAAATATATACATATATACATACTACTATTTACCACAAACCAACACACAGAGACACACATGCACATCCATATAAACATTTATGTAACTTGCAGCTTGTGGTGTTTTAATAATGCTGATGGTGGTGGTACTATAAGTATTTTCCAACTTGAGCTTGCAACCAACAACAGAAAAAACAGTCAACAGCCATAATATATGTTGCAAGTTTAAACACAAAAAGAATTACCACAATATCCATGCGGCCATAAGGTTTGTTTTTATAGTCTTATTTGAATAACCATTTCCAGTGGATAATGAAAAGAAAAATAAACATTTTTATGACTTCAGTAGTAGGAAGGAAAAAATCACATTAAACATTGTATTTATAGGAACGACTGAATAAAAGGATAATTATAAAATTATACATTTTATATAAGTATAAAATATATATTTATATATATTTTGTTTTCAAGAGGAGTTGCATTTAAATTTGTTTATAAAGAGCACAGATACACAGATACTTGCGTTCTAAGTTTATCTAAGTATGAGATTTAATTGCTGTTGTTTTTAATGGTTTTGCTTAAAATTAAGTTGAATCAGTTCCAAGACGTTGTGGAAAGCCAAATATGTATTTGTATATGTTTAATGCAGGGGCAATAACGAAGCAGATTACTTCCTTAACGGGTCTCTTTCGACCCCCTTCCGTCCTCTATGATTGTAGATAACCGAAATGTAATTACGGCAACTTTACCCTCATAGAGGTCAAGTGTTACAACCAGCCTTTAATCTTGACTTTAGTGATTTCAGACTGTCGACTGATAACTGTCGGCCTTCTTTCTCATCACGCAGTCTCTGGTAATTGCTAGCATATGTTCAAGGCTTAGAACCCCAATGGCATCCGCATTTAACACGTTTCTACCAGTGGTCCTAAGTCTTATGCTAACCAGTGCCAGACATTCAGACACAATGTGTGCTTCCGTTTCAGCCTCCTTCAAGCACAGTCTGCAAGTATCATTTTCGATTTCCATCTTGGCTAGAGGATACTTGAATTTTTTATGACCTGTCACTAATGCAGTTAGTTATCCAGCTTAGAGTACATTTATTGTATCTGAGTATCTTACTGGCCTACCTGCCCATGGGATCTTTGAGCACCATTCGAGCCAGCCTGTTCGAGGTGGAGGTGTCACTCCACCTTTTAAGGTTTAATAAGTCCACTTATTATAGAACCTCAGCTCGCATTATGCCACTAACCAGCGCTACTCTGGGTTCTGGTCAACATAAATTCACAGCCGATCCCTCTTTTGCTAGTTGATCGCTGCTTCATTCCCAGCTGTGCTTATGTGTCCCTTAAGCCACATCGATGTTACCTCATTAATCGAGGCACATCTGTTAAGTTTTAGAAAAACCTTCCTCATATGCTTTATAACCGACTGGCTGTCAAGTGCAATGAGAACATTTCTCCCCTGCACCCGACATTCTAACAGGTGATCCAATGCAATTCTGTCTGGTAAACGGAGAGTTACTCCACCATACAGGACAAGTACAGCTCCTGCCGTCCATAAGAGAACCATTAGGAAAGATGCTGATGTCATATTCTATACACTCATTGTGTATAAAGCCTTGAAAATAATGACAAAACAGAAATTGAAAGAGGGATATTTTTAACATGGTTTCGCAACAGATGGCGCTGTTTTAAAATAATGACAAAATATGAATTACTTACTGCCAAATAGCCAATTGAATAAAATTTGTATTGGATTATTTTTACTTTGTTATTAAAATATTTTAAACACCTTTTACAGCGCTTTACAATAATCTTTAGAATTTTAGAGTTTTATATAAATTTTAGAATTTTATCCAGGGATGGGTACCTTTATATAAAGTAAATACGTAAGAGTCTTAAAATTTGGTGTGGTTTTACTTTCAAAGCAAAATCGAACAAAATATTGTATGGACGCACACAACGTGTGTGGGCACAGCTAGTCACTTAGTAAGTAGATTTTTTCTTGTTAATTGGTTATTCATTATGTAAATTAATTATTAGAAGAATTTATTTTAGAACATTGTTTGAAAGTTCAATTTCAATGAAGAGACATATTTTTTGTATTTGTAAAAATAAAAGCAAACAATTTCTTAATAACCAAATAACTTGTTACGAATAAATAACTCTGAGCTGTAATAAATACTTTGTTTTATTATGCAAATTATATTAAAACAACAAAATCATGAACGGCAACAGTATTAACATTAACAAAAATAGCATTTCAATCATACAAATAAGTAGAAAATAAAAACAGGAAGAATGTTAATGTTAAATAATTTAATTACACGCACTTTACAACCATGAATGGTTTTTCATTCTAGCGGAACTGGCGTATAATAATATCGCTTTTATTTATATATTTTTCATAAAATTTAGACACACTTTTACATTACTTGCAGTCACAAAGATTCTATGAAGCAATCGTGTGTTGATGTGATTGTGGTATTGCTTTTGTGTAGATAAATCTTTAAACAGTTCTTCATATCGTTAGCAGCATAAAAATGTACAAAAGAAATTGCCAACCAACAACAGAAGCAGTGTTATAGTTGTACAAACGAACATTGTTTTTATTACTGCTGCCATCATTCTGCTACTTTTCCACAGTTTCAACAAAAATCAAAAGAAGAAAAAAAAATAACTTTGTAAAGTTTTGCTTGCCGTATTTTGATGGGAGTTCATTTCATTTGTGTCTTCTCTGCTTAAAAGCTAAAACCTCAAATATTAAAACATTACCCAGCCATAAGCGGCTCTAAAGCTAATGGCATTCATTGGTTTTACTGTTCTTCGTATTATTTTCACTTTGTGAAACACATACTTCCTCGAACGTACCATACGTAAACATCACTTTGCACAGCCAGACATTTAGTTATGTTTCATTCATAGAAAGAATAAAAGTAAAAACAAAAAAAAACATCTTTAGAACTGTCTATTTAAAAGAGAATTATGAAAAGCTACTTTGCCACCTGCAGCTAATATTTATTTATGCGTAAAAAATATATTTTTCCTGTAATAACAAGAGCTCTAATAGTATCAAAGTCTTGTAATGTTTTTTGTAGAGTTTGCAATACATAGATTTATTTATCTGGTTAATATTGCAAGGATTTAACAGAAGAAAGTGGGTTAAAAATTTCATACACTACACTTCTTTATTTATTCTTTGTGCCTTATATCAGTAGGAAGATTAGCTTAAATTGAAACATAATAATTATTTAGCCAGATGTGAGTTTTTTTTTATCAACTTAAAATATTGTAACCTATGGAAGCGATCTACCAATCTAGTTTTGTTTCTTCATAATACCAGAATGGCTGGTTGGACTGTAGGTGTGCCATAAGTTAATAGAAGTAATAGTTAGAGGCATTATAGGGTGGGCCATTCCCACAAAACACATCCCATTTAAAAGTACGCGTATGTCTGAATCACTTCCAAAACTTGGTACCTAGAAAAATTATGCAGCTTAATAAATTAATTTCTGAGTAATTTACTACAGCAACTTGATAAATCCATGACTTTTTGGATAAAAGAAATTCTTTGGGAAAAATGGTTTTGTCTAGCTTTCCTTATGCTTAAAACATTCAATCTAGCGTCTTTATAATTTTTTATCGGAAATTATCGGATATCCTAAATTGATTAACAAAAAATCAGTAGGGAGATTTCATAATTTCCTTTCTGAAAATTAATCATTTTATAAGAAAAAGTCTTTTATTTTTTTTCGCAATTTTTATTTATTGTATCTTCAATATACTTGAACTATCAATAACTACTCATATCTTAAGTATTAAAAAATAAATATACTTGTTAAGTCCAACCAGTGCTGGTCAAAAAAAATGTATGTTTCACGGTTACTGTTATTTGCGGATCATCCCTCTGATGTACGCATGAGAGAAGCAGTGTCCTCCTTCTTAGTCGAATGTAACCTGTTTCATTTAGTATGTTACGGGCCAGTGGATACGGATGAGTTTCAAGCTTCTTTAAATACCTTATGGCAAGTTTCGCTATTTCTGGGAAAATAGGGGCACCAGACGCTAGGGTTCCTAGAACCTAAATCTGGAAGAAAAGGTCTGTGTGTTAAAACATACGGGTTCTCTTCGAGGACCGACCAGCGATCAAAGGACTGGTACCACGGGAATTGGTAGCCCCACGGAGAGCCTATCCTCTCTGTGACCGGTTATTGGTGAGGTCCCCTTCGGGGGTTCACGTGGTGGTTGTGGTTTAAGATCGATTTATGTAGGTATGGTGTACGGTCGATCAAGTGTGCTGTTGCACTCTCAACAGACGGAGTTTGGATAGTCTCCAAACCCCTAAGCAAGAGGCTATAATATGGATCTAGGCTTGCCTTGGATAAGGCTTGCCATATTATATAAATTGCTACTCATTGTGACTGTATCACACACAAATTGCGATTGGTGGCAGTCGTAAAGTGTTGATATACTACACAATGGGGGCGCTAGTCTACGCTTAAGTTTCACTCGGTGGTAAGACCACCGTGAGATTAGGCCAATTAGGCAGGTACTCACGTTAATCTTGTTCCACAATTGTACAGTAGAAGTTTGCAATCTAAGCTGAGGGTAGAGTTTCTGCCAGTTTAGTTGGACTGCTTTTAACTCCAATCGTGTTAACATGGATTCTATGTGGCTATTCAAAATAAGGTGAGGTATTTGACGTCTGAAAGCTGAGATATCATTTTGTTATTTATGCGAATAGAGGGGCATGAGTCCCTACGCAGTGTGAAAGTTATATAAGTGCATTTTTGTTTATTCAGCTTTATTCTCTATTTTTTCAAACATTTTTCTTGTGGTCTTGTAAATATCGTTATGCTACTTCGGGTCTTTCGTAAATGCTTAAAAAAGCTGTGTCGTCAGCAAATGTCGACATGTGGACTCGGTTACTAGTTGGTATGTCTAAAGTATACAATAAGTATAATAAGGGCCCCGGCTTCGATTGGCTGGGATGAGCTCGAAAAATCTCCTTCTTTCACATAACTAACTAGCAGCTTATATAGGTTTACGGGCAAATTCAGTTTTAGCTTATATATTAGACCTTCATGCCATACCTTATCGAATGCTTGAGAAAAGTCGATAAAAAGCGCAGAGCAATATTTTCTTTCTTCAAATGTCTTCTTAACAACATTGACTAACCTGTGAGTTTGTTGGATCGTACTGTTTTTTCTTGAAGCCGCATTGATGGTTTTGAATACATCCTTTGTCGCTTAGAATAGCGTTCAGCTTAGTTATTAATATCCTCTCAAACAGCTTTAGATATTAGATAGAAAGCTTATAGGTCTGTATGATTCAATTTTTGTGTGGTCTTTTCCTGGTTTAGGAATCATGATAATCAAGGACACCTTCCACTCTGTGGGAAAGTACTCAAGACTTAAAATGGCATTAAAAATAAAAAGAATAATTTTTCGGTTTTATCAACGCCGGAAGCTTTTTTGGTGTTTAAATTCAATACTGCCTCTTTAATATCACCTAATTCAAATCTTAGCGGTACTACAGCAATACTTTCGAGAGAGAGAGAGAGAGAGAGAGAGAGAGAAAGTAGATATTACTACAAGTATACTTATATAATCATACTAAAATATTGCTTCTGTAAATTTTCTTATTTATTGTTAGTGAAAATTTAGTAGTCCCTGTAAGTTATTCTTAAAAAAAAGTGCAGAAATGATTTATTTTTTTTTTATTTGTTGGCATAAAATGTTAATTGCATTTATTTAACGAATCCTCAGCTACATCAATGTCAAACAAAGTTAAGCGGTATCAACTAGTATTAATAAGTTATTACACAAAAACTGATGACGCCCTTTTTGAAGGGCCCACTGGTTGTCAGAATCTCTCGAGGACCATAAATAAAAATTGGCCACAAAATCGCTAAATTGATTAAAGGGTTTTACCACCCTTTGCTAGTAGAATCAAACCTCTAATGTCAAGTCCATGTATTTTTTCACTGTTGCACTGTGTAATTAAAAGTATAATTTGGTATGTAATCTAATATTTAGCTGCAGACAAAAGATAATGAAGACACATTTAAACAAAGGATATTTTATTATTACATATTTCCAAATAGTTTCTGTGATCTGAAAACACCACAATACATTTTTCCTTATATTATTTACATCCCATTAAAACCACTAGGTTAACTTTATCTTAACGATTCCAACGAACCAATGACTGTAACAAATGCTAGTAAAATAACCATTTACAAATAAATATATATGTGTGCATATGTGAACAAAGATACACTTAAATACAGACATTTTTACCAAAACGAACACACATACAGCCGCAAACAGTCAGCACATGTTTAAAATAATGGCAGAGAACAGAGTAGTAAAGCAATCATCGTCACTTTCCGTTGTTAAAAGATTAATACAAAAGAACAAATACATGCACACATACAGACGTATGTATGTATTAACATCTGTACATAGTCATAAGCACGTATTTATACATTAATACATTTATATAATAATAAAACGGCAAAAGGAAATTTCTTACTTGAAAACAAAATAATAATGAGAAAAGACAAGCTAATAATATTTAATAATAAAATATAACGAAACATGCCAAGCAATAATAAATAACAAAATAAAATTGTTTCAATTAAAATTAGTCGAGTGAGTATTGACTGTATCCAAACTAATGGCATTTATGTTTTTGTTATTTGAATTTGATTTAACATTAATAGTAGAAAAATAATCGTGGTAATAAATATATATAGATTTATACACATTTTCTATAAAATCTTTACTTCCAGTTTATCTTTTTTATTACACTGTTCTGCAAAAAATTACAAATACATTAAATAATTGTAGTTTTCCCGAAATTCATGTCATAAATTCAAGATTGTGTCCATTGCATGTGGATATTACACTTTTTGTTAAAGTCAGATACCTTCACAAAATTGTGAATACAATCAAGAATTGTGCATCGATTTTGATAAATTACATCTACATCTGTTGATGTTAAATTGGAATTTTTCCCGATCATAGTACACAACAGTTTTTTGCCTTCATCGCTTTTTCACCTCCTCTGGAATTTATACAACATTCAATATCTTCAGTGGACTTTTTCTCAAGTGTTATGAATAAAATGTACGTTAGATCAGGTTAACCCTACAATACTAACCTACGTAAATGTTACGTGTAGTTTGTTTTATTATTGTTGCTATACAAGCATCCAATGGCCTAACGGTACCAAATTCCACAAATGCTTCTTTCAATAGTTTTTCGACTTTAGAAACATCAGCTACGTTAGTGTTAAAGAGGAGGAAATGGATGAGAGAGCCATGACAGTTTCGCTGATAAAAATTGGTGCTCCCTGCAACAGATAAAAATTACATCGAAAAAAAATTGGCAGATGCTTAGAATATAGCACTTCCAGCATGTAATAAAAATTGAAAGAGAGTATGAACAAAATTATTCAAATCGACCTGGCTTTCGAACTTTCTCGAGAAAAGGGGAAACAAATTTTGTCACCAATCAAAGAAGCATATGACACCCACATAGGAGCATAGGAGCATCAAATAAAATAAGGCAAAAAATGCATAAACCATATGAACATTTATTTTATTTCAGCTCTGATTTGATCGCAAACATGCCATTCCACCTGCCATTAAAATTGTTTTTCGTTACTTTAATATGAATTATTATTTAATTTTTATTATTTAAGAAATAGCCACTATTAAAATTGAAAAAAAAAACTGCTGAAATAACTACATTAATTGAAAAAATTCCACAGTACGTAAAAATTACCTGGCGTTAGTATTAACGTAGTATTAAATAGCGTTAGTATTCTAGGGTTAAGCAAGCCGCATGTATAAATCTAGTTAACTCGGAGGCCATTAAGGTCCATTGTGAAGACCCGACGACCATCTACCCCTATAAAACTCGCGTATCTCCCATTCGTAAGAACCACCTGTAGTTTCTCGCAAAACCTATCAGGATAGTCAGTGTCGCATCCTAAGACAGTCCAAGAATTTTTGGCCCAAATATTTGAGCCTGTATTCTTGCGGGCAATCCCAGAGAATATATGGAATTCACTCTTTCCCTTCTAAAAGGCTTTTATAGGTCTCAGCACCAGTGATTTACATACGCCTACTAGAAGCGATTTCGAATGAAATGAATATAATTTTTGCAAAAAAAACCGACTTCAAAACAGATAGAAGGGCACCAGTTATACACTAAAAATGTAAGAAGTAATCTGTAAGAATTAGATTTAAACCAAATAATAGATGCGCCAAAATTAGCGGAAAAAAGTAAAGACTATGTGTCAAGCATCTACCTAAATTTAAAATATTTTCATCAGCATCCGTCTTTTATGGGGACACCATTCAAGCCTCCGTCTGATTTCAAAGATAGGGTCACATGGATCAAATAACATCACTTATTCGGACACACTTTAATTTACAATTTTAAATGAAAGACCTGTTGTTATAGAGGACTTGGCCACAAAGATTCTTTTTAAATTTTAACTATCTGTGTATAACGGTTAAAAAGTTTAACCATATATATAAAATTACATGAACTATTGGGACACCCTTTACATTATAATTCCAAATATTTATCTTGTTATACCAGAGAAAGTAGTGGATATTCTGCCTAATTTTTAAGTGTTTGTGTTTAACGGTTCAAAAGATAGGGCCATATAGATCAAATAACATAATTTATGGGGACACCCTTTAGTTTCTAAATTCACATTGTATACTTGCTATAGTGGACTTTGCAATACAAGTTTCTTGTAAATTTCAGCTGTCTGTCTATAACAGTTCAAAAGTTTGGCCACATACATAGAATTATATTAACTATTGGTACACCCTTTTATTTCCAAATTCAAATTTTATACTTTTTATTATAGCGGACTTAGCAATACAGGTTCCTTGTAAATTCCAGCGGTCTGTGTACAACTGTTCAAAAGTATGGCCATATATATCAAATTAAATAAACTATTGGAGCACCCTTCAAAATTTTAAATATTTATACATTTTATTATAACGATCATAGTAATCGACATTCTGTCAAATTTTCAAGGTTTTGCCTATAACGGTTCAAAAGATAGGCTCAAATAGGTCAAATTACGTCACCTATGGGGACACCCTTTAAATTTTAAATTTATTTTTTTATTAATTTCTGCTGTTGGGAGCTATTGCGACACGCAATTTTTTTAAATTTTAATTTGGTGCCCTTTACGGTTCTTAATACACGTAAATAACATGTATGTTGTAACGGGACACCCTTTAATTTTTAATATAATGAACTGTTTTTAAAATGGGACCAACCTGAAAGCATAACCTTTCAAATAAAGAAAAAAAATTTAAAATCGATTCAGAAATGGCTGAGTTCTGCGGTAACATACATAAAAAAAGCAACATTCAGACGAATAGATAACCTCCTTCTTTTTTGAAGTCGGTTAAAAATGTATATAATTTAACAATAATAAACTGTTCTAAATGTTTAAGCTGCTTTCAATCGGATCATAATTCTAGCTAAGGATCGATAAAATATAAAACTGCACGTTTTTAAAAACGAAAAAAACGTTCCTTTTAATATCAAGGAAGTAAATATGATGATTTTATAGAATATAGACACTAACTAGACACCAGTTAAATGCAGCAACATTTCTTGTTTCACTGGTAATAAATTAGAAACTAATTTATTATCTTAAGACTAATTTATTATTAATTAAAGATTAATTTATTATCGCTACCAAATCTAGTGATATTTAATATAAAATATAGGTAAACCTTGAGCAAGAGATACAAACTGTTAGGAAAAAAAATTTAAATCCTTAATGTTGGATTTCAGTGGTATGAAATGCTGTTGTTTTGTTGAGCTTTGTTACTTGTTGGTAAATTGTTTTGACTTAATCCTTATTTAGCCAAACAAATTTGTCAACTCAAGAGTAACTTTAGTTCATCTAATATTTGGGTTAAGGTTTGCTGATGATGCCAAATTGAGCACTTAGCGAAATGTCCATAGAAACTAGCGTAACCCGCAGTATCAATTACAGTGAATATATAATTTGGGTTAATAGCACGCTATTAATGAAAAAAAGAAATTTATTATTTAATTCAAATCAGGCATACATTTTGAAACACCTTTTACATACCCACACTTGTACACACGTACACACGTTAATAAATACTAATTCGCTTAACAAAAAATCTTTGAATCAAACAACTTAATTCATTATTTATAAAATAAAATCTATTCTATATTGGCCTTCAAACATTTCTAAGGGCTTTTGAATAAAAATTATTAAATATTCAATACAAATCACGTACAAGTATGTTATGAGATGCATACATTTAAATATTTTGTAAATATGTATGTTGGTAACGTATGCGAGCACACAAACACACAAATGTGAAAACATAACGTCAAGGACTTAACCATAAACATTTGCCAAATTTACTCAAATGTAGACAAATTCGATTAAGTTTGTGTGTTGACAAATGCTTAAGTGTATGACTAAGAAATTGTGTGCTTTTAATCCTCCCTACAAATACGTTAACATACATACATACATACATACATACATACATACAAACATACATACATACGTATATTTTTCTTCTAAAACACATACCTGCATGCGTGTTTTTATGTGTAAGTATCACAAGCCTAACATGACAAGACATGTTTTCATTACGTTATTGTATTTTTTTTCTGTCTCTCTCTCTCTCTTTCTAATGTTAAATGTCAATAAATTTTTCTTGTAAGTAAACATGTATAACGATTCATACATGTAAAGTCGTAAATAAAATTTTACTTTTACATGTTAAAACTAGGTAAAACCGAAATCTAAGAAAAACATTTATCCACGTAGGCAATTTACTAATGATGAATTTCACCTTCATATCTTTCATATTTCTATGCATGTGTAATTGTGTGTGTGTGCGTTATAGCCAGTTACGAGGGTGTAGCAAGAAAATAAATATGTATGTATGTGCATAAAAATGATATTCATAAATGCGGAAATGATTTTGATTATACAAATAATAAAAATGGACACATTTATCAGTGTTTCAATCTTAAACATATTGCCGACATTATCTAGAATAATATTAAGTATACAAAAGACAGTGGTTTAAATATCTTCATAAATATCATCATATTATAACTAAATAAATGCTTTTAAGAAACATTATAACACAAATTTTAATTGAATAAACTAACCCGAGAGACTTTGTAAGGGCGTTCAATTAAAATGGTTAGGAATCAAAGAATAGCAATGCTTTCCACCACTACACCAAATACACGGATGCCGTTGTTGCTAATCAACGACGGTTGGCATTTCCATGATGTTAGGACCCGCTACAGAAGATCAATTATCTACTGAACTGGAATGACAACTGATTAAGGAAACTGACACAAGGCAAAATAACAATAGACTGCACAGAGCAATCTAATATGTGAAAACGAGTTTAGGCAATTAAGTTTTAAAGAAAACTGGCCAAAAATGTTAGACACCAACAGAATATAATGCATTTTTTGGATCGCTACATCATTTTTCAGCATTCTCGTCTATCTATTTGCTTTGAGCAGTATTTAGTTCTAAACATCAACTATTAAACCAACCAAACTAAGACAATAGAAAACAAGAAATTCTTATTCAATTATCCACACAAATATTTCCTCCTTTAATGTTCATATCTTAAAAAAAATAAAAACAGGCAAATGTACAGTCAAACCTAAATTAGCACGTCAATCACAGTCTATCCGTCAAAAAATTTTTTCATACATACAAATTGTTTAAATGTTTAAAGCATGCAACGCTTTGCAATTGGAATGATGTTGAAAGGTAGAAGCATCTAATTATTTTTGGTCTTCTCTTCTGTGCTAATATCTTGCAAATAAATTGTCATAATGCTCTCACCTTGTAAAGAAAATTCACCTTGAAATATTCGATTGTAAATATGGCTGAGAAACACTTTCATTTTTCTTCTTTTGAGGCTAAAACAAATTTCTTAAGTGTAACTTTTTTGTTGAGACAACGATTTTTTTCTCGAAAAATTTTCAAAACATTTTCAAAAGTTTGACAACTGGGAAACAGGTCATTTCAAATGCTTCTCAACTTTGCTGTATTTTATTAGAAAGTAAAAATTTAAAAATAATCCCAAATCCAATTTGCCGTAAAAACAGTATGTCACTATTTTTGTGTCATACACCTATGGTATTTGGAGATGAACAGCTGTGTAGTTTTTAGGAATAATCGCGAGGGGGCAAGGGCTAGTTTACTTGTCACCTTAAGCCGACAATAATTAAATTTTCGATTCGAATATACTTTAAACTTTTATTTTTTATATATTACATCAATAAAAATATCTGTTTCCAATGAGGTATGGTAAAGTTGAGTGCAGGCTACTCCAGATTATTTCTTTTTTTTTTCTTTTCTTTAAGTCATAAGTATTTTCATTTATTGCTACATATTAACCACAGTTAAGTAAAATAAATAATTTACTTTTGATGAAAAAACTTGTGACTAATAAGACATTAACAGCACTATTTTATAAAGTCATGTATGAAAGTCATTATCTTAATGACTCTCTATGACAGTCGCTACGTAAGGTTAACAATAATTCCCCCAAAAAATGTGTTAGTATAGCATTTTTTGTTACGCCTTTAACAAAATATATAAAACTTATTTGATTATAAAGGGAATAAAGTAGAGGATTGGAATAAGTAGGAAAATACTAAACACTTTAATGCCATAAATTGCTAATGAAATGTTGAACTCAATTCTTGCATAGGCATCGCAGTATAGCAGTGTGATTCTATTAGTCTGGAGGTTGCGGTCCGGTTCCTAGCTAAATCTTTGGTGTTTTTAGTTTTACTTCACTTTATCGGTTGAAGTTCTTAGCTACTATACTAGGTAAAGTAAATCAAATAGAATTTTTTATTTGTATTCTCACATAAAAAATCATGGTTAAAGTAATCGCAATCTAAGAGTAACATACCGGCAAAAAATTATGCTTCGCCGTAAGCAGGTTTGCAAGGGAATGACGAGCCATTATTGCTTACCAACCTGCTTACCTATGACATGATATTTGTTCGCGATGTTCCACATAGTAGCTTTTCCTTTTAGGCCATTATTTAAGCACAATGTAAATGACCTAAAATCACACAGTAATAAGTTAGTAACTAGTCGTAAATTTTTCTTTATCTCTGCCTTACAGTTGTGCTTTTTAGTATGCACTACTGTAAAGGAAAAATTGTACAAACTTCGTTTTTGAAGTGAAACCCTTTTTAGACACGTTGAGCACTTTTTGGTTGAGGAAAAATTATTGAACTCAGATACCTTCGTCGATATGATGGTCTGACTCACTATCTAACGGTCTGACGATCTGATGGTCTGACGATCTAACGGTCTGACTGTCTAACCGTCTGACGATCTGGCGGTCTGAAAAACTAACGGTCTGACTGTCTTACTCACTATCTGACTGTCGACTGTCTGACAGTCTGACTATTTGACTGTCTGGCGCTCTGAATATTTCACGGTCTGACTATCTGACGGTCTGACTATTTGACGGTCTGACTAATTGTTTGACGGACTGACTGACGTCTGACGGAATGCGTGACGAACTGATGGACTGTCTGATGGTCTCACTGGCTATCTGATGGTTTGTCTGACTCTTCTGTACATCGGTGTTCCCGCCATTCAGTTTGTCTTTATGAAAACAAATAAAAGCTGTGATTTGATTCATTCTATTGGCTCAATTATAATTTTAACACACAACCGTTAACAACATTGCAATGTTTTAATTGGAAAAAAACGAAACGAAACATTTTAAGTTTTTCTGTGATACATAATTTGTGTATTGCTCGCTACCCTGAAGATAACGTGACTAGTCCTTACACGCATGTTAATTATATTCCATAAGGGACTTGGGTAACCGAGGTGTATAGAGAAAACATGAACCATTTAACATTACGATGCCCTAGGGCTGGACCATATAACCCAGCTTTGGATTCCGTGGGAGTAGTTTAAAAACTACTCCATCGCACTACACGATGGAACAACACTTTGGCAACACTTTATTCAATCGTTAAAACGTGAACACTTGTCGTTTAACAACAAACTCTTGTAGGAAAATAACATGGTCCATGACTGCATTACACAGGACCATGTTGTAGCTAGTTCATTTCAGTTACAATGTAGCCCAATATTATCTACAGGGATATATTCACTCTAACACATACATATTTTTACAAAGGAGTTTATGCGTGTTAGTGTAATGATTTAATGTGAATTAAAAAAACGAATGAACTAATGCAGATCTCTTGTATTTACTTTAATACTCGTTTACATCACGTCACTAACGATAGTTCATATACATACGAGTTCATATACATACATATATATTTTCAGAAACAGTTTGTAAAAAGCGGCCTTTTAAAAAAGAAATAAAACTTGTAGAGCTGAAATAAGTAGTAAAACTATCAACTGTAATAATGAAAAGGTTATTATCATTATTTGTATTTAATTATTCTGTGAAAACTTATATCATCTTTTTGCTTTGTATTTCATAAAAAAAAATCCTGGGAAAAAGTATAACAAGTTACTTAGTTTTCACCTATATTGGCAGCCCCAATGACTGCCAATATATACAAAATGTAATACAAAATTGTATTTATTTAGGCAACATTTGCCTGCTTACTATTAAGAGCTTTTGTATGGCAGGAAAATAATGTACAGTTTATAAAAATTCCATTTTTCAGCCACAACCACAAAAAAATGTAGAAAGAAATCAAAGATTCATTATTAGCACAAAAAATCAAATAAAATGCCAAAAAAGAAATTGTTTTCAGTTTTTTATTTTGAAAAATTTTTGTTAATTTTTTTTTTTTTGGTTTTATAAAAAAACAAGACAGCCTAATAAAATCAAGAAGAAAACCTTTTTGAAAAAAAAAACAGCAAGAAGAATACCTAATAAAAACCATAAGTTTTCTTCTTGATTTTTTCAAAAAGGGTTTTCCTATTAAGACAATAAGACTACCTTCTTGAACAAAAAAAAAACATAGAGATATCTTATAAATTTTGTTCTATTTTATTAAGTATTTAGACACTGTCTTTTCTCTGTGTACTAGCTTAGTACAGCTGCCATGCCGTATTACAAATTCAATTAGTTTTGATTCGATCTAACATTAAGCACCAAATTTTGAGATTAACAGATATAATAGGTTGTTATACATTTTAGATTTACCTAAAGTTTTTAAGATATTGTTATAATTATATGGATATACCACTACTACTGTTCACATCTAATACGAAACGAAACAACTAATAACAAAAAGTAAAATTCTGATAAAGATAGAAATAGAAATGAGTCCTTTTATAAACAAGTAAATTATTTACATAAGTCCCATTGATTTTCGTTATAAAAGGCAAAAAAGAGACAATCGATTCATATGATTACACAGCACAACAAAAAAAAAAAAATTTCATGTGCTCTTAAAACCACTATATAATTTTGATGTATCATGACTACCTTTGTACAAAAATGGTAAAATTTTTAAATTCTATGGATAGATTTTTTTAAAAAAAATTTTTTTTTTAAATTGCATTTTTTTTGAGACGTTTCTTCAAATAATTAATGATAACTCAAAAACTACTAGTCCGATATTATTAAAATAAATTCAGAAAAATTAAGATTTGCATAGCCTTTAATTCGTCTATATATCGCGTTTCAATCGGATCAATAGTATCGGAGTTATAATAAAAAACTTAAGAAAAAAATATATTTTTTACGTAAAAATGGCAAAAATTTTCGTTTTAAAAAAATCATAAAAAATCGAAAACGGCAAAAAGCTTCCAGATTCATTTTTTTATCGCATAGCGACATATAATAGCAACAAAATGAGATATCGACCATAAAAATCGATTGATTTTTTTCGAATTTATTCACATTTTAGTGAATTCGCTCATTTTCACAAAATTTTAGTTTTTTGCTTGATATACGCATTATAGCGGGTTTTCAAATGTGTGAAAAACATAAATTTTCCAATTTCAAGGGGTGCATGTCGGATTAATGTTAGATTTGATGAGAAACTTCCACCCACAAAATTTTAGTCGAATTCGACAACGTTAACACGTAGCGCATAGGCCCCAAATCTGAAAAAAAGCGTTTAAATCGAAAATAATTGACAAATTTTCAGTTTTTGCAAAATTAACGCTATTTATTTCCCCTTTTGCAAAAAAGTGGTTCCTGGTCCTTAGGGCAAACACAATGAGATTTACAATAAGCTACATGTCTTTAAGTTTTCGAGTTATTACAATTTTCACTGGCCATTATATGTCCTTGAGAACTTGCCGAAGACAATTTACAAAAACATTTTACTTTTAAAATTTTTTATTTTTTTCTTTTTTAACAATAAAATATAAAATTTCGCTAAAATTGACTGATATCTTCCTATTACACAACGCAACAAAATAAAAAAATTAGATGCTTTTGAAACCACTATACAATATCCAGGTACTGCCAAAGTGTTTTGGATGAATGAGAAATGTATGGCAAAACAAGTACGCGAAATACTGTTTTGGGCAAAACACGTATTTCTGTGGGACACGTGTTACTGTGGAAATACAGTATTGAATGTAGAAAATTGTTTGGAACAGATCTTTATGGCATTTTTATGATTTTCAGAATTAAAAAAAGTAAGCAATAAAGGAAAAGTTTTTTAATTTTTACGATTTCAGTAGAAATCTGATAAACGATGAAATGCTCCTTTTCTGTTGGCTACCTGTCGCCCTTGCTTCATTTTGACAATTGCGGCGGCAAAGTAATAAACGTTCATAAATTTGCGTGCACGCCGAATTGGGTTTTTCCGCTGGCTACCTGTAAAGATAAAAGAAAATTCCAAAGTTTGTAGTTTATAATATTTATTTATTTATTTCCTTATTTTATATGTTGTAATAAATTTAAATAATAAAATATAAAATAAAAGAAAATACATGAATAAAACAATGAAATGCATTTTCGATCTATTCCATCGATTTGACTTAGTTACATTTTTTTGTCAATTGCCTTCGGCAAGTAACTTGAAAACTGTTTAACCGATTTAAAAGATATGTAGCTTATTGTAAATCTCATTGTGTTTGCCTTAAGGACCAGGATCCACTTTTTTGCAAAAGGGGAAATAAATAGCGTTAATTTTGCAAAAACTGAAAATTTGTCAATTATTTTCGATTTAAACGCTTTTTTTTAGATTTGGGGCCTATGCGCTACGTGTTAACGTTGTCGAATTCACTAAATTGTGAATAAATTCGAAAAAAATCAATCGATTTTTATGGTCGATATCTCATTTTGTTGCTATTATATGTCGCTATGCGATAAAAAAATGAATCTGGAAGTTTTTTGCCGTTTTCGATTTTTTATGATTTTTTTAAAACGAAAATTTTTGCCATTTTTACGTAAAAAATATATTTTTTTCTTAAGTTTTTTATTATAACTCCGATACTATTGATCCGATTGAAACGCGATATATAGACGAATTAAAGGCTATGCAAATCTTAATTTTTCTGAATTTATTTTAATAATATCGGACTAGTAGTTTTTGAGTTATCATTAATTATTTGAAGAAACGTCTCAAAAAAATTGCAATTTTAAAAAAAAATTTTTAAAAAAAAATCTATCCATAGAATTTAAAAATTTTACCATTTTTGTACTAAGGTAGCCATGATACATCAAATGTATATAGTAGTTACTCGAGCATATTTTTGCTGTTGCCCTGTGTTATCGATTGATTATTTTCGCCCACTCTACGTATGAGTGATATTTTTATTTAAAAAAAATCATACGTCAGTATCTAATAATTCATTATTTATAAATTGTTTTTCTACTTTTAAGTAAATTTGTTGCTTTCAGTTAAACTTGTTAGGGATTTTATTTTTTAGAACTTAAAATTTAAAAAATAATGATTTTCTTTTCGTCTGTGCCAAGCCAACACTACTCCATCCCCCACACGTTTAAAAGCGTTTTTCTAAATGATTTATTTTTTAAATTGTTTGTAATTTTATTCTGTATTAAACAGTTTTTTTCTTATTTGACTTATTTCTCTCATTATTATATTTGTTTTTTCTCTTTCTCTGGGTTGTCATATTTTTTCGTATTTCTAAGAAATTTATACACAGTTATCATCTGTCTTTGTCAAGTACTTAACGTCAAGTGCTCGTTGTATTGTCTGAACATTGTTTGTTTGTAGTAGTGTTGATTAACGTTGGCAAAAATACCCTACATTTAGTAGCAACATTTCGAAAAGACTTAGGTCCATTATTATAACTTGTCAATAGCTAAAGTTAGGATTTTGTTGGAGCGATAAGTAATTTTTCGTTATAATAACGAGGATAATGCTTACTACTATAACTTGTCCTTAAAGTACGTGATATTTAAATGTTGTTTTAAGCTTACTTTAAAACTTACTTAAAACTATTTATCGCTCCAACAAAATACTAACATTAGCTATTGGCAACGTATAATAATGGGCCTTTAAGTACTTAAAATATTTTAAGTAACGACTAAGAGTATTTTTAAGAGTCGTTGTTGTTTGTCTTGAAAATATTTTTATTGTTATAATTTTATATCAAATGAATTGTTGTCCTTCATTGTTATATGCCCCTTCACTTTTTACTGCATTTCACATTTAGCCAGCCATTCATTTCTTAAACTACTTCCCTATTCTCTTTATATATATAATTTTTTTATATTTTTTATATTTCTGCTGATGAGAACGCTGTTGATTATATTTTTTGTTACCATGACCTTTGTTAATGCTTTGTGTTTATATTTATTGTTTGCTATCTTTTTCCCTTACTACGTTTATACTGCTTAAGGGTGAAGTGTCTTGCTTTTATTCATTTTATATTATTTACAGCATTGTCTACCTATTATGGATACATTCTGTTTATTTAACAGATACGGCAGTTGAAAAAAAAACAATAGCAACTCAGAAAATCCTATCAAGTATTTCAAATGCAATGCATAGATAAATAAATAATAATACTGTTATTTAAACAAAAATTTAATAATGTTGATTAAAGATTCAACTGTAACTTATATTAATAAAACCATAACAATGTAGACAACAAGTCAAACGATTTTGTTTCTTCATCACTTTTTACGAACCAATTACTTTTAGGCGGCTGAATTAATAAAGAACTGCAAAGGTTTTCACCATAAGACGTCGGTCAGAAACATTTCAAATACAAAATTAAGAAAAAATTAATTAAATTAAATTAAATAATCAATTTATTTTATCTGCAGAAGAGTTTTTTTTCGCCTCGTGTACAAACAATTGGTATTCCATGCTACTTTACCTCAATACGTGTTGTTTCAAATACAAATAGCTTTAAAAGAATAATATTCATTACGTATTTATGTACCATTATATGTATATATAACTATAGTTTACGATGATTTGCTTTTAGTTTAAAATAAATGTAGGCATGAATCGGTATTACGCATAATTCTGACTGTACAGCCGGTAATGTTTGTTTCTGGCTCAGCTGATATTGTCGAGAGTAATGTCATCTCATTTATATCTTAAATTTTATAGGGTACCACTGACACAAACTTGTATGTATAGTCTTGCAAAAATTTAAAAACTCCTACAAATAGATCACTTGATATTACTTTCAAGAACTAGCAGCGATTCACGAATATAGAAAGTACAGATGAAGGCGCCAACGAATTGATTTGTATGATTCTTTAAACCATATGGCTGCCTTTAGGGAATGCGTAATCTGTTACTATAGACTTGAACAGTCCTATATTAGGTGTTTGTTAGTTTTTACGAGGTGTGTATCAACAACGACGTAGACACTACAACATTCATTTCTTTCGTCGCGACGTGGGTGTCCTGACAATATTTTGTCCGAGTTTGCTTTGAAAGTAATCCTCACCAAATTTGAAGACTCTTACTTTTATAGTGCTATGTATTTTCAGTATATAGAGGTACCAGTACCTGGATAAAGTTTAAAAATTTATATAAAATTCTAAAAATATTGTAGGGCTCTGAAAATAGTGTTTAATAGTGTTTAAAAGGTGCTGTCAGGTTTGCAGTATATTTAAATCGGAAATCGGTAATTGCGTACTTTAAATATTTTCTCTTAGAAATTAGATATTTTTTCGGATAAAAAGTATCCTATATTTAAAAGAAGATACTAAGATACCTCTTCTCAAATTCTTATTAATATCAAACCATTAGTTTTT
The DNA here is from genome assembly GCA_949628195.1 of Phasia obesa. NCBI lineage: Eukaryota > Metazoa > Arthropoda > Insecta > Diptera > Tachinidae > Phasia > Phasia obesa. The sequence goes on along the minus strand of OX451215.1, from coordinate 28,280,905 downwards.
ACATAATTCGAACACAGGCAAACAGATTGACGGACAGCCAGACAAACAAAAATTAAAAAAATTGCTATTTTGTATTGCACCAGCAAGAAAATTTTCAAAAAATATTTCATGCACAGAAATGGTACTGCAACAGGTTTATTATATACATAGATTGATGGTCGACCCGAACTATTAGCGTTCGCTGTAGGTGTTTTGAATATAATTAGTTTTAGTTTCCGTGTAGATGTTTTTAAAAAATAGTTTTGTGTACTTTTGCCACTATTGTTCAATATTTAATATACAAAAACTGTCTTAAACAAAATCGAAATATTTAGATATTTTTCTCCAAAAATTTTAAATCTTTATTGTTGCAAGTGATGTACAGATCACGAAATTAATATTTTCCCCTCGGTGGCTATGTCGTTAAACCAAATTACCACTTCTGGGCACTGGTCATTGTCATTCACATTGGTCCTCTTATTTTTTTTTTTTTTTTTTTTTTTTAATTAAGCTAGAAACGCTATTTCAGTCAGCGACTAGCGTTGCAGAGCCATAATTACATACTTTTTATGTCCTGAAATGTAAGTTGTCAACTTCCAAAAGTTTAAGTCACAAACACAACTGAAAAAGAAAAGCAATTTAAATATTGTTTCACAAGTTCTAAAAAGCCTAAAGTATCCATATTTTAATCGACCGCAGTAACGGTCATTTCTTCTGCTCGTAGATCTCATAGACAAACTCTATGTTTTCTCCTCTTCATTTAAATAACCTTTAAAAGGATTAGTTTTTTATTTAATTTAATATATGAAGTTCTCGCCCAATTACAAATTGAAATTAAGATCTTTCTTTATTCAAACACCGATTAAAATTACTTTTTCTTAGGCTTTTGTTTAGTCATAATTCATAACCTTTTTCGTTATTAATAGGAGTAGAAATGTTTTATATTTTAATTATTTCATCCTTTTTACCAAATATATAAATAGCAATAATGCGAGTATATACTATATAAAAGCATATACACACAAGCCCATATGTATAATATAAGCATGTACTTTTACGAATAGTATTTAAAAACCACAAAATAAAAGTACAAATATGAAGATAAAGGCAAACATCCCTGAAGTATTAACGTGTATTAGTATTAAAATAAATTTGATTTACTAAACATATTATATTATATGATGTGGTCTAACACACTCGCATTTATCCTTGAATGGTCTTGAGTGTACATACATACATATATTATGGCCCTGGTTACTGACTGCTTATTGTATTAGGAAAGCATATGGGTCTGTCAACAGACTAATCTTATTCTGCTGGCTGCTGGTTTCTATTGCTCTTTTTTGTAACTTTTGTAATAATTAATTATTATTTTGTAATAATTAATTATTATTAAGTATCTTATTAAATAAATTAATTAAAAAAATTATAAATTAAAGTTGAGCAGATTTTAAAACTTATAGTTGATATTATTCATACTTTGTTTAATTTAAAATATTGTGCTTATTACGTTTTAAATTATATTAAGGGGTGATCCATTTTAAGGTTCCCTATTTTTTTCAAGAAAAAAACACAGAAAATTCAAACTTATTGGAGAATGTTTATTATCATTTGAAAGAACATTCTTTGGCATTTATTTTTTGAAGATTATGTATATCAAATGTTGGCCGTTGGTACGTCGCAGATGGTTCTTTCGTTGAGTCCAATTTTTATGGACTCGTTCGAGCATTTCGACTGGTAACTGGCGAATGATACTCGTGAAGTTTTCCTCCTAGGCCTGAATCGAAGCCATTTTATCCGCATAAACTTTAGACTTTACATATCCCCACAGGAAAAAGTCTAACGGTGTGATAACACACGATCTGGGTGGCCAATCGACCGGCCCAAAACGTGAAATTATGTGCTCACCGAAATGTTCTCTCAACAAATCCGTTGATTGATGCGATGTGTGGGAAGTGGCGCTGTCTTGCTGAAACCAAATGTCGACGAGATCACGAGCTTCAATTTCACGCTTCAAATAGTCGATTATCATGGCACAATACCCTTAGCCATCGACGGTTACGTTCGTACCTGCATCATTTTTAAAGAAATATGGACCGATGATTCCACCAAACCGTTGTTTTTTCTGGATGAAGTGGCAGTTCTTGAATTTCTTCAGATTGCTCTTCGTACCAAATGCGGCAATTTTGTTTGTTTACATACCCATTCAGCCAGAAATGGGCATCATCGCTAAGCAAAATTTGCCTCGAAAACGTCGGATCTTCTTAGAACTTTTCAAGAACCTATAGAGCTAAGCGATGCCAAACAATACTAAACAAAAATAACATGACAGCATGACACGAATCACACGTAATCTGTCAAAAAAAGGCTATTGAAAAAAGTTCCTCGAAATCCCATTCGATCACCCGTTATATGTTAAGATTGGAATATTATAAATCCCGCCTTTAATTCGTAATTTAAGAAAATATACAAAAGATCATGTATCTTTAAAACTATATCAGGATTTTTAGAAGCCTTAAGAACCTTTACTGTTAAAAAATTATATTTATAAATGACCTTGAACAAAATAATATTAAAGGTAACATGCATTTGTAATCTTTTATACGGTCATACGCTTACAGTCAGAATAAAAATTTAAATAATAAAATATCAATATATTTTTATAGCTATGCTCTTGAAGTAATCACAAACAAATAAAAAATTATAAACAATAAAAAAAACAACGGACTAAATATATCGCAATTGTAAATTGTAAAATAAAACGCTTTTGTGCCAAAAAGATATTTAAGAGAACTGCAAATAACCTCTAGTATAATGTCTTTTGGGCCTACATTCATTCTTTTAAATGAACGTTTGCACAATGAAACACAGATGCAGAGAATTATACTGCTATTTGAAAAACGTATCGCAACTTGCGCGAGTTGCGTGTGCATTATTGTAGGTCATAAACTACCCAGAAAAAAGGGAGGTTACTAATCATTAGCAAATTATAATTTATGAAACTCAACTAGCAATGAGTTTAACATGAAGTTGGCATAGGACAAAAGACTCTGTAGTATTTATCGATCGTTAGTATCGGATGGTTCAATTTTAAGGGCCGATGTTGAATGTGAACCACACTTAAACGTAAAGTTTTTTCTGCATTCAATTTGACATTTCTAAATTTCAGACTAACTCAATTTGAACCATGGAAAAATACACAATCGATTATCTTTTACGCGACAAATTGTATGGTCGTTTTACTTCACGTGGTGGCGATGTCAATTGTCAAATCATGTGATTTGACACCGTTGGACTTCTTTCTTTGGAGTTGTTTGAAAGAAAACGTGTACGTCGATAAGCCAGCAACAGTTCAAGAGCTACAGGATGAGATAATTCGGCACATTACCGGCATAGAACCTCAATTATGCCTCAGCGTCATCGAAAATTTGGAGCATCGGATGGTGGTGTGCCGCCGAAGTCGCAGCGGCCATTTGACCGATATTTTGCTCCATACATAGTTGAACCATACCATTATTATCAAAATAAAACGAAATGACAATAATTTCCTAAATAATTTATGTGATAATCAACATCAGCCTTTAAAATTTAACCACCCTCTATTTTTTAAATATTTTCCATTAGTGGAATGAAGTGAAAAACTTTGCATCCATCTTTAATTTTGTTTAAACATGATTGTATTTATTTATTATCGCTATTTAAAACTGTATTTGCTGCCAACCAGACATGGAGGATTCAATTTCATTTCAATTGCAATTGAAATTACAGGTAGTGTAATTTTATATTCTCAATTAAATATTACAAGTAATTGTAATTTAAATCATTGACTAAATTTAATTACAACTACTTGTAATATGTAATTGAAAATTTTCAATCATAGATTACATGTGATGTGTAATTGAAAATTTTCCATTACAAATTACACATTACATATAATTGTAATTGAAAAATTTTCAATTATAAATTACTGGTAATTGTAATAAAGCAATAATCATTACTTAAAATTGAACAAAATTCAATTAATTTTCTTGACCATTTTTCATTACATGTGTTTATAATTAAATTTTTTCAATTACAGTTACATGTAAATGTAATGGGATTTTTTTTTTATTACAAGTAATTGTTCTTGTAATATTTCAATCAAATCTTAATTACAATTACAAATAGTTGAATGTAATTGAAAAATTACAATTACATTCCACATATGTCGATTTTGCTTTGAAAGTAATCCACAACAAATTTTAAGATTCTTGCGTATTTACTTTATAAAAATCTAAAAATTATAAAAATTATCTGTAAAGCTCTGTAAAAGGTGTTTAAAATATTTTAATAACAATGTAAGTCCAGTAAAAATACAAATCAAATATAAATTTTATTCAATTGACTATTTGGCATATTTGGCATTCATATTTTGTCAGTATTTTGAAACAGCACCATCTGTTGCACAACAGTGTTAAAAATATCCCGCTTTCAATTCATATTTTGTCTTTATTTTAAAACAGCTCCATATATTGCGCCACCATGTTTATAATATTCCGCGTTCAAAAATAAAAGATGCCTTAAAGTATGCAGTACCTTTAAATCGGTAAAAAAAAATCGGCGTACTTTCTCTGCTTTTATTCCACTTTCTCTTGGAAATAAGATATTTTTGCTCTCTCAAAATTTTGCTAAAATCCATCCTGTAGTTTTTACGCGATGCGAACGTAGACAGAAAGACAGATAGACAGGAAATGAGTCACTATTTTATTATATGTATAGATAAATTAATCCTAAAAGCATGCTATTAATAATAAAAGTTTGCGTTCAAAGTGGCCAGATAAAATAAGTATAAAATCGCCAAAAAATGCAAAAAAAAAATTCATGAACATCTTCAGAAGATTTTTAAATCGTAAAGCAAATATCTTTATAAAGGAAGACATTTTTATATAGTACAGTTTTGATGTAATATTGATGTGTGACTACAAATCGTTTTGACCGATGTTTTAAAAACATTTTTATTAAATTTTTGCATTTGAAATAAAACCTATTTTAAAATCATCTTTCTATTTCTGCAGTTCATTTGTTAAATTTTCGTTTTATTTCGATTTCATAAAAATCTTTTGCAATGCAACAAAACAAAGTCACGTATTTGTTAAGGCCACTAGTAAATTTGAACAAAAAAGATTCTTAATTTATTTCATTTATTTTTTGGATACGGAAATTTCAATACAATATTTTGAAGTGTTTTTTAAGATAAAAACGAACTGTTTATAACCTTTGGTTTGTGTATTTCATATATTTTATTTTCTTTTTTCATATGGAAACTCCCATAAAGTTGCAGTTATAAAAACAATTTTATTTCTTTTTATTTACATATTTTTGATTTTTTTTTGTCTTACCCTTTTGCTCATATGATTAAATACACTAATGTCTGTTGTATGCGCGCTAGTAAGTATTAGGTGGTATGAATAGTATGAAGGTATATTACACCGGTGAGACCAAGGATCAAACAAACAAACAACATAGAAATTTATAAATTATCATAAAACAAATCAGGATAAGTTTGGGATGCTTAAAGTTTATTCCCTGTGAGCGTTTTATCTTTTGTGAATCTAAATCATTTTTATATACTCGTACATATATAATTACAAAAAATAACTACATTTGTTTGTAGGATCCTTTTGAAAGTCATTTAACAAAAGTTAACATATAATTATGTACTAAAAAAAAAATGTCTACTATTATTTTTTCGCTTTTATAGTCTCATAAACAAGTGGGAAGGGAAAATAGTAAGAACCTTTTTGCTAAATTCAAAAGAAAGGAAAATAAGAAACGAATTAATTTAATATTTTTTTAAACATCCCGATTCAGTGCAAAGTTTTAAGCAATAAATTTGCCAATATCAAGTTGTTGGGTTATTTATTTGATTATAAAATGCAACTAAAATGCTCTCGCTAAAAGCAGGCATTAATAATCTAAGCATACAGAACCTTATTGATATCGCTACAATGCCTGTCAGCCGCTTCACCTAACCGAAGGAATTATAGAGATACAGCAGGTTGTATAGAACCGATTTACAAATTTTAGCAAATCTTTCAAAATTTCACAGTCACAGTTGCCAGCTAATCTATTGCAAAAAGGTAGGGTCAATCGAAGAAGACCTCTAACTTCATGGGCCACTTTTCGACCTTCTTCGGTCCTCAATGATTTCAGGCACACGATTTGTAGTTTGAGTATTTCTTACATTCGTTGAGTTACGTGCTACCACTTGCCTTTACTTACGACAGTAGGGCTGTCAGACTATCGACTGGTCTGTCTACATTCGTTCTATCATTTTCTTTGATTTTTATCTTGGCCATATGATACTTGAAGTTTTCATGACCTGTCACTAATGAAGTTATCCAGCTAAATGTGCTTATGTAGGTGATTATATACAAACAACTTCGTGCCAAAAGGCTAGTGCGTCCGGAGACTGGCTTAGAGATTATCGAGGTATTCGTGCCCATTTTTTAAAGGACCCTCAAGGACAGTTAAGGTGCTTATGTAGGTGATTATATCCAAACAACTTCATGCCGAAAGGCTAGTGCCTTCGGACTGGCTTTAAATATTATTCGGGGTATTCGTGTCCATTTCTTAAAGGACAGAGCCCTACCTCTCCATCTCTTCCGAGGCAACCTCATCCATCGTCCTGTTTGTACTAGTTCGTTAAAGTTAATTTTTAAAAATCGATAGTCATTGCAAAGGCCGCTTAAATTTTACATTATCATATAACCGACTTGTCTTATGCCTGCTCTTACTTACTCTCTACGACAGTGAATTTTATTTTGGCCGAAAATTGGTTAGTAATCGCATTCATATAGATCTTATCGCCCTCAGGTTTGGGCGTCGTGTTTTCTTAAAGAATGCCCTTCTATGTGAATGCCCGGTATATGAAATCTAATCCAATTTTTAATTTTAATTTCCCCCACTGTGAGGAGTATACTTATGGTCTCGGCTACCTTTTAAATAAAAAAATATTATTCTTGTGCATAAAAACTTTATTACACGATGGTTAAAATAATGTTAAGGTATAAATAAGGTGGTCTAATTAAGAGGAGTACCGCAGGATGTGATAATTATTACACTGTTGCGAAAAAAAACTGGGTGCCAACAAATTGAAAATAAAAAAATCCAAATATATGTATATTTTAAGCTTACATCTTGATAAAGAACTTTATAAGTATCAATATCTAAAGAAGGCAAAAGTCGTAGCAATTACTCTTCTTACAACTGGTCTCCACCAGAGCTATTGGAAGCTTGTTGCCAACCAAACTGATTGCGAATAAAATTACCCATGGCCTTTGTTTCTATACCATTTGTGTCCAATGCATTAATTAAACGTTGTGCTTCAGGCGTAGCAATGACACGATCATATGCCGATTTTAAGTTTCTCAAACGTTCAACAAGCTGTGCGAAAATAGGACTTTGAGCAGCCTTTGTTTGCACATGCAAACGAATCGTTTCTTCTGGATAATACAAAAGAAACTCGTTCACAAAACCTTGCCAACCAAAAACGTTTTGCGACCAGAATGGATTACGATTAATAATCTTCAAAGACTCATTAGATTCATCCGATTCCAGTTCACCTCCGGACAACATAATTTGACTGCGTAGCCAGGTTTTAAAATTTATTACTTCAGGTTGAGAAAGGAAGCGCGTTTGTGTTAGAAAGCCATCGTAAGAGTTAATGATGCGTACGAAAGTCTGGAATTGTGCATCGTTAAGCAGATAACGTATGGCCAGACGTTGTATGGCTTTTGTGGGTATCAAACGTGCAATTTCATCGAGATCTTTAGCTAAAGTACGTGGTGAGGTTGATGTTGTGGCAACAGCTGGTTTATTGTATCGTTGGAGTACTGCCAAACTACTGTTGAAGGCACATAGGCCTAGAAATACAAAAACGCAGATAAATTTCATAACACACTTTACACTTTTATTGCAGCGCTCGTTTAATTCGTTTTTAGTTCTTTTTAATGAATGATGATATTTTCACCGTTTAGTAAAGTATTTATATATTTTCCAGCATCCTCTTGGAAATCTTATCTGTAACTAAATTGTTTAGTTTGTAACTTGTTGAAGAAATTTTATGATTCTACGTGTAACGTAATCTTTAAATAAACGTGTTATTTTAAATCAAAAAGTTAAAAAAATATTTGCTATTGTAAAGAGTTTTCCATAAGAATGATCAGATTTTAGGAATGTGAGGTGTGGCACAGCTGTTTTCGAAACATATCAATCCTTGACCATTGCACGCTTTACTTGAGACTTAACAGAGAAACCGAAGGCAGTTCATTCTATTGCAAGCACAGACATTGTTACTAAACTTAGGTGATAAGGATGTATACGATAAATCGATCTTTTAATACAAAAAAAAAATTGACATTAAAATCTTATGTTTTGAATGTTAACATCAGGGTTCAAAATTTTTCATTTATGAACATTCAAAAATCAACATTCATGATACATATTTTTCATAAATGAGAAATCTGAAATTTTATATTTATTTTTCATGCTCATAAACGAACAACAGAAAATTTTCTTCCAATGTTCTTACATGAATGCGAGTACCTGTTTATTTTTGTAACATACATACATGATAAGTGACAAATTAGCTTCTTGTCATTAATGTTCTTTTTCATAAATGTACATTTATGAACGTTAAAAATTTATCATAAATGAACATGAAAGAATTTTCTGTCTACGATCGCATATGAACATATAAACATATCAACTTTTCTTAACATATTTAGGTACTTACATGTAAAAGGGAAAAAGAAAGAAAGAAAAAATGTTTGCTTTTAATATAACTAACGGAGAAAATTTGGTAAAGATTCTAAAGATTACCATAAAATAAAGTAAAAACACATTCATACAACATACATACATATTAACCAAAAATACAATTTTACAATATATAAAAAAGAAATAAAAAAAACATTTTCATACTGCATACGTCGGCAGTTGCACATTACGAAATGCATACAAAACCACATACATATGTATGTGCGTGCATTTATATACGTGAATGCTTAGCACATATTTTTCTACGATCTTTTGATTTATGAAAAATTATCAAAATTGTAAATACTCAAATATGAACACTCAAATGTGAAAAACAAAATATGTTCTCATTTATTCACTTTTGAACAGAAAGAAAAAAATAAATCATTGCATTCATAAATGAAAAAACAAAAAAAAAATTTGTCTGTAGTCTCACACATGTAGGAGAAGAAACAGCTAAAAATAAAATGTACATATTCATACATAAATGAACAGTGAGTGAACATTTCGGTACTCTGGTTAACATACTCTGATTTTTAAGATTATGCTTTTTAATGGAATAAATTTATAAGATTAAACTTTAAAGTGAAAGTTTTCCAAATCGCTTTAGACCAAGTTATACGCCCATAACATAAAACAATATACATAGACGAATTTATCCTTTTTTGAAGTCGATTAAAAATATAACAACATTACCGCCATTAACTAAACGATCCGTAATACAGAACCCTGTTCATACCTAAATATTTGTTTCATTAGTATTCTTTACAAATGATTCATCGTTATATTTGTTTATATTTTTAATTTGCGAAGTAAAGAGTCAGACAGATGTTTTAACGTTGACTCGTTACTTCAATGACACTTTTCCACCGAAGAAAAAAATATAAATATTTTTTGATTTGTTCCTTATCTTGAGGAGGTACAAAGACTATTAACAACACTAACGAGAAGAGAACAAAGACGACCAGAAATTTTGATTGATTTATTTATTTATTAATTGTTCTCATAAGTTTAGTGCCGTTTAATTTATTTGCTTAAAAATTGTTTCGTTTAAAAGAAAAGGAGAGTTTATAATAAATCTGTAACAGGACGGACCATTTCTGTATATGAAATATTTTTTCGATTACTAACTGATGCAGTTAGTAATCGAAATGGAATACAAAATAACAATTTTTGTAATTTGAATTAAAAATAGGTATCCTAGTAACGTGATTTAAATATAGCATATTTTTTCCCCGTAAAAATATCTCATTTCTAAGAGAAAATAGAGAAAAAGTGGTGAAAAGAGCCATTGTTTCGTTAGCTGTGTGGCCAGTGGCACCGTCCTGTTGAAACCACATATCGTCCACATTCATGTCTTCCAATTCGGGCCATAAAAAGTTCGTTATCATCTCACGATAGCGAACACCATTCACACTAACTGCCTGACCAGCCTTATTTTGGAAAGAAATACGGCCCGATGATGCCGCCAGCCCATAAACCGCACTAAACAGTCACTATTTGTGGATGCATTGGTTTTTCGACAATGATTCTTGGATTATTAATCGCCCTAATTCGGCAATTCTGCTGAAAATATGCCCATCACTGAAGATGATTTTCTTCGAAAATTGATCATCCACTGTTGCCATTTCTTGCCACAATTCTGACCATTGACGACGTTTGGATGGATCAAGAGGCTTTAGTTATTGATCCAATTGCACCTTGTAAGCGTGTAAATGTAAGTCTTTATGCATAATGTTCATCAACGACGAGCGTGAAAGGTGCAATTGTTGGGCACGACGACTAGTTCAGGTGGACGGCTCTTCAGCCACACTATAGCGAACAGCAGCATTATTTTCTGCAGTACGAGCATGGAGCACTGGTATTTTCACATCTCCTACAGACCCGGTTTGCTCAAATTTTTACACGGTTTTTCCAATTGTACGCACATTTGGACGATTAAGTTGACCGAAAAAATTACGAAGTGCACAATATGCATTTCGATTTGAACGCCCAATTTCATAATAAGCCTGAATAACTTAACCGCGTAGCTCGTTTGTGTATCTTTCCATGGTTCAAATTGAGTTAGTCTGAAATTGAGAAATGCCAAATTAAATGCAGAAACAAAGTTGACGTTTAGGTGTAGTTAACATTCAACATCGGCTCTTAAAATATAACCACCCGATATAATAAAATAGTAACTCATCTGTCTGTCTGCTTTTCATTTGTGTTTACATCACGTACCTTAGCATTCTGATTCCAATATAGGATTCTTTTTTTTTCGAAAAAATATCTCATTTCCAATAGAACGTGGAGAAAAATCAGTAAAAAAATTAAATTTTCGGTTTAAAACTAGAATATATTTTCAAGACGGTTGCACGCCTGTTTTTTTTGCGTACAATTGGGAAAGGTTTTCCTAAAGAGCCAAATTGCATAGGCAGCAAATTCACTGCTAATTCTTTTCCTTAAAATTCTCGTTCTTGCTTTAATAATAAAAATAAAAAATTGTATTTTAAAATCATTTCAGTTTAATAAATCTATTTTACATTTCTCTTTTATTTACAGGTAATTATTTTTTTTAACTACTTCCTGTCTGTTATAGAAGTGCAATAAACCAAACCAATTGAAATCATGAAATGATTTGTACCAATTAGACAGCAATGGTAAGTGAAACCATGTGAATAAAATCGTTTTTAAATATAATTTTTTAAATATTTTTTAAATATTTTGTTGTGTGCAATTAGTGTGGTAAGTCATGGTAACGACAGTTTAGAACACGCGATTTACTAGAGAGATTAGTCGATATTAAAAAAAACTGCTTTAGGTCGACAACTATCCTGAGTTCGCTAGACTAAATGCTGTCACCCTGCCTGCAGCTGGAATCGTGAATCGTTTTCTTATTCTTTAGACAAGTTTTTCTGGTCTTAGTAAACTAAAATTGTGGGTTGATGTTAAATCTTTTTTTATGAATGCCGCAAATTTTTAGCTTTAGTGATGTAAAACATTTTGAAAACCTCAACTTTTATATTTCTACAAGTCTGTTAGTCTATGGGGAAATTGGCACCTGTCTCAAGCATTGTTTTCACCAAAATTTTATTTATTTTTTTTTTAATTCCTAGTATTCTTGCTATGTCGGCTAAAAACAACTATTTTTATGTCGACAACTTTAACTTGGTCGTTTGACCTTAAGAGTAAAAGTAATTTTATTTTTTACAATTTTTTTTTTTTTTAGTCCTGTCCCCATTGTTCTACGAAATATTCCGAGAAAAAAACTCTCAAATCACTATAAAATATTTAGAAATTATTTCTCGCCACTACCTCCTTTCCACTCTGGCGGTTCACTCACTTGCCAACAACATAACAGATTACAGCGGCTTTGTTTGTTGTTATTTTTATGACTGTGCATTGTGAAAATACCAACAAAAACCTAATTTGCACAAAACTTACGCACAAGAAAAAAAAGAATATCCGCTTGTAATAATAAAACAAATTGAATTTAATTGACTGCAAAATGTATGAAAACTATTATTTCATTATTTATTTGTTGCTTTGCTTTGCCTTGCTTTGTTTTTATTTTAAATAATTATTATTCGTATTTTTGTACTAAATTTGTAAAACATTAAAAATAAAAAAAATTACAAATTATTTGAACACATCCGAACCAAAGCTAGAGTATTGATGTTGTGCATTCATGTTGTAAGAAATCGTATAGAAAATAATTGTTTTTCGAATTGACGTTTTCATTCGGCAGTGTGTTTATGTTGAACAAAATTTATGAAGAAATGAAATATTTAGAGCAACAAATTTTTGAAATGCTTTTTATGTTCAAAATTTACATCCACCCATACGATAACTAAGAAAGATTTTTAAATTAAACAAAAACAATATGGAGAAAATTAAATGCATTTGATGTCTTCACAAAACAATTAAAATTTTAGTTTAATAAAACAATTTCGATTAACAGTGAAATTAAAAGAATTTTACAAAAATTAAATTGATTGTAAATAATTATTTACAAGAATTTTAAACCGAACGATAACTAATAATACAAGACTGACGTAAGATTAATATATCTTTGGAAATTAGTTTTATAAGTTTTTTTCTCGTCAGTTGCCAAATAACTTAATCATAGCCCAAATTATTTGGCAACTGACCCAGTGCTAAATATTCCGGCGGACACCCTGTAGTAATTGACTGTTAACTCTGAATGAAGCAAAACAAATTTTGTGTGCCAAAAGAGAAACACAGTTTTAAGACACGACAAAGCTGGGTCTCAAACATCGGTTATTAAAAATTTGAGTTAATGGTTCATCAGCCGTCGCACAGTGGGGCAGATTCAAAATAATTTGGAAATAATTCAGACATTTCTAAAGGGCTTGGTCGTCTAATAAAAAATTTGACATGAGCAGAGCAGTATCTGAGCTTACGTTTTGATGCTAAGTATCATTCAATTATCAGTGTTGGCGCTATGTGGCCTCAAAGTTGGAAACCTCGCACCTTAACATTTTTTTAGAGCTTAGCATTTCTTTATTTTTTGTTTGATTTTCAAAAAATGGTCTTAAAGGTCTAGTTAATACCTACAAAGTGATATATTAATCTACTTATAAATTATGTTTTAAAATGAGCGAGTTATAAGCAATTTAAAATTAAAATTTTTGGTTTTTCATTACACTGGTCCACTTTTTTTGTTTTTTCAAAATATGGGGTACAATTTCAGCAAATTTTTTGGAATTTTTTCTCTTAGATAGCAAGCAAAATGTTGGGGCTCAATTTAAATGATATATATTTTCTGAGTTAAAAACTAGACAATCGATCTAGGAACAGCATGATTTTTTCTCAGTTTCAAGGAGTTTGAAATTAGTCCTACTGTTAGACTAAAGGAAGTTTGATCAAATTAAACACTTCTCTAAATGAGTGATATATAATTTTAAAAGGGGAGAAAAAAATGCTTAATTTCTTTCCCCTGCTCTACGATGGTCAACTACCCATATCTGTCTCACATTTATCAGTTCCTAAATCCTCTAACTTATATAATACAAGAATAACAAACAAGATAATAAATCGATTTTTTCCGCTCTGGCCTGGTTGTCTGCCAAGTCAGCACAATTAAATTTTTGTATAAAACGTGCCATGAACATTGATTCAGCCCGGTGTGTACACACTAAAGATCTGCGTCCTCATTCTTACAAAGTCTAATTAACATAGAATAAACCTGAGATCGAATGACACTTCACAGTCAGAAAAGTTCACAGAATTAATTTCCCTTAGCCAAAAAAGGTTTTTTTAATCATGACTGCTTCTTTTTAGTTTTAGTTGCCACTGTTCAAAGAGTTACTTGGGTTAGAGGCAATTTAAAAATCATCTCAATTCCAAAATCATTGCAAATTTTGAAAAAAGAACCCATAATTAATATATAACTAAGGATGGGTGGATGTAAATTTCTGAATAATTGCTAAACTGTTGCGCAGACCAAAAACCATGTTCGAATAACTTGAAGGTAATTTTATCTTACGTCTTCTGGTGTTCTACTAATCCCAATGGGATGAACTGTTCACGTTAAAATATTCCTCCTTGCTTTGAACAGTGTAATTAGTATGATTATATAGCTTTTTAAGACTTTGCAACACCCTGCTCGTCTGAGCTGTAGGTAAGGTATATTGATTAGAGACCTCATAGGAGTTTCGCTTTTCACCTACCTTTATACACCTTAAATTATTTACTGAATATGAGACACTAAATCCATGAAGGTTATTTACGCGATATACTATTTTATATATCCATTACCATTTTGTATAAATGTGGCTGGCTGAATTTCATTGAATCGAAAATTCTTCACTATTCGGATGGTTGTGATCTTGTTGACATAAAACTTCGGCTTGAAATAACTAATAATAAAAAAGAATCCAATGGGGTTAGATTACACGAAAGGGACGAATTCTAATTAGCAAAAGGTAATGTACCTGAATTTATGCAGTAAGTGAATTACTTAACCGACTGTAGGGCATGTGTAACTGCCCTGTTGAAGCTATGTACATGCCATCTACATTATATAATAAACATTATATAATAAAAGTGGAAAGAACTGTGTCATCGTGTCGCGAAATTGAGCAGAATTAGTATTCACTGCTTGACTAGCTTCATTTTTATGTAAAGCCTTGTATACACGACATGTTTTTTACATAAGACTTTTTTACTGTGTGAGTATGTCTGTCAAAATTGTTGTTAAACAGAAGACTTTTAATATTTGGCCACAAACGTACATGTACACTTACGTCTGACTTTTCACTATACATATATTCAAGCCGTTCGGTTGCAAAATGACTTGTTGCCACCAAAAAATATTTTTCTGCGCGCTACTGAATTACTAACGACTTGTCCAGTTTTAAGTTTTTTTTTTACTCTAAGTGTAAAAAAGTTAAGTTTGCATTAAATGATGATACACGATTTATATAATTGTTGTTAAATAGACAAAATTATTTAAAAGCATATTTAGATAATGCTCTTGTAAAATATTACTTTTAGCGGCTAATGTTCCGCCAATGGTCAACCTCCGTTGATTGTTTACATATGCCATAGGTTTTTGGCAACACTTAAATACTGTTGATTGATGTCAGACGATTTGTCACTTCAATATAAAACACGTTCGAAATGAAATTTTGTCAGATGAATTTGCACAAGTATTTTACAGAAGCAATGTTTTAACAGTCACACACGACATGTACGTGTTTTGCAGTAGGAAATTTGACATGTCAGATGTAAAAATCATGTCGTGTATATGTGCCATAAGTGTGGTCTCCGCACCAAACATTAACACGTTCAGATTGCATTTGTTTTTGGACTATCACATGTGGTTTAAATGAAATTTTCACGATTAAGAAGCCAACGAATTGTAAATGTACTTCATTAGATTTTGGGACACCCTTTATATGTAATTGGAAATACTGAAACATGAGTATGAAATGTGAGAAACATTTTATAGCTAAGAAATACCTTAGAACTCATAAACACCTCTCTCAACGAATCAATTAACTTTTTTCCATGAAAACCCTGAAAAATGCAAAGAAATAAAAAGTTTTGTTATTGCTGACAACCCATGCAAGTGTAACATTGTATTTTATTTTACTGTTGCTTAATGCGTAACTTGTTGTTGTAACTCATAAAAAAAACTTTTCAAAAGTATATGCAACAACTGCACTATATTCTATAAAAAAAAAGGTGCATTAGAACATTCGAATCTACTAACGCTTCTTTGCAGAAGGTTCATGTTATAACAGAGTATAAGTAGCAGTGTAAAGACATTTGCATATATTTACCTTGTTTGTAGCTAAAAAGTTACGTTACACTTTCTTTGTAGTAATAACTATAGAATGCAAACACTAAAACTTATGTGTAAGCAAAACTGTATTACATATAATATTTATCCACACAAATGCATATGTTTTTTATATTCTTTCTAAGGTTGGAACGGTAGGCTGGTAGAAAGTATCAGTCTGGGGGTTGCAGGTTCGATTTAATAAAATGGGTGAGGCTTACAAAATTATGCTAAATAAACTAATTGGAATATAATTTGTATTTGTATTGTAGCATTTAGTAAATAAACAAAATATCTTGTAATTTAAGGACATCATGTCTATCTTTATCTTTTCTTTTCTTAATAATTTTATAAAATAAACTCTTTTAAATAAAATTCAAAATTCCACTCCTTTAAAACTCTGGCTTGTTAACCATGTAGTTGCTTGTCTTTATACGATTCTGTGTATTTAGTCGACATCTAAGTATATCACTTGAATCGCATTTATGCAAATTTGTTTTGTAGTCACATTTATAGTTTTTCTGTTCGGCTTCTCTGTTTTATGTGATTTTCTATGTGGATTTAATATAATAATGTCTACTTTTAAACGATAAGCTTTGACGTTTTGCTATTTTATATGGTCACAAAAAGCGGTGCACCAAATGCCTTGATTGTTTTGCTTTTCGCTTTTTTATATTTTCTATTTTCAACGATTTTATTGTCTACATTATTGTTGCCTAATGTTGTTTGCATTTAGTTGAGGCCAATTACGATCTGAAAATATCAAAATAAGTAAAACTAAAATGATTTATTTGGCATTTGTTGTTTAAATCTCTAGGTTTTTAATTATTTAGAATCACTTGAGACATCAATTTAGACAAAAATTAATTTGTAATTAATACTTTAAAATACACATTTGTATATAAGAATTCCCAATTTTGGTAATGTGTTTTTCAGGTACATATGCTACTTCTTTTATGAGGTTTTATGTACATAAAACATCTTTGGATGAAACGTAAATATTTAAGTAAATATGTATTTAACAAACATCGATCGAACATTTTGTAAGATTAAATATAATTAAAATAAAAAATAAATTTTTTATTTAGCAACTTTCTAAACCTTCAACATCTATACATATAATAAAATAGTAACTCATTTCCGTCTGTATGTCTGTCTGTCTGTCCTTCATTGTTTGTGTTCGCATCACGCAAAAACTACTGGATGGATTTTAACAAAATTTTGTGAGGAGGAATCTTAATATCCTGGTCCCAATAAAGGGTACTTTTTTTCCTCAAAAATGTCTTATTTCCAAGAAAAAGTGGTGAAAAAGCGGTGAAAAACGCAAATTCCGGATTAAAGGTCCTTAAATTTTCGGTTTAAAACTGGGATATTTTCAACACGGTTATATTTTCACCACCCACCTTTTTAATTTTGAAAGTGGGTTATTTGAGAAACTATTATGCAAGAGATGGCGCCAGTTGATTAAAATTTGTATTTTTACTTTGTGGAATTACATTGCAATTAAAATATTTTAAATTTTTTTATACATTCTAGAATTATATCGAGGGATAGGTACCTTTATATAAATTAAATACATAAACCATAACTGAAGCACTATAAAAGTAAGAGTCTTTCAATTGGTGTGGAATACTTTCAAAGCAAAACCGAGCAAAATATTGTCAGGAGGCCCATGACGTGGCGGGCACAGCTAGTTTACATATAAATATATTAGACACAAACAATTTCTTTTATTTTCATGTAGACCAAAAAAAAACTTTTTTTTTAATTATATTTTACACCAATTCTCTTCGAAAATTAATTGTCAAGCTGAGACAAGACAACCTGCATTGCCGCAAAGAACTTTTTTTTTACTTAAATTTTTTTTTCCAGCCTACCAAACTCTACAAAAAAATATATAAAACCATTTCTGATTTTTTATAAAACAAATTTTAAATATAACAATATGATTAACATATTTATTAAATTAACAGAATAAATCCATTTAATACGTGATTAATTTAAAGAGAAATGAGTTTTCTATTTATCTCAAATATTGCGATTTACTTAAGATATCTTTTATTAATATCGATCGAATTAGATCGCTGAGAATACAAATTATTTAAAATATTACATAGCTTTCATAGAAATTAATGCTGTTTCCTCACTAAAATAAAGAAAATTATTGTGAAAAAGCGTACGACTAAGTGTTCTATGTTGCCTAAAGTAGCGCTTCTTTTGGCAATTAAATCATTAATTGAGTAAAAACCAACGTTAAAAATAAAACTGATAGTTTCATTTAAACAGCATTGGTTTCCTTAATTTTAGTCTGTCTAAATGTTTCTCAAGCTGCTTCACTAACTGGCTCATACTCGCCAAATGTTTGGCTACCAAAATAATTATTACCAAATTTTCCATGTTGGCAATTACTAGCTAGTTAAATGTTTAAATGCTGTTGCTCTTGCTGTTGTAGTAACTTATTAAATTGTACAACTAGTCTAAGCGTATGAATAACGCCACTACCAAAATTACTAAATATTTATTAGATTAGTTATGATTTTTTTTTTTATTTTTCATTTTTCGTTTTAGTTTCACATAAATTAGTCTTTTTTGCTGTAGTCATGTAGAGCAAAGTGAATGTCAGCAAAATGTCATGTTTTGTATGAACTAACGTAAGAATGAACAAATGTGTATTTTTTCATGTAGCCACCTCTCTAGTTTAATATCTAACTTAGAGGTCTGCATTGCAGGTTAAGCTATAATTGCACATGTCTATGACGTTGGTACATATATGTTCGTACTTGATTACAGTTTTGTCTAACCATGTCTCTCGTGTCTCTCGCAAAAAGAAACAAGTTATTATTAAATTATTTTTATTGCCATAACATTGCAAAGGTAATTTTTCAATACATAATATTTTTTGCAATTATTTAATGGACGTGAGTGAATGTCTATGATTTGTTAATACTTTAATTGCCAAATAAAGTTTTTGTGCCATGTTTTTTTTTTCCTCATACAAAGGTCTCGTTTTTATGATATTTGATTGATTTAAATTATCGGGCTGGGTTTATTTGGTTATAATGGCAACATGTTATTAATTGGCAAAAAAAAAAAAAAACAACATTTGTTTGAAAATATAATTATTCACAAGTGACTTAAAAGCTTTGTACTTGGTGAATAATGATTTGGAGATTTTAATCTTTAAAATTGAAGTTATTGTTAAATTTTTATTTTCTTTAAAGCTCAATTTATGATTTACTATGCAATTGCAGTTTTGAAAAGTCATTTGAGTTTGAATTATAAATTTAAAAAAATAACACCAGATGGATAGTAAAGAAAAATTATAATTAAACTAAAACAAAAGCTAGGTCTCACGTTCACCGTAACATTTTGTATAAGGCTTAGTTTTCAATTAAAGGCCTTGTCAATAATGACGATTACCTTAAAACTAGGTTGATTTTGTTTTTACTCAAAAGCTTTGTTTTGATTTATTGTTGTTTTTATTTCTCGCAAAATTTAACAGTTTAAATTTTTAGACGTAGCAGTAGGCAGTGTATAAAAAGAAACAAAACTTTTCGCAAACGTTTTATACAAACAGCCAAAATTTTTACAATTTTCAAATCGTTTTGCACATGAGCAAAACCAAAACAAAAACTTTTTGAATAAAAAAGATTGCTAACAAAACAACAGGCTATTTATTTATATATTAATTTGATTTGATTCATCAATAACCAAAAAGCCAAAAGGCCTAGTAGGTCAAATAGTATTCTATAAGTAGGCTTAAGAATAATACTTATAAACTAACCCTAATTACACGAATATGTAGAAAAAAAAATTAACATCGTACAATAAATTCTCACAACAGGAGTTTACAATAGCCAGTGGTACAAACAACTAACTTAAGTTCCTAAAAAGTGCCTGAAAATTACGAAGATTATGTGAAATGTTCCGCGCATTATGAGCAATATCATTATTCCAGATCCTGGCTACTCTAAAAGTCAATAATCTATGCGTATAAAGAGTATTAATTCTTGGGTATATAATCGGAGACGTACGAGATTTTGGAAGTATTGTGGACATCCAAATTTTTTAATTTTATAAAAAAGGGTAATAAGCCGAAAATTAATAAAATCTTCTAAATACATTCCTAGACAATCTTTTGTCTCAGTAGAGACATGAGCCCGTATATCAAGATGATAAACAAATCGTCTTACTCTATTAAAACATTTTCAAATTTTATCCATGTTTGTTATTGTTATGGAAGAGTATAATAAACTTTCTTATATGAAATGGAAAAAAATAACCTAAAGCATTGACTTTCCGGAGTGTCAAATTAACCCTAGATACTACATTATTTATATGCTTCTCAAAAGACAACTGATCATCCAAGTAGAAACCTAAGGATTTATAACTGGATACATGTTCAATATTCATACCATTAAAATTTAATTGTGGCAGAAATCTCGAATAATTGCCAAATTTCATGCCATAAGTTTTTAAAGATTTAAGACACAACTTATTTTCAGCTGACCACTGCACAACTTTCTGCAAGTCATTATTAAAATGATTAATGAAATCAGACATAGTTATACTTCCATTAACACACTGTGTAATTTTTTAAATCATGGCAAAATAACCATATACGGACACCACTACGTCATAAAAGACCAAAAAAGCTACAACTTTGCCTCAGAGAGTATATCAAAATTCCAAACGATTTGCAAAATATGAGCTTGAGTAAATGATCATTTTTTTGCAAAAATGACATCGAGGCCCCACATCTTTGAGGGCCCATAAAAAAAAAACCTGAAGGACTTTGGGCAAAACTGGGAGACAGGGGTCTTTTTTTGGGTTTTTATCACGTAGTGCTGTCCGTATATAGTGTTTTTTTTTCATGTTGCACTGTGTAATACATGCATACAGTTGTACATCATCTGCATAATTGTGTGAGGTACAAAAAGATAGTGTTTCAAACAGATCATTTATATATATCATAAACAGTAAGCGGCCCATAATGGAGCCCTGAGGTACACCACATATTCTGACATCCTGTCATTTATCTTAACAAATTGAAATCTTTCAAACAAAAATGACGAAAACTTAAATTTATCATGCAGTTTTCATACTAGCAACGAATAAGTCACATAATCAGATGCCTTACAAAAATCTAAGAAAATAACAATAGCACCACACCCATTATCCAAATTTCTTCTAATTTATTCTGTTAAATCTAATATCAGAGTAGTTGTGCTATGCCCAGCTCTAAATCCTGATTGACGCACCGATAGCAAGTTGTTGCGACTTATGTAACTCATAATACGTTTATGCATTATAACCTCTAATATCTTACTACATACTGGAAGTATGCTTATTAGTATGTAATCAGCAACTGATTTACTTATCTAATTGCCTAAATATACGATTACATTGCGAACAAAATA
This sequence comes from Phasia obesa, assembly GCA_949628195.1. Taxonomy (NCBI): domain Eukaryota; kingdom Metazoa; phylum Arthropoda; class Insecta; order Diptera; family Tachinidae; genus Phasia; species Phasia obesa. The sequence continues at coordinate 28,259,416 of OX451215.1, read as the reverse complement.
GAAGCAGTACCGCATCTTTTCAGTTGTTGGTTTAATTTTCTCTATTTTCGAATGCTGATTTTGTTTTTGATTTATTTTCTTGAATTGCATTTTGTTTTATTCTTCGTTTCATACTACTATGGACTTAAAAATCAACAGTAAAACAACAATTCTTACAAGCTGTTCTTGAATATTTCTTTTCCATAATGGCCATTTCATTTAGCAAACGTTTGCGAAAGGTTGCTTCCCAACATGTTTCATTTCATTCTCTTATTTTGTACCTGTGTTTGTTTAAATGATTGATTGAAATAATTCAACATTAAATGACACAGTCTTTCTGGCTGTTTCTGTTTTGTTTTTGTTTTACTTACTGCTGTTCTTGAATATTTCTTTCCCATAATGGCCATTTCATTTAGCAAACGTTTGCGAAAGGTTGCTTCCCAACATGTTTCATTTCATTCTCTTATTTTGTACCTGGTTTTGTTTAAATGATTGATTGAAATAATTCAGCATTAAATGACACAGTCTTTCCGGCTGTTTCTGTTTTGTTTTTGTTTTACTTACTGCAAAATATAAAACAAGACGAAAGCAAACGTTTAAGTTTCTGCATTTTCGAACTCTGGTAAGTGGTTGGTTCCTCTATTTCTTATGCAAAATATAAAACAAAACCAAACGTTTATTTCTTTCATTTTTGGACTCTGGTAAGTGGTTGGTTCCTCTATTTCTTATGCAAAATATTAAACAAGACGAAAACAAACGTTTAATTTTTTCATTTTCGAACCCTGGTAAGTGGTTGGTCCCTCTATTTGTTTAGTATACTTATTTACAATGGGTTTTTGCAGATCTTATTTACATATTTTTAACAATAAGTTTATTTTCCCAACATCTCCGGTCCCTTTTCGACACCCTTCCGTCCTCTATGATTATAGGCAACCGAAATGTAATTTACGGCAACCTACTTTCATTTAGTCGAGTGCTACAAGTAGCCTTTAATCTTGACTTTAGGAATTTCAGATTATCAACTGGTAACTGTCGGTCTTCTTTCTCATCACGCAGTCTCTATATTTAACAAGCTTCTACCAGTGGTCCTGACTTTTATGCTAGTGCTGGACATTCACACACAATGTGCGCTGCCTACTTAGCCTCTGCAAGGCACAAGTATCATCTTCTTCGATTTTAATCTTGTCTACATGATACTTAAAATTTCCATGACCTGTCACCAACGCAGTTATACAGCTCAAGGTACTTTAGTTATATCTGAGCACCTTACTGGCCTTCCTGGCCATGGTCTCTTCGAGCACCATTCGAACCTACCTAAACGTAGTTACCTCCTTCCACCTCAGGTTTAGCGACCTAAACGAGCATTCGGCATTCCTGCAGGTAATCCAACGCATGCAGCAGCCCAAGAAATTCTGTCTGGTAAACGGTAATGTAGTCCTTCAAACGCAGACTATAGGACAAAGTATACACCTGCACCTGCTCTACCATCCATAAGAGAACCATCAGTAAAGATATACTTCATATACTCATTGTGAGTGACTCCATATACTCAATGAGTGTCCGATGCAGTCTTTCTACTATCTTTCTTCCAATCATGCATTCCATCGACATTTGAGTTCTCTAACCTCTTTACTAACTAGGTCTAGGATGCTCTTATGCTCGATTTTTGGCCCAAAGCTATGCCAAATGGCATTACTCTTCATACCCAAAGCTGACATTGCATTGACCTAATGAATATCTCCAACGGCAGCAATCCCATCTTTGCCTGTGTTGGAGCAGATCGCATTGCGCTACATATACTTATAATTACAAGCAATCCTTTAAACCCCATCCAGCTTACGCTTAATTGTAATCTGAGAGGCTTTTGGCCACCAAACCACAGATGCATAAGTTACTATGGGTCGCACTATCATTGTGTAAATACAGTATGCAGCCTTTGGCAAGATTCCCCACGTACGTCCACAAACTCGTTTACACGAATGTATGATCCTTTTTGCTTTCCTTATCTTCATTTCAATATGCTCGTTCCAGGTAAGTTCCTTTTTCAGAGTAACGCCCGGATAATTTACCTTCCTTGACAGAGTGATTGGCTAACCGAAAAACATTAAGGATCCTATCTTGTAGACAGATACGATAAATGCTGAAGATGGATGTAGTGATCCAGAAAATGCATTACATTCTGCTAGTGTCTAATTTTTTTTATCTTTTTATATTAAAGAACTTTAGCCTGAATAATTATTAAATCAATTGTATTTACATTTATTTTTCTTTTACCCCAAAAATAGACACCACATCTTTTTGGTAGCAAGAATTTTAATCAATTTAATCTTATTAATTTATCGTTCTACATATTAACAAATAAGCACAAAAAAATGATCATTAAATAAATTATAAGTAAAACAGGTGTGGATGCTATTCATCCTTTTCAAAAAAATTTGTAATATAAACGTAAAGTTTTATAATGCTTTTAATGCAAATTACCAGCAATTTTAATAAAACAACAATTTACGAGGGTTTTGAAAAGCAAATAATTTTCTTAATGCAGTGAAATAATATTATAACATTCTAGTTCGACATTAACCCATTTACGCCCGCTGTACCCATATGGGTACACCTCTTTATGTAAGGACATAATTTATTCTTGGTACGATATATTACTTTTTTATGCTAATTCGTATTGCATAATAAATATTAATAAAAATTATGATTTGGAATTCACTGCATAAAGGTACTGAATACGAAGGTTGAATTTATTCCTTTAAAAGTCTCAGCGTTAAATCAAAATTCCTCTTCTGTTTTTTTTATATTTACATAAGTGCTTTTTATAATTTTTACTTTTCTTCTTTACTTAGAGCCTTTCTTAGCAAAATATAATATTACATTAGGTATTTAATGATGTTTGACTGAAAGGGAAAAAACATTGATATGTTGTCCCCGAGGGGAACTTATGGGCACTTTGCTGTTTTTTTGCTAAAACTATTTTGTTTAATTTTAGCAAGTAATACAATAACAATTATTATTTTATTGTAGTCCGGATGAATTTTTCCAGCAGTTTCGTAAAATATCATACTGGGTCCCATTGTACATACATACAGATTTTCTCGTAACTCGGGTAAGATTTCTTTGATTTTACTAGAAAATAAAACAAAAATTATAAAATTAGATGTCTAAGTTGATTCATATTATTTCTTCATACTTCTTATTTATTTGTAACGCTTCTTTCAGGGTCATAACATTTAAGAGTTATGATCTGAGATATTCCATAATATTCGAGGATATTCTGGAATGTTGCGGAATGCTGTCAAATATATCCAGTATTCTAGACTGTTTTAGAAGTTACTAGAGGGCGAAACTTTCAGGGCTTATATTTTTAAAAGCAATAAGGGGATACCACGTCGTATATAAGAGGCTTGTACACGATTTTTTTTTATATAACAATTTTAAAAGAATTAGTTTTCATTCTCCTTTCCAATTCATTTAGATTAAAATTTAGGAAACTTTAAATTATGTATTCCCTTTATTGTATAAAATACTGTCTTTGTCTTCCTAACTTTATACCAAGACCACAATATGCTGCACTATTTCCAGTCGCTTTACTTCAGACAGAATGTTCAGAGATATTGCTCTTATCATACGCTACTACACTCTAGATCTAGATAATACAGACTATAAATAATGGGATATCGGCCCTTCAAAACCAAGCCTTAAAGTATACCTTAATTTGCCATTGTGTTAATGTAATGACGGGAACTTTTCACTACCTTTTAAGTTAGATTTAAGTTAATGTAAGTGGTCACAAATTCCACAAAAGGCATATTTTTTATTAGAGCTATTTCTACAGATATACGATAAATGCACAGTGCAATAAATAAAAACTTTTTGAAAAATACAAGAACTTGACAATATAGGTTCGATTCTACTATCAGTTTGGCAAAATTAATGACCAATTTTTACTTATGGGCTTCGAAAGATTTGGAAAATCAGTGGGCCCTTCAACAAATGAGTTTTTGTCAAATATCTCATTCTAACTAGGCGATAGCGCTTAAATTTCATCGGCAATAATGTAACTGAGGTTTAGCTGAAAAAATTCTATAAACATTTTTTGGAAAAAAAAAAACAATTTATTCCTGCAATTTTTTCGAATAAGAAAATTAAAAAAAAATATTTTTTTTCGATTTTCAGCATAACTTATAGGGGCTCTTAAATTTTTAATAGCTATAAATTTGAATAGGTTAGTGAAAAACTGGTGTTTTTAAGCCAGAATGTGCTATTGCTCTGCTAAGATGCCTAGACACGTCCAGATTGTATTGGTGTGTTCACAAAAGTGGCTACAATTTTCCATATATACTGTCTTGTTAGTGAAAATTTAAGAGTCCCTGTTATGCAGAAAAAAGAAAAATAAATATTTTTTAATTTTCTTATTTCAAAAAAGTGCATTAATAAATTATTTTTTTTTTTTTGCATAAAATGCTAATAGAATTTGTCAACGAAACCTCAGCTACATTATTGCCTAATAAATTAAAGTGCTATGAGAATGAGAAATGAATGAGAAAGAAAGAGGATGGACTTTTTACCCAAAACTGAAAATTTTGTTTTGTTAATTTTTTGCTGTAAAATAGTTAATTAGTCTGTAAAAGTCACGTTGTATTTGTAATAATTTAAAATCCTTCCTTATTTCTCTATCAACAACTACACGAAATTATCTAGTTATCGATGTTAAGAACTGTTTAACCACATTTAATTTTTTATAAAAATGTTCCTTTTTACCACTATTATTTACTGTCTATTAATTTCTTTCTATAGAAATAGTAAATGTACACTTTGTTAACTTGATAAAAACGGAAATTGTTTAAAAAGTTATTTAAACCACTAAATTACGTGTTCTTGATACGAGCAGCAGAACTAAAACAAGAATATATTTATAGTAAACTTACAAGCATCTAAACGAACATGAAGTTACACACTTAAAAATCAATTTGCCTACACCTAATTCCTTTAACAGACTTATGGAAAATCAACAACTAACTTGTGAAAAAGGCAAATGTACCCAGCCAATTTGACTGTACTCTTGTGGGCATGTATGATGGTATGATGTACGTACGTTGGAGTCCATACATACATACATACATACATATTTACAATGTTAGACAAGAAAATTACGTGCCTTTTAAGCATAATTTTTATGTAAAAGTATTTTACCCCACGCCGGAAGTTGAAGTTAATTTTTAACAATTACCAGATTTTCGAGTACAAGCATTTGTAAAAATAAAATCTACAATCAGACACATTTAAAAATATATATATGTATGTATAAAGGAAGAAATTTAAAATAGATTATGATTGATGATTACAATAGAATAGCATTTTTTCGAAATTCATGAGTACGAGAATAAAATTGTGATTTAAAGTTGTAGAAAAAAGCACATAATTTCTATTACAAAAGTTTTTCTATTTATAAATGCATACAGTGGTTTTAAAAATTATTCAAATACAAAGAAAAATCTAAAACCAACAACGAAATATTTAAATCCTTAGATATAAAATAAAAACTGGAATAAAATAGAAAAGAAAAGAAAAACAATTGGTTTCTAACAATAAACATAAGCCAAGTTTTTTTTAAACTATTTTCCAGTAGTTTTCTATACGGAAAATGCACTCACACACAGTAACAAAATTTAGTAAAACTTTATTGTCTAACAATGGCTGCCGACACTATAAATTCTGTCTGCCTGTGTGTGAGTAAAATGTTTGTTTTATTAACGAAACCATCAACACAAACACGCAAAAAGTTAGGCTAACTTTAAAGTTAGATCATTTTTCTACGTGGTTGGTGTATATGTGTATGCATAAGTATAAGAGAATGTGTGCAAGATTGTATGAGGTTTAAAGACCATACGGTATTAAAACGGAAGCGGAAGTGTATTAAAGCCGGATATAGCACACAAAAAAGGAAGAAAGCACCAACATATAAACTAAAACGTACACATACTCATACTGGCAAAGTAAAGTGAGTGCAAATTTTGCTTTGTTTAATGTCTGAAAACAACACACGCGCTGCGCTCTTATTATTATCAGATTTTATTTGAATTTTATAAATTATTCCCTATGACAGTGTAAATCTGTTTAAGCATAAAACAAACATTGTTTAACAATACAAAAAAAAGATTATCTTTAAATAAATTTCTGAGTTGAATGACTAAACAAATACCTTTGCCTATTTAAGCTAAAAAAGAATATAAAACATTTTTATAGCTGGTAGCATTCACGAGTGAAAAATTAGAATTAAATTACATGCATATTTAAACTAAGAACAAAAATAATCGGTTGTTAAATATTAATCTAATTTGGACAATTGGTTAAGTTCTGGAGATCAAAAAGAACTATACTTTTATTATATACTCTTTAACAACTTATTCAATTTAATTGTAATTTTCGGTCATCTCTATTGTTTTATTTTAATGATGAAAAAAACTGTTATATTTGTGAATATAATTCCTTACAACTACAAATGAATTCTGAAGTAAAGTTTAAATTCGTTTTATTTTCTCTAAGTTGAAAGAATATTTTTCAATTGGAAAAAATTGTATTTTAGGCACTAGCAAAATATAATGCATTATCCTGATCACTAAATTAGCTAAATTAGCCGTAATCTAAAAGCAACATAATTATGAATTATGGCCCTTATTATGAGTTGCATTCGATCTTCGCTGGATAACGAGCAATGAATATCGAATATCAAATTCGTATTATGACTGTCAAAAATTTCATTGTATAGCGAATTTTCAATCAAAAACAATTTTGCTTTCTATGATTATTGAAAATGTTATAATTTGTCAATTGTTATTTTTTTTTTTTTTTTAATGCCAGCAGTAAATTATTTTATATTAATTTCATGCAGGTCTAAGGTTGTCCAAAAGTACAGAACAACAATTCGAAAATCTCATTTTTTTAATGGAACAAGGAACATACACAAAAGTTCAACGGCAAAAAAAAAATGAAGAGGAAATTCGAAGGAGCTAAATTGCGTGGGGCCACCAGTTAGAACAAAAGCAAAGTAGTCAGATTGATTAATAATTAATTCATTTTTTTCCTTTATAAATTAGTAATACAATATTTATAGTGCCAGCTAATTAATATGTACTATTGTGAACTATCCAATTGAGTTAAATTCACAATAGCGCTATTTTTATCGAATGTACGCCAAAATACCAAATGCAAATTCGTTCGATCAGCTTTTTCTACTATAATCGAAGGTCGAAAGTTGCTTATAGTAGGCACCTACGTCATTGTAGTCAAACGATATTATTATTGTACATAATAATAATAATATTTTGTAAAATATATATAACCATAAATATGTTGAAGTATAAACATATTATTATAAAATACGACAATTATTTGACAAAAATTTATTATGTTCTGATTAAATATAAACGTTATATGGTTAAACTGAATAATTATAACATAATCATTCATACGGGTTAGGACCATTTGTATAAAGGAACTTTATATAAAAGACACTATTATATATTACTAGCTGTGCCCACACACATTTTGTGCGTCCTGACAATATTTTGTTTGATTTTGCTTTGTAAGTAATCCACTTCAAATTTTAGGACTCTTACGTATTTAGTTTATACAAAGGTACTCAACATTGGATAAAATTCTAATATTTATATAAAATTCTAAAAATTATTGTAAAACTCTGTAAAAGGTGTTTAAAATATTTTAATAACAATGTAATTCCACAAAGTAAAAACACAAATTTTACTCAATTGGCAGTAAGTTATTCATATTTTATCATTATTTTAAAACAGTGCCATCTGTTGCGCAAACGTGTTTAAAATATCCCGTTTTTAAAAATAAAAGATGCCTTAAAGTATCCAGTACCTTTAAATCGAAAAAAAATTTGCGTACTTTCACTGGTTTTTCTCTACTTTCTTTTGGAAATATATTATATAAGATATTTTTGCGGAAAAAAAGTATCCTGTATTGGATTTACGATACTAAAACAAAATTTTGTTAAAATCCATCAAGTAGTTTTACGAGATGCGAACACAGACAGAAAAACAGGCAGACAGACAGACAGGAAATGAATTACTGTTTTATTATATGTATAGATTTTATCTATACTAATTATCTAATAATTGATTATGCACATAAATCCACCAAAAACAAATTCACATATTCTTTCAAACACAAAACTAGTAAAATTAGATTAGAACTTTAAAAACTTAAACTCTACTCTTCAATAATATTTTGGTTTTTCTAAACATTATTCGTTTGTTTTTAGTCATACCTTGGTTACATACATACAAATTTAAAATATTTTGTTTAGGGTGCCCCGATAGGCTAGTTGGAAGTTTGCTAGTCTATCAGTGTGGGTGTTGTGGGTTCAATTCCCAACAAAGAGTCTGGGTGTTTCACTACGACGAGTGAAAGTCTTCGTTATAATGCTCGATAATTTAAATTAGAATATAATTTGTAATATTTTATAAATAATAATATTTAAAAAGTCTATATTATTTTGTAAAACTTACCAAACTTAGGTTGTGGTTTGAAGTTTAGCGAAAATTGTGAAGTTAAAACCAATGTTGTTGCATTTTGTGGGCGTACATAGTAACAAATTTATGATCGGAGAAATTTTAAAAGCAACTAAAATTTGTTTCACAACAATCATATAGTCTTACAAAGTCATAATGTGGTTTCTGTAACCATACCTCCCAAAGCTATTTTATTTTTTTGCATGTGTACAACGCAGCTGCCACAAAGATAACATTATATTAGGAAATAGCCTAGTGGCGCGATCGAAAAAGTTCCATTTCATGTCAGTAAATTAATTTTTTTTAGACGCTCTAAGTTCTGTAGTGCTCAAATAAGAAAGAAACTGTAATTTTACCGACAATCGGTTACTTTTTCTTGAAGTTTTGGTGTTACGACAATAACTGTAGCCCATCCCAAATGTTTTTTTAATTCAGGCATAATTCTGAAAATAATTTTTAAGAATTCTCAAACGTTGTTCTTATATGATTCTATTAATAATAAATTGCAAATTAATTCTACTCTTACTCATCTTAGATCTACGCCTTTGAGAAATTTCCTGATACATTAATCGATATAATTTCGTATTAAAATTTATCGACACAAAAGTAAAAATGTGAAAATAAGGCACAGTTTATAAGGTCACAATCCCATCCAAGTTCTTACTTGGTACAATACAATTATCAACTAGGGGTTTATACTAAACAATTACCAAGAAACAACTTGGTTCTCATTTCGATCTCACTAATTTTAACCAACGAAAGTTTTTTATAGGATTTTTAGCTTATTTTCCATAGTAAGGAAAAGCTCACTCACTTCTCACATTTTAGTTTTTTTCTGCTTCTTTTCATTCATGTGTGAGAGACTAGAATATATTTTGTTTTTGTCATTTATGAGTGAGAAGATTTATTTTTTTTCCTTACTTTTTAAAACTGAATAAATGAGAAAATATTTTGCTTTTGGAGCAAGTGTTCATATATGAGAGTTTACAATATTGTTAGTTTTTCATAAATAAGAACATCGTATATGAACACATTTTTTAATGACCAACTGCCGGCGTATGCAGTAACAAAGTGTGAGAAGTGAGAAATTTTATAAATGAATAATCACAAATGAAAAATCTCATAAATGAAAAAAATATACGAACATTTATGTACAACAGCATTAATGAAAAGAAGCTAATTTATCACCATTCACACATGAATAATATAAATATTTCTTGTTTTTAACTGCTCATGTATGAATGCTAAGAAAACAGTTACACAAATAAATGTGTGGCCATAGAAGAAAGAACAATTGTGTTGTTCATGAAAAAATAGTAAAATTTAAATTTAAATTTAAAATTTTAGTAATCTCATTTGTGAGAAATATCATAAGTGTTGATATTTTAATGTTCATAAATGAAAACTTCTGAACCCTGTTATTTTCACATTTATATGTTTGTGCGAATAAAACTTAATTTTATTAAGTTTTTTCTCTTTTGAGTAGCAAAAGTGCGCTACTTCAGAAGAAAGAAAAATTTAAATACGATGCAATTTTTGTTTTTGAAAAGAGGTTTAAACAGATGCAGTCATTTACATCGATGTTACAACTTGTCATGAATGACAATGACAATAATTAAAATGAATTAATAATTGTTTTTATTCTAAAGACATAAAGGAAACATCAGATACTAGTAGCATGTAATGCATTTTCCGCACTGCTAAATCCGTCTTCAGCATCCTTGTATCACTCTTGCTATTAGCCATCCTTTAATTTGCCTTTAGAGCAATTAGGAAAAATTTTATTTTTCAAATAAAATTTTTAATTATCAACATAAATGTGTTTAAATTAACAAAGTCAATGCAGTGCTCTGTGAAACGAGCTATTTTCTTAAAAATTATTAATAAATAAATTGATAAAAAAAATTATGTTTCTGACCTTTATATCTTTATAATAACAAACCTAATCTGGAACATTTTTTAATTCATTTGCAATAATAATACTGAATATTAAAAAAAATATTAATCTACAAATACGTGCATAGAAATCCTTTTAGTGGGCTTTTTATGTTATTTAAAATTTAAAAGGTAATTTTAAATTATTTACAATACCTTTTCTTTCTCTGTCTATCTCTCTCTCTCTCTCTTTGTCTCCATCTATCGTCCAAACTGTTTTTAATAATGCTTATTAACGCAAAGTTAAAACACATATAACATACTTTTAGGCTACTTTAGAAAATTATTTTTAAAGGTCTGCTTTCAGGATTGTTCGTATTTGTATTTTGGGAAATTTTTTTATTTAACTCCTCCGTTCAAATCAATAAATCACAAATATATTCAATCGAACAAAAGTATAATGAAACAAAAACACCACTAATAAAGTTTTTATGTCGTTTTTTTTTTTTTTGTTGTTTTGCTTTTATGCTGTTTTATTTTTATTGCTGCCTGGTTGTATTTTATGTCATAAAAACAATGTTGTTTAGTGTTTTTACATTAGATCCCCTGGGGCAATTTTTCGCATTTTTATTGTTTAACGTGTGTGTGTGTATGTGTTTAGTGTAGTATTGTATGTAACTTGAACGTTGTTCTTGTGTATTAATCTCGTACAAGTTATGCTATGGTCATGTTAGCATTTCCTATACCCCTTCTCTTTTAAATACCAAAATATGTACACGACAGATAAAGTTCTATTCTGACAAAAAAAAAACAATATCCTTTAAAAGCCACACGCTATAAAACATTGTAAGAATTGTATGGCAATAAAAAATTTGGAACTAAAGCAAAAGAAATGAAAAGATACTAATAATGTGTATTCAATATATAGATTTCCCTTATGTTTATCCTTGTTATCTGACGTTTTATTTTTATTTTATATTGTCTACCTTTTGGCAATTTTATGATGATGATGTTGCAATATTAGCACAAAAAGGTAAGAAATGGTGTCTTAGGCAAAGATGAGTTTAACGGTTAGGAAAAGTCTAGGTTTTGGTCGAATATTATATACTTTAAATTGTAAATGCAGTTTAAAAGGCTTATTTATACGATCTTTTATTTTATATATCTGTATAATGTATATAGGTATGTATAAAAATATTTTAAGCAGTGCGTCTTAAAAGTAATGAAACTGCTAAAATCTGATCTAAAATTAGTTTGATTTAAAGTTGAAACAATAGAGTGCAGAAATAGCTGGTTTTCAATTCAGGACCCGTCTATGTTGCAGATATATGTACATATATAACATAGATAGCCAACTCTCTCAATGTCAAAAAAGTGGCTATAAACGTCTTCACACTTACGGGTACGGTGTGAATTCAAAACACATAGGGAATAAAATTTGTATTCACATTTATACTCCACTAGATGTGTCCGCCACGTCGTGGGCGTCCTGACAATATTTTACTATATTTTGCTTTGAAATTATTCCACACCAATTGTAAGAATCTTACTTTTATAGTGCTTCAGGTATATTATATGTATTTACTTTATATAAAGGTAGCCCTCCTTGGATAACATTTTAAAATTTATAAAAAATTCTAAAATTCTTAAAATTATTGTAAAGCTCTGTTAGAGGTGTTTAAAATATTTTAATAACAATGTAATTCCACAAAGTATAAATACAAATTGTATTCAACTGGAGCCATCTGTGGCATAATAGTAAAATAAAAATAAATAAAAAAGTGTGTTGAAAGTGTAACCGTGTTGAAAATATCCCAGTTTTAAACCAAAATTTTCAGTACCTTTAAACCGGAAATTGCGTTATCACTGCTTTTTCTCTTTGAAAGAAGATCTTTTTGTGGGAAACAAGTATCCTATATTGCGATCAGGATACTAAGGTACCTCCTCACAAAATTTTGTTAAAATTCATCTAGTAGTTTTTACGTGATTTGAACACAAACGAAAAGCAGACAGACAGACAGACAGACGGATATGAGTTACTATTTTATTATATGTATAGATTACGCCATATATCGTTGCACTTTTCAAATATGTAAATAATTTAAAATTTTTTAAACAAAAAATTTCTTCATAATTTATTGTTTTTTCAATTTTTTAACAAAAAAAACTTAAAATTTTTAAATTTGTTAGGTGAAATTTATTTCTTTACGGTATTGTATTTTTTTGTGTTTTAGGGGATGAAAATTTTTAATACCGAATAAAAAATAATTAAATATTAGTGTTCACTCCAACACTTTTTGCACATAAATATTTATATCAGCAAAAATAAAAAAATCATATTCTTATTTCAAAATAAAATAAATATTTAATTTTAACATCTAAAATTAATTGCAAAAAATATATTTTTTTAGAAAATATTTTATACAACTATGTGCCCTTTAGTTGCTTTGGGGAAATATTTTTGGAAAGCAATGCGTATACGAATTTAGCAACCAATACATTCTTAGACTTAGGATTTTTGACAAAAGACTTAGGTCTTTGACATTTCAGTTGGCTACCTATGTGTAATCTATGGTTGCAAGTCTTTGGTGGCCATTTTGTTTTTCGTCGACTTTCAAATTCAGTGATGACAAAGCAACATTTCAAGTTACACGATTAAACAGAAGGTCCAAACGAGTGTTTGATGCTTGTGCAAACATTGATAAAAAAATACCGCTACGTGTGAATTTTGGTTCGGCGTCGTTGTTTTTTAGACCATTGTTTACCAATTTGCTTAGGTTACGTGAGTTGACTAGCAAGATAATGCTGTTAGACTTTTTCTTGAACATTTTTTTTTAAGTCGCAGGTACCACAAAATAATACAGCTCAGGTCTTCACTTAAATTTAGCCGGATTTATACGGCAGAGACCTTGAAAATTTAACCTTTCGTATGCCTTATGTCATTCTAGCCCCGTTTAACATTTAAACGATGTCATGTTTAATTTATAAAACAATTTCTTCTATAACGTCACACAAAGCTTGTTTGTATCCATTTTATCTTTCTTCATATAATGTTATGGAGTTTTTTTTACCATTTAAAACAAATTCGGCGGTAGTTTTACTGAATATTTTTAACATGGACGTGTGCTTTTCTAAGCTGGCCTTTGTACCATGATATAACGCTGCCCCTAATCTTACGAATAAACGCAATTATAGACATAAAAATCGTAATTCTTTTAGGGCTTTCAAATTAAAGTATTTATTTATATCACTCTGGGGGTTGTGGGTTCGACTCCCTGGGTGTTTTCACTACGATGAGTGCATTACTATGTTGGGCTAATGTAATTACAATATATTTTGTATTGTAACATAAAATAAAAATCCTAAAGATTTTTAAATTATTATCCCGTCCTTTTCAAAATAATATTAAAAAATGGTTTTAGTTTCCTGTTAATTTAAGTAGACATTTGTCCTTGACTTACTGTCTTGGATCGAAATTAATTCATATGCATATAATTGGGATTATTTTCGTCTCCCTCTGGGAATCTCTAAAAGTTTTTCGTGGCCTACTCGTCTCGTATCTCGTAAATGTAAGAGAAATACAAAGAGTCATAACTAGTGAAAAGTTTTAAAAAATACAGTTCTGTATCTAAAAAATGTTAACAATTTTGGTTTTCACATCAATAAAATTAGTATTCTTATTATACTGAAAGTAATCTATGGCTATAAGGTACAATTTTTTAACTGCTTTTTAAGGCGCAATATATAGGACATGTTGTATACAAACTATAACTGAAAAAGCTGGTTAAGGTTATATTTTATTAAGGTCACTTTACTAGCTGATCTTTTAAAAGCTGATGACGCAAAGATCACACTGATGTACTTTAAAATAAGTGGTATAATATTTTCTAAATAACACATTTAATTTACGTGTATTTCTCACATAAAAAAGCTTGCTATTATCGATTAGTTCTAACAATTTTTTATTTTTTGAACTGATGGCAAAAAAATATACAACTGTATTTTTTGTTAAACCATATACATCCTTGCTACACATCTATTTGCTATTTTGATGATTGTTTTTCCAAATTGTTTTGTTGTATTCTCCCATTTTCTCTGCATTCAAATAATAAAATAAAATTCAATTTAAAAAAAAACTCCTAAAAATATACAACAAAAATAATGGTCAATTGTATAAAATTTGATAATACTCTGAGGATTAACATTTTCAACCCTAAAATAAAACAAATTGCATCATGCCTTTTTTAGATTTGTTTTTATAATTTTACTTAAACGTCAGTAAATTGAATTTAAATTGTTCAATATTTATATTGAAATTGTTTACATGGGTCCGTGTGTTTGCAAAGGTTAAACGCAAACATTTGCAGGCTGCATACTTTAAGGAGCTAAAAAAATTGTTTTCTTTTTTCTTCAATTTACTTCGTATTATTTTCGTATTTTTTGTGATTTTTAAGAAACCACAATTTATTTTAATTTCTCTGTTTGTTGTAAATTTATTTGCAGTGCTTATTTTTGTGGGTATATTTTTCGAAAAACCAAAACAAAAAGGATAAATTATTTTGTCTGGCAGATTAATGGATGTTTATTGAAATAAATTTTATAAAAAATTAAATCTTTAGCAAAACCAAAATTGAAAATAAAATTGATGGTATTGTGTCAAGAACATAAATTTTGAGCATTAAAACTTAGTTTTAAACAAAAACCAATCAATAAATTGAAATTTCATTAGAAAAAAAAGACCCCGAAAAATATGCCATAAATGAAATGTTGAGTTATATTTGGTAATTATTTAATACCTTCAAAAAAAAGCATTGTATAATAAAGACTTTTTATATTAAAAAAAATTAATTTTTATTTATATTAAACACACTTTTCGCTACAAAACTTCAACTTACTAATAATAATACATTTTTTGTTTCTGATTTATTTTTAATTTGCCTGTTGTGTTTTCTAAAATCGTAAGTGATGTCGTTTTCTTTAATCACCATAAAGAAACATTTTCACCTTTTACCTACCGGATGGCGACACTATTCGTATCGTCATGTGCATGTGTGTCCAAAGATGTCTAGACGTCATTTATACTTTTAGCAGAAACAGACACATAAACCTTACCGTACTGCATTATTTCCATATGTTAAAGTGTAATAATCCTTAGGGGTGACATACTATTAGTTACTAATAAGCTTAATTTTTTTGCTACCACTCTTGCTGGTAGCATGTAAATGAAAATGTAAATGAGCTAATTTTATTGCGAATAATTAAGAAATAATTCCGAAAAATTATTTAAATGAAATAAAGAAAATTATTTGAAAAATATGTACATATACAGTACATACAGTAAAATATGTCAAAATGAAAACTTTATTTTCGATCCGTGTATTTTAAATCTTTAACCGAAATATAGAATAGACGAAAAAAGTATAAGAAACATTTTTACATATAAATATACTCTTCAATTTTTTATAAAAATTGCACTAAAACGGTCACTATAACAACAAATACCAAAAAATTAAAGGGTGTTCCAATAGCAAAGCGATTTTCACGTATAAGGCCTTTTTCTAGCACAGTAATGGGCAGACGCATGAATGTTATACAGACTATTTGAAACTTTATTCGCTATAATGCAAGCGTTGGTTTTATTTTTATATAAGAACATATTGCGTAGTGAAAATTAACAATATACCTCAATATGCATCAATTGGTTACTAAGTTGTTTTAAATAAAAATTATTGTTACTAGTGTAAATTATTTATTATCTATACATATAAAAAAAACTATGATTTTCTGCCTGTCTGTTTGTTTGTGTTCGCATCACGTAAAAACTACTGAATGAATTTTAGTAAAATTTTATGAATAGGTATCTTAGTATGGTGTTTCAAATATAGGATATTTTTTCTCCGTAAAAATGCCCCAGTGAAAAGAAATAGGAAGAACAAGTAGTGAAAGTACGCAATTTTACCGATTCAATGGTACTGCAAACGTGGGAGAAACTTTTATTTTTGTCAGCGGGTAATTTGAAACACAGTTTACAATAGTCTACAATCATTTTGGTACTTTATACAAATTTTAGATTTTTATAAAAAGCCCATGTTTCTGAGTAATTATCCAGAGATGGGTACCTTTATATAAAGTAATTACATAAACTAAATCTGAAGCACTATAAAATTAAGAGTCTTAAAGAGCATTACTTTCACGAAGTGGCGGGCACGAAGCTAGTTATGAATAAATTTAAATATTGTCAGATAAACTAAATACTATAACGTAATAAATTACAAATATTACTTTTAGTAATATTCATCTCTTCGATATAAAAGCTTAAAAATTAATATTTTTTGGAAATTAGCAAAAAAAAATTTCTTCAAACTTCACATGAACGTTTCGGGTATATTAATGGAGGGATACCTCCCCCTGTTTATAAAAACTTAAAAATTAATTTTTATGATATGAAGGCGTGTATGTAAGCCATTTTTTTAAATAATTACATTAATTTTGCAAATAATATTTTATGTCACCGCCCACAAAAGAGGAAGGAGCGAAAAATGGCATTTTAGTCCAAGTTTAGGTTTTTGAATATTTGCTGACTACAAAAGTTGCATTTGCTAAACAAAAGTTGGGAAAAACTTTAAAAATTGTATTTTTCAAAGGTAGGATTAGTTCTTCTAAGGGAACTAAGGGAACCGATTTTTCTTATTTTATAGCCTTAACAGCCTACGCCATTAAGAGATTTTTCTGTTAAGTTTCATTAATCTAGGTGGACCCAATAAATTTTCAGAGCCAATATAAACTGAAAAAAGTTATGTCCAGTAGAAGTCTACCCCTATGTGCGATCGTTGCCGCGTGCACTGGCCAATCACTATTACGTATATTTGCTTATTTCTTAAGCCGAGGCGGATAATAAAACATTTTTTAAACATTAATAAGGTTGTTTTCAACAGTAATATGAAACTTAAAATTAAGAATGTAAGGGTACCCCATACAATCATTAGAGTTATATGTTGTTCAGTGGTATGAAACCCTAAGTGTGTGACTCCGACACAAACTTGAGTGATTTATTTTTATGTATTTATTAAATTATATTTTAAATATAAAAACACAAATTAAAGATATTATATACCGCCCTTGTTTTATTGAACAATCCTATTTTTTATACTATCGCATTAAATCTAATAACACACGACTGTTTGGTTAAGTATCAGGATCATTCATTAAACAAACATTTAGTTTTTTAAGTCCTTAATAAAGCAGTCAAGCATTAATATTGTTTAATGTCGTTTCTAAACATACAAAATCATAAAAATAACCTCATTTGCATTACATCCTTCACTTTAGCTTCCTTGTTGAACACACATGCAGCACAATAACACAATAAATACACACACCCAATATCACACATACACATTGAAGGGATTGCTAAAAACAATAGCATCCCATGTGCATCGTGTGCAAACACTCTTCAAATCAATCAATACTTATTCCACGTATGATTTTCAACATGGATATGCAAACACGAAGTTTGTTTGCTGAAAAAATATATATGTATATTATGCTTGTATATGTATTGGTATATATGTATGTATAAGAGGTTTAAAAGGAATTGCAAAATCATGTGTTTGGAAAAAAAAACTTTCTGCGCTAAAAATTTATAATTGAAAAGACACAGTAAGAAAAAAAATAGGAGTTCACCAAGAGGTGGTACTCGTCAAATCATAACGTCAGCCAGGGCAACAAATACACATATAAAGAAAGGTATTCCAGGAGGCCGTATGTCAAATGTTAAAAATATAACGTTAGCAATAACAGTAGGTGGAAATTGATGATATTTTTCTTTTTAATTCTTTTCAGGCTTTTGTGTTTTAACGCATTGAAGCAGCAACAAATTTTTGTTTTCTTTCTTTTTTTTTTTATAAGAAAACAAAGTTGTCTGCACAAATATTCAACTCCATGGTAAAGCCCTTTTGACAGCATATTTGATTAAACTTTCATTTTTTTTCCTTTTCTTAATTTAACTTTTTGTTCAGTTAAAAGTTTAAAATTATATTTTCGTTACTAGGCAAAAGGCACAGTATTTTATCCATTAAATTCAGTTTCATTTGGAGTATGCATTTCTCTTTTTAGTTCTATAAAACAATAATAATAAAAATAAAACAAAATATTTCAGTTTATTAGCAACACCGCACCGCGCTTTACAAAACGATAAACTTCACATTGAAAATCAATTTTCAATTTGAATTTGAATTTAATAGAGTTGGAAATCAAGTCAGCAGTAAATTCAACATTCAAGTGGCTACAGATAGATGGAAAAAATAAAACAACAACAAAACAATAAAAAAAATAACAAAAAGTGGTTGCTTATCATGGGTCCTTTTAATGCTATGACTATAAATATTTTGAGAAGAAATAATTTCTGTTTCAAAAATTATTATTTTTTCTTAAATTTATATATTTTTTTATTTCATTCTCTAAATCATGACAAAATATATGGGCATCAGCAAGGATAATACGGGATATTTCACACCCAAAATAGCTGGGACCACAATTTAAAATGCCACCGCCATTAATGCTTATTTTAAGTCGCTTTTAAATTTTATTAAAATTTTATTAAATGTAAGGTTATCTTTAACAGAGAGCAAATACGACAAGCCATGGAATCTATTATATTGTTTAAGCAAAATAAGACACGCCTTAAGGATGAACATGAAATATTTCTTCCAGTCCAAACCTTCTTCATGGATAAGGAATAGAGGATTACCACTAGTGCTGGCAAATTATAATAGTAGCGGGTACAAAATATCGAGTATTTAATCCTTTTTTCAATACTTAATAATCTAAGCTAGTTACGCGATACTTTATATTTTTGGAACCAATATATCAGGTCGTTTGGAAAGTAATTTCGTTTTTTTTTTTCAAAGAGATGTCGTTAGTTGCATTTCCCCATATCTTACCTTCCACTTAACTGCAAATTTATTTTACATTTTGACATTTCAAACATCATTTAGTACCTTATTTTGGTTGGATATGTTAAATAGTTTTTTTTTTGGCATCGTATCAAATATGAAAAATTCAGGTGAGCATTTTCGTCATGTTTTGCTTTTTTATTACCGTAAGTGTAATGTATGTACATATGTGCCGTTTACGGAGAGGATGTTTGAAGTTAATGCCAGTGACAGAATTGGTTTTCGAAATTTCGTTCTGGTAATTTTATTTGAAAGATGCTGCTCCACTTCCAGGGCAAAAAATTTAAATTGGTGACGACAAGATAAAGTGGTGGATGAAAATCGTTTCAAATTATCGTGAATGGTCGAATTCGATAAATTCAACTTCTAACCAATTTCTCGTGTTGTTATACGGCGATTTGCGAAATTTCGAAACTTGGTTTTCGAAAAATTGGGTTTCGAAAAAATAGAAAATTTAATAACTTCATTACAACTCTATTACGCAAATAAATGTATTGAGTACCCAGTTGATAAATATTGAGTAGTACACGCAAAGAAAAAACAAGGTTTTGGTATGGTCACAAGAACCATCTTATGTGCTTTGTAACAATATATGGTTGCGATGAACAACTTATAGTTGTTTCAATCATTACTATTGTCACGACAAACAAGTTTTTGTTAATATTTGATCATTAAATGGTGACTACACGCAAAATATGCTACATGATTGGTTTTAACTATATGGGTAATTCCATGGAAATCAAGAAAATAAAATTTTTTTCAAATTTACTACCCCGATTTTATTGAAAATTTTTTTTTTTACTTATATTTATTTACTCCCTATTTAAAAAAAAAATCTATCTATCTATCTATACAGTTTTTTAGCTATACAGTTATCATAATCGAAAATATCGCTATTTGCATATGCGCTCGAGAAATAAATATATACTAACTCCAGATCTATAAGTCCTCGAAAGTTGAGTAATAGCTCATATTGAAGTGAACTCCCTTAATAAACTTAAAGCATATAAATTGCTTTAAATTTATGTTTAAATTTATGTTGCCACACTAAACCACATATGGTAATTTAAAAAAAATTTAAAGACACCATCTTAAAAATTTGAATAAAACTATTTTTTAAATATGTGACCCGGCCTATGAAAAGGTGGCTTATCACTCAAAAAAAAATTTTCCACTTTTTTTTGGTTTCGATAGCTTTTGAGACGCTCTTTCACGTGGTGAAAACTAGAAAGTCCTAACTTGCTTAGAAGTTATGGTAAGTCAAAGTCGATTTGGGGATTTTTTTTGGGGATAAAATCCTCAAAAACCTGACAACGCTGGGTCAGAAACTGGTTTGTGTTTTGCATGGAAAAAAACATCGCTCTTTATATACATACACGAACTTATCTCATTAATGCTCTTTTGCATTTTTTTGTTGCCTCTTGGGCATGACTGTTCATAATGCAAAAGAAAAACTACTAAGAAACTGACGAAATGCATTGTTTATCTTTAACAGCTAATTTTTCGAAATTTTGTTTTTAAGTCATAAGCCACCTTTTCATAGACCGGGTCACATATATCAAAAAAAATATTGTTAAAAATTTGTTTTTTTCATAATTGATATCAAATAAATATAAAATCCCCTTTAAAATGAGCTAAGTATTACTCAACTTCCTAGCGCTTGCAGAACTGGAATTAGAATATATTTAATCCTCGAGCGCGTATGCAAAAAAATATATTTTTCAATTTTGATAATTGTATAGCGAAAACTGTAAGAGATAGATTTTTTAAAATTATATTTGATTTCAGGGAGTCAATGAATATAAATAAAAAAAAATAAAAAAATCCGGAGTAGTACATATTTTTTTTTTTTTGATAACTGCTTAGCTAAAAAACTGTAAGAAATAAAATTTTTTAAATTACATTTGAATTCAGGGAGTCGAGGAATATTATTAAAAAAAGTTTTAAAAAAATCTGAAGTAGTCATTTTGAGCGCCTTGTTGATTTGACATGGAATTACCCACATAATTTTCAAACCACAACCAAAGTTTTATTAGTATTCCAAAATAATACTTTATTTATAAATATTATTTTTTATTATTTATAATTATTTCTAATATTATATCTAATATTTTATATATTAATAGTAAACAAATTATACAAAATTTGCTCATATATAACCACAGTATCACTAAAAACTAATAAATAATGTTTGGTATCTTTGAAGTTTTATGTTTATTTTTTTTGTTAAATTATTACGCCAATATTCAAAATAAATAAAATATTTTTTGAATTTATTTTAGAACAAATTTTTTATGCTAAATTTGTTCTGATTTCCTTTTCAAATAAGTTTTATTTATTAATAATAAAGAATATGGACATTAGAATCTAATTTTACGGGTTTATATTTCAAAAAATAATAAATTATAAATTGAGTCATTTTAAATATCGAATGCTTAAAAACAAAAGTAATAAATAATTGTGTGTTTGGTTATAAGGTATATTTATGTAAACAAATGAGTAATGTTTTTGTAAATATACACGAGTATGTCACTGTATTAATTTAATTTATTTCATGATAAAATTTTATATTTTACAATATTATATTTAAGTTAGACAATAATATGGTTCTAACATAACAATATTATCATGTTAATAATAATTTAAATAAATAATTTTATCATAATATGTTGCTCTTAGATAATGGTTACCCCAACCATATTTTTTCTTTGCGTATAGCGAGTAATTGAAAGTAGTACAGATTGCAAGCACTAGTTACCCCACGCCTTGATCATACCGGGTACCGGTTGCTCAGATTTTGTTGCATGCACATTTTAAACTTACCCTAATAAGGTACGTTCATGGAGGTACTATTAGCGCATCTTAACACATGTGCAAAATTGCAAATTATTTAAAAGACGTAATGACCTACGTTCTACGTACAAACATACACACAAAACCTCAATAAAATACATACATAAAGCTCATTAAATCCTGTTGAAAAAAATCTTAGAAGCTAATAAAGCTTTTTCTCGTTATCAATATTTATAAACTTTGTTTCAACTGAAGCTGGCGGCAGGATATACCACTTCCAACCATTTCCTTCTCACTTCTAAAAGAGTTTCGAAATATGCAATAAAATATTTTAAAACGACTGCACAAAAAAATCATGGCAAATAATTTACTGGTAACTGGGATTTGATAACGCACAATCACCTTCCGAATATATTTTTAGTTAAAAAACGAGCATAAACATTACAATCTTTAAAACGTGCAAGCACTTAACTTTTTGATTTTTAATTTATTTTTTATTTAAGTGCTCGAATAACATTCAAACGTACATATTGAGTTCTGTGTTGGGCAATGAGAAGGACAAGTTATTGTCGTTTTAGAAATTCTACCCCGTAATGAATTTGTTATGCCAGTCATAAAATACAATATTTTCAAAATTGCCAACAATTCAAGTGAAACTATATATTTTTCTTATCAAAATCACACAATCTTTTTTCAACAAAAGTTTCTTCAAATATTGCGTAGTTATATTTTATAACACACGTACACAAGTTTGATTTATGAAAATTGATTGAGAGTTAGTGGCTAATAAATAAAAGAGATAACCTTAATTTGGTTTATGCTCTTAAGAAAGGGATCAAAGTAAATTTTATTGAAAACTTTTGCCTTAAAGGTAGGCATATTATTAACTCGACTTGATCTTAAAGTAGAAATTTTACGTATTGTTTGTATGTATGTATGCATTACGTATTAATTAAGTTGAAATGTTGTAGCATATCCTAAGGGTAATGCTATTGGAAATTGTTTTTAAAAGTTTTTAGTACAAAGTTGCAAATAAAGTTTACTAAATTAAAAAGTTAAGATATTTAAGATTTTAAATAAAGTCTCTGTTCAGCAGACATACATATATTTAAAAAAATATGTTAAAAAAAAAACATTAATTGTTTGGCAAATGTAAATCATATATTTAAAGGCACATAGCTTACCCAACTTTGACTTTATTTTATTTGAAATTTTTAGAGAAACAAATGTTTAACTGTTAAAAAATAAAACGTGTCAAAAGCAATTTATTTCTTTAGAATCAAACATAAACCGGAAACGGAAGTAAAGTGCACTCAACTTAACTGCACAAACACATTTGCAAGGAATGTTGGTTAAAACGAAATAACAACTACATACATACAACATGCAAGAACAGTAAATATCACAACAACAATGGCAATAATGAATGCAAAAATAAGTGTTTGTGGTGCGGATAAAAACCAGAATAAAAACATGAAAATAAATACACAAGTCATTAGCACCAAGGACTTTAGTAGACAAATACATAAAATTTATTAAAAAAAAAACAGAATAGCAAAATGAGGACTTTCAGAGACAAAAATAGAAATAGAGTGAGTACAAAATAGAGACTAGTGGTGGCACTTACATTTATATTCACAGAAAAACGTGTAATATTTCGAAACAATAAACTAGAAAATTACAGATTTGCGTGTATTTTTTTTTTTTTAGAGGAAATAACAACTCTATATACTTACAGGATGAAAAGAAGGGTGTTTTTATAAAATATAATATAAATATACTGTAAAATGTGCTTTAGAACTAATTTTCTATGATAAATTTGGTATAAAATAAATTTGGAATATATTTTATTTATTATGTATATTGGTATTAAAAATTAAAAAAAATAAATTTGTAATAAAGTATACTTTAAGTAAACTGTATTTTTTATGGGCCATATTTATAAAAAATATTTTAGGTTTATAAAAGGTTTAACAAACAAATTTTGTATGAAAATTTATTTTATAACCATTTTATAAATTAAAAATATTTTTTTATCAATTTGGCCCTATAAATAAGGGCATACGAATATGGGCTATAATCTTTAATAGCTACTTTAAAAATGTTTGTTTTCCAGCAAATATTGAAAAATTAAAAACAAAAGCTGTTTGTTTATTTGTTAGATTTTACCAACAGTTTTTGAATTTTAATTAAGCGTTAGCTACAAAGCAATTGCTAATTGAAATGTATAAAAAAAAACCTCAAAGGTATTGCAAATATATGCAAGCCAACAACCACAAAAAAAACCAAACTCAAATCCATGGAGGGGAATAACAAAATACAAAAGCAATAACAAAAACAAAAACAACAGTCAACACTAGAAAATATTTTGTAAAACATATTTTCTAACACCTAAAGGTATGCTTTGATTTATGTGAAAATTTATAAGCCGTAAATTATGCTTAGGCAAAGGAAACAAAGAAAAAGTAGCAAAAGTAATTATTTACAAAATATTTGGCATTTAGGATAAAAGGCTAGTAAAAGAAATATTTTTTTAATTGACTTTAATATAAAAATATATTTCTAAAGATTTTTCCAAAACTAGAAAAATTTAATTTTTATTATACTCCGATCAAGAAATGATATTAATAGAAATTATACCCACAACCATATTTTGTTGATAAATTGATACATACAAATATAGATCGTCAGCTAGTCAAGTCAAATCGTCAGGAATCTGTACCCATGTATAAGGGGTGATCCATTTCGAGGTTTCCTACTGTTAAAAAAAAAAAAACACAGAAAATTCAAATTTAATGGAGAATGTTTATTATCATTTGAAAGAACATTCTTTGGCATTTGTTTTTTGAGGTTTATGGCTATCAAATGTTGGCCGTTGCTACGTCGCAGATAGTCCATCCGTTGAGTCCAATTTTCGATGACTCGTTCGAGCTTTTCGACGGGTAACTGGAAAATGACACGCGCGATGTTTTCCTCCAAGGCCTGAATCGAAGCGGGTTTGTCCGCATAAACTTACGACTTTACATATCCCCACAGGAAAAGGTCTAACGGTGTAATTATGTGCTCACCGAAATATTCTCTCAATAAATCCATTGATTGATGCGATGTGTGGGAAGTGCCGTCGTCTTGCTGAAACCAAATGTCGCCGAGATTACGAGCTTCAATTTCAGGCATCATATAGTCGGTTATCATGCAACGAAAACGGTCGCCATTGACGGATACGTTCGTACCGGCATCATTTTTAAAGAAATATGGACCAATGATTCCTCCGGCCCACACACCACACCAAACCGTTGTTTTTTCTAGATGAAGTGGCAGCTCTTGAATGCCTTCAGTTTGCTCTTTGTCCCAAATGCGGCAATTATGTTTATTTAACTACCCATTGAGCCAGAAATGGGCCTCATCGCTAAACAAAATTTGCCTCGAAAACGTCAAATCTTCTTGGAACTTTTCAAGAGCCCATAGAGCGAAACGATTCAGGCGAAGTGAAAGGCTATTGAAAAAAGTACCCTAAATGTATCTATATATAAATATATATATGTGTGTGTGTGTGTATGTGTGTTTGTATAATATATATGTGTGCGTGTGTGTATAATATTTGTTAATATTTAATTTTGACTTGTTAGGACGTTTTCTCGCATATAGCAATTTTTCCCGTTAGATCTGGTAGACGTACAAATGTTTTATAGTGCAAGAAAAAATAAAACATAAATTGAGTGACATTTTAACTAATAATGAGAAACATCTGAGCACAAGCATGCCCAAAACGGATAAACGTTGTTTCCTTTTCGCCAATGTTACTGGCAGAAATATGCAAACCTCATAATAGACAAGGTTAGGTTTAATAGGTTTGGTAAGCACTTTCTGTGAATGACTTCAAGATTCGTAAGAATTTATCTTATCTTAAGCCTGAAAGAAGAAAAAACCAAATATGGTTATTTATTAAGTCCTGCCAGTGCTAGAAGAAAATTTTATGTTTCACGGTTGCGGTTAACATTTGTGGGTCATCCGTCTGATATTCGTTCAAGAGAAGTACTATCCCCGCTTATTAGATCAATGTAACCACGATCATTTAGGATGTTACGGGAAAGTGGATTTGGAAGCGTTTTAAGCTTATGTAAATACGTATATGTGTGTTTCGTTATTTCTGTTTTAACTAATAGCACATTTAGATATTTGTGAATGTTCGAGTTTTTTTATATACCGGGTAGCATCTCGTAGAATCTTATTTTGGTCCCTTTAAATTTTTTCTAAGTTGCAAGCTGAGACACTGAATTCGATAACACCATATTGGTTTTATTGTACTGCTTTTAACTTCTTTTTGTTAACTTTTATTCTAAATGGCTTTTTAAGTCGATTATCAAGATGTATACCGAGGTATTTGCCTTCTGAAAGTTAAGTCTCATTTAATTATTTATGCGAGATGGGAATGATTCTATACGCAGTATGAACATTGTATGACTGCATTTTTCTTGATTTGCCTTTAATATATATTTTTTGTAACCACTTTTCTAAATTTTCGAAAAGCTCCACCCATTATAGTAAAATTAACTCGACACCTGCAATTACAATCTAGATTTTAGCTTTTAGGGTATTATTTGTAAAAAATAACCATATTTTTAAATTAGGCTGGACGACTTAACATATAAACTCTTCTTTATGATTTTATAATTTTATAGCATTTCCAGTTTCCTGCTTAGCTAAAATAAATTCTAAATAAATAAAACTTAATAAACATATGAATTCTATAATACCCTGCAATACTGTCTGCAAATAGTAATCCCCAAAGGATTTCATTAGCGAAAATTTATAACAAATTGATTTTCAAATCTAAATAACAAAAATAAAATAACAATAAAAAAGTGAAACTTTCACAAACCCACACAAATTGCCACAAATCAAAAAAGTTAAAGCCCAATAAAAAGTATCATACTCAATTTAAACTCTTAGGGATTTACATATTAAATTACATCGAACTTTTTTTTTCTTTGCTTCCCAAAAAATAAAAAATAAAAACATTTTAATCTATGAAAATTGTATTTTTATTTTACACCACAAAATCCCTTTCATAAATAAATATTTGAATAACAAAAAATCCCAATACGTAGTAGAAGAAAAATAAAATAAATAAAATAAAAATAATTTACATAAATCATGTAAAAAGTAAAATAATATTTAATTAAACTACCAAAGTATATAGAAAAAGTTTAAATCAAAAGTGCGAGGATATTCTCGGAATTGCTTGATCTATTAAGAAAAACTAGAAAAATTTTAAGCTGCACCCATTTTGTCTGGACAAAATTTTTGTTTCGTAGTTTCACACTTCTCTCAGAGAGTGAGAGAAGTGACTTTGTTCAGACAACTCTCAGAATGATTTGCTTTAATTTTAATTTTTGTCCGGACAAAATTGAAATGAGTTGGCATTAAAAAAATTGTTTTTAGAAAAATCTGAACTGAGTTGCTATTATATAGATAGTGTTTGCATACTATGAAGTTGTGGCATTTGTTTAGTTTGTATTTATTATCAACAAAGAAATATTTTTCAATAAAAAATTATTTTATCAAAATGGAGTTCAATGAAGCAATTGTCCTCAAGCTTATAATGGAAATGAAAAAGTCCAGAAGAGAATGCATTTACGACATGAGCAATAGCTTATATAAAAATAATTTTGCAAAGCAAAGCATTTGGACGACAATAGCTAACGCCATTAGAATTAAACGTCATTTAATCGCATCTCAGGAATCAATGCGTGATAGTAACCTATTGCTGTTTTTTGCTTTAATATTTCTTATACTGCAATTCTTTTTTCCATTTTTTTTTTTTATTTATTTTAACAGCAATTTTCTTTAATAACACATGTTTTAATAAGCAAAATGTTAAAATAATAAAAAATATGCAATTTCACACCAAGATGTTATTTTTAATCACTTGCTGCTTTGTTGCCACGTTGTAAATTAATATTAATATTACTTGTTTACTTATGTACTCATATGGCAGCTTTGTTTGTCCGGGCAAATTTTTCGAAATGGGTGAATCGTGCTGTAGAAAACTCTCAGAAAAAAATATTTGTTCTCACAAAAATTTTGTCCGGAAAAATGGGTGAATCCAGCTTTAGACAATGTTATCACTATGCTGTCTTTTAGTTTGATTTTTTATATGTACATTTCTCTCAGAGAGTAAGACAACTCTCAGCTTGAATTGATTTAATTTTAATTTTTGTACGTATAAAATTTAACTGAGTTGCCGTAATTATACTTCTTTAATAAAAAGGTGAATTGAGCTGCCACATCATACAGTGTTTGCTTAACATGCAATTGGGCATTTGATTTGTTTGCTTTGATTACTTGAAATTAATTAAATGAAAAATATATTTTAACATGTTTTAATAAACAAGATGTTAAATTAATAAAAAAAAAATAAAAAAAATTTACAGCAATTTATTTACAGTCAGCTGCCACTTTGTACAATTAATATGACTTGTTTACTTATGTATTTGATATGACAGCTTTATTGGTCACATCAAAATTTTTGAAATGAGTAAATTGTGGTGCAGAAAACTCTCAGTAAAATAAATAAATAAATCCATCTTAAAGGCCGAGGCACTTAGAATCCGTCATACGTTATACGTCGTCTTTTTCAACGTACAAGAAAGATGAAATACAGGTTTTCTAATGAGTATTGTCACAATCAGTACGTCTCCGTTAATGCAAAGTACGAAAGTTGGGCAACTTTTAACTTTTGACATACGTTGAGAGCAGTTGATCGATATAAATTGGTTTCTCTCACTCAAAATTAATTTTTTTGTGTTGAGTGGCAGCAATAAATAAATAAATTAAAGAAAGTAAAGTAGAATGGTGAAAACAACTTTTAAAGTGTTTTTTTTTTCTGATTTAATATCCGTCAACTCATTGTACTCATTGTGTCAACTTATTCCGTTGTTACTTTGTTTTCAGTTGAGTAAGTTAAAGTGTAAAGTACGAAGGATTCTATGTGCCCCGGCCTTTAGTTTGTTCACTTTATATGAGACTGTCTTACGAATGACTTAAAACTTATTTTTTCAAAAACATTAATGTTTAGTTGTTGAGCTGAATAGTGTTGTCACTTTTTACAACTGTATTTTTTTAAGTGTTGCTATCTCTAAGTTCAGTCGGCTCTAGCTAAAAAGCGCTATAAGGATAATACTTCTTCATAAAAGTCACTTCAGATTATTAATTTTTTGAAAGTAAATAATTTCTGAATTCTTCGTTAAATATTTATTTGTTTAGAATGAACTTAATTATTTTTATCTCGTAGAAAATTAATCTGGAGTTTTAAATTTAACTCAATTTGTATGTTGTCCTCGTACAAAAACTTTAATTATCATATTCTCTTATATTGTAATAAATATAGAAAATGTAATATTTTTTATTTAACAAAAATAACAAAATGCTTTCAAAAAAAAAAAAAAGTGAAATGTTGTTAAACAAATTAAATTTATGAATTTTATTGTTTTTTTTCTCTCTTTCTCTTTCAATACAAAAACACATTAATTCAAACAAAATTTATGGAGTGTGAATAAATGCCAAAGGGCAGTTCCACGTAATTCTCGCTGTCAGTCTGGTTGTTGTTGTTGGCGTTGGAAAATTTATGTTAACCGTTTCTACCTTTTCTTCGAATATTTACAATATTTATATGAATAAATGTTAAATATTTATAATTTTTTATATAAAATTTTTTTTTAATTAATTTTTTCTTCTCTTGCATTTATATGCCTTTTACAATAATTGCATATTTTTTTATTTTTTCTATCGCATTTTATTTTGTTTATTAAGAGAAGTTTTAATTAAATATGTTTTTAAATCTACAACAAAAATCTACCTCTCTTTCTGTCTTTCTTTTTTTGTGTTCGCATCACGTAAAAATGAATTTTACCAAAATTTTGTGAGGAGGTACCATTATATTAGAGAAAAAACAGAGAAATTATTCCGATTTTTTACCGATTTAAAAGTACTGCATACTTTAAGGCATCTTTTATTGTTGAAAGCGGGCTATTTCAAACACGGTTGTGCAACAGATGGCTCTGTTTTAAAACAATGACCAAATACGATTTGCTTACTTCCAAATAGTCAATTGAATCTAATTTGTATTTGATTTGCATTTTTAATTTGTGGACTTACATTGTTATTAAAATATTTTAAAAAACTTTACAATAATTTTAAGTATCTTAGAATTTTACATAAATTTTAGAATTTTATCTAGGGTACCTTTATATAAAGTAAAACGTTAGAGTCTTTAAATTTGGTGTGGATTACTTTCAAAGCAAAATCAAACAAAATATTGTCAGGACGCACACAACGTGTATGGGCAAAGCTAGTTATAAAACATAAATTTAATAAACTGTAGATATTTCTAAAACGTTTATGCTTTTAATAATTTGTTATCGCGAATAACTTATTTAACTAAATATGCTATTTATTACAAGGTAGAACGATATTTCTCGCAATAGATTTGATCACAATTATCCTTAATTATATTGGGAATAAATTATAAAAAATTAGCTTTAAAGGCGCCAATAGCGATTCGTTAGCAAATAAGATTTTGAGTGATGTGGGATGCTAACCTTATCCCATTAAATTAGTGATTGGGCTGCTAGCTGCAGATTCAATCGCACAGTGGAACCATTTTTCAGCGGAGTCTGCCTACTTTTCTGTGATGTCCATCAGACAATTCACGATACATGGCTATAGCGCATTCTAACTCTAGCTAGCATTAAAGCGGATCTCACACAGCTATTGCTCGAGGAAAACTTAGTCATAGACCGGAATTAGTTAGTGCTTTGGCAGTTCTCAAAGGTATCATCCTGGCCACTCCCAGTTGAGTGCCAATAAGAATTCTAGCATCGCTGCGAAAAGCCACATTCCTCATTTAGTTTAATTATAAAACTTTGTTTTATTGCATTTTTTTATGTCTTACAAATTTTTTAACAAACAGATGACTAAGTAAAAATTAATTTTTAAATTCACACTAATTTCTCTGCTCTTTTTTAAATATTCTAACATGATTCCATGTCAACCTTATTTCGACCTTTTCAAAAATGCTAACAAACAACGTTGAGTTTAAACAAAAAATATTACAAACATACACACTCTCATACTAAAACACATGATTCATCAAGAATCAAACCACCGTAGGAAGTATGATGTTAATAGATACGACAGGAAAAACATACAAAACTCTAAAATAAGGACTTACTTAACAAACAATACACAAAATTAACATAAATTTGCATAAGAGCTGAAAGCAACAACAACAACTACAAAAATATAAGATTTTAATGAAAAATAAAAATAAAATTTTACATAAAATAAGGAAAAAATCACGCAACCTACAACAAACAATGAAATGAAAACGAACGTAAAAAAATAAGAGACGGAAAAAATTGCTAGTTGCATGTGGTATAATTAACCCATGTCAGCAAGCAATGCATTAGTATGGGTATGTGTATTCTGTAAGTGAATCTGAGGTCGTCGTTATTATTGTTGTTAATATGTCGTGTAAGCATTTGCTAAATAAGCACAAAAATTCTTAATATTTGTCGAGTTTTTCCTTTTTTGTTATAAGTCTATAATATGAACAACAAAAAACAATAGAAAAAATGGTAAAACAACAAATTGTGGTCGACCAACAACAAGACCAAAAACACAATATGGTACTTAAAAATTCAAACACACATACTAACTGACATACACTCTCGCCTCCAACACGTGTGTTTTTACAGTTAAAAAAAGCTTTGGGGAAAAAATAATATCAAACTATGTGGTACGTGCGCAAATAGATTTGTGTGCATTAACAATCAAATACTCCTTTTGAATATAGAAAAAGCCTAAGTACATGAATCAAAATTGAACAGAAAATAATGTTTGCTAAAATAACAATTATATGACAATAACAGTATTGTTATAAGCTGTAAGTGAACTCAATTATTAGCGGAATTCAGACACGTAACTTATCAGCAAAGGCCCCCAACCAAAAAAAGTGGTTAAAATGAAAATGCATTGGTTTGCTAAATATTTAGCAAAGTGACACAAACCTACCTTGTTGAAAGCTGGTATGCTACTGCTATATTAAAATTTTTACATGTTTTGTTCTCTTTGTGAGATTCTCGTTGATATTGTGTGTGCTCACAAACCCTTAGTGGTTTGCTTGGGGGCTCTTGCTTAACAGTAAGGCGAACAAAAATAGCAAGATTTTGTGTAATTTAAAAAATTACATATTGAAATTTTACTTAAAAATATATATGTAGGGCTAGCTAACGAAAGGACCTCATCTTGCCAGGGGTCGAAATTGAGTTTTCGATCAGGAAAAATCCAAGAAATTAACAAAGTTGTGGCGTTTTGAAGTTTTTAGTTCAAAACTAGAATTTTGATATAATCGAAGTTAAATTTGGACAACTAAATTGTCCAAGTTTTGAGTTATTAAGACTGTCTAATTAAATATGGTTAATATAAAATAAAATCTATTTTGTAGTTGATCATAAGATATCGTTTGGTGCAACGGAAAACATGAAATTTAGTTTTGTCTCATAAAATTTTACTCTGGCAAGATAAGGGCCCTTTCGTCTGCTTGTGTCACATATGTTATCTTCGATCATACAAGTAGTAACGAATGATCTCCAATTTATTATATCTCTTGCTATGTACTTTATCTCTATACAGTATCTTCTCGTCTCCATCTTGTATTCGCAGACCTTCACAGTCTACCTTGTGGATTCCATGCTATTGCAGTACGGGTTATGTTGTCAAGAGATCTACGTAGCACTCAAGTATCTACTTAAAAAGTCCTGTAAAACTTTAATGTAATGCGGTGTTGCGTTTCAGTCTCACAGATTTACAATAATGTTCACTTGACGTTTGCATTTATAGCTCTAATTTGGAACTTTAAATCGTCAATTCTTGCTCTGGAAGCTTTATGAGGTTTTTTATATTCATTGATAAGCCTCCAGATAATAATACATTAGTAGCAAACGTTGTCCATATCCTGTATGGCTGTGTCATGGATTTTGAAAGCCTGGGTTTATTCTTATTATCTTCGTTTTGCATACTTTTTGTCCTGCTCTGGCTGCAGTTTACACAACATTGTCAATCCTAATATCTAACAAAGTAAACCCATAAAAATCCGCCATCTGTAGGCTCTCTTAATGATTTAATGTCAAGGAAATAGTTTTAATTTTTAAGATTGATTTCACTTTCAATACTATTAAAAATTAGTTGAATTGAACTCCAGTAAATGCCTCTACACTCAGAACTAAGTTCTCAGAATCGCTAGCTCAAGATTAAGGCTTGTAACTGCCTCTAGCTTTCGATATTAATGTCGTTCAGGAAAAATTTAAAAATATAGTTTTCTGCCCCCAACCTACTCTGCTCCAACTTTATCAAAGTATACTTTTGAGTCTCTCGTTCGGCCGTGAACACAGGGGCAGGTAGTTGTTTCCTACCACTATTTAAGGTCAATTGCTTGACATTATTTCCGACCATACTATCCTACCACAGCACATGCAAATTTTCGGTTCCAAACTCTAAATAGCTGCTTCGACTGTATACACTAGAATTTTTTAACTCCGTGATTGTACTGGGTAGAATTTTCTAAAACTATAAAACTATAGTCTAATCCTTTCATTTCTGCAGTCGTATTGTTTCTCATATAACGCTGTCTAGATTATTTGTTTCGCATTTTCTTTTTCTCGTTCGATTATCTTTGGTTCACAGAAGAGAAGAAGCTGCTCTTGGCAATGCACAGTGGGGCAGAATCAAAATATTTTGGAAATAGCTCAGCTATTTGTAAAGGGCTAGGACGATTGATTGAAAATTTTACATGAGCATAGCCAAGGAGTATCTGAGCTTAAGTTTTGCCGGCGGACACAATCTACTTGGGAGGGGTGGCGCTATGTGTTCTCAAATTTGGATACCTCGCACCTACAAATTCTTTTAGAGCTTGGCATTTATTTTTTTTTTTTTTCATTTTTTTTAATTATACATGACCTTAAAGGTCATACGAGGTAATACCTACAAAATAATACTTTAATCTAAAAATTATGTTTAAAAATGAGCGAGTTATAACCAATTTGAAACTAAAATTTTTGATTTTTCGATACCCTGCATCAGCATTTTCAAATTACTGAGTATAAATTCAGCAAAATTTTTTTTTAATATTTTCTCTTAGCAAGTAAAATTTAAAATATTGTGGCCAAATTACAAGGTTATATCTTTACTGAGTTAAAAACTAGACGATTTTCAATTTAAGAATTCCTTAATTAGTGCATTTTTGTGTATTTTAGCTTAAAAAGGGCCATCAATCTTGTTTTTTTAATAGAAAAAAAAATTTTCTTATGAAATATATAAATGTTATATTTTTGCGTAACCTATCTATATGTGCCTACGTTTAAATTAAATTTCGTGTAAAATTAATCATCCTTGTGGAAGATGTAGTTCCTTGAATTTGACCTATTTTACATCGAAATTTTAACTTTAGCCTTTATGTTCTAAAATCCGAAAGCTGGGATCGGAAAAAGAAGACTGTTGTACTAAAGCTTCATGGTCTCCCCATTAGTTCTGAAAGTATTTCATGAGCCCTGGTCCATCTGTAGACTTTATGGGTTAGGTTAAGCAGGCAGCTCCAATACAGCTCACTTGGGTCCAAGTATTGATCCCTTTGTGAAGACTTTATGGGCAAAATACCAAAAATTCAAATTTTGGGATTTTTTGTCTTTATTTTGATAATTGTGGGATTTCATTTACCTCAATGTTGCACATTTTCTGTGATTTGATTTTCGCTGACTATGTAATTAGTCACAAAAAATTTCATTGCAATCCTTGAACTTATAAAAATTGCATATTTAATATTTTCACTTTTCTCAAATTTATCACACTTTTATTAGTTTACGTTACTGATTTACGTTATGTTATGCTACTGTTATGTTAACATAAACTGATAAAATTGTTATAAATATGGGAATACATACTCATATTTAACAGAACATAGATTTGCACGTAAGAAAGATACTGAGATGAATCCTTTTTGGTTTGATAGAAAATTACGTATTTACATTTCTCTGTCTACAAGGAAAAACTACTTATGTTTTATTCTTTATTTTTGAAGTAGACCACTTAATATGTCGTTCTACGTTCTCATAAATAACACATGCAAATAAATTAGTTATTCACGATAACAAAACTTAGGAGCTTAAGTCGACTTAAGCAGTCTGTTTTGCCACAGACTAGATACACAACTAAAATAAAATATTGGAAAAAAATTTAAATTTTTTTCCTATTATCTGTAGATTTCAAAAATTTGGTTAAAAAAATAGTCCAATTTGAGGATTTTAAGTTGTGACTGTTTGTGATTAAGTGTGCGATATTTATTTTCCTTGGTTAGTAATCAATCATATTTAATTTTCATTTTATGAAACTTTAGTTTTTCTCACCGTTTAAAAATAAACAAACACATTTTAAACTAAATACATTCTGAAAGTGTTTTAATGCAATAACTGAAAACTGGGCTAAAATTATAATCCCAACTGTAGCTGCGTGTTAATAATAATAATAGACATGAGGTATGAAAATCGATAGTTTACAGCACATTGTTTCATTGTAACCTTTTTAAACAATCATTATAACTGCTGCTTCCGGAAGGCAATTTATGTTTAAAATGACCAAAACATATTTTTGTAGGCCCTGCATAAATTTTTTTTATCTTTTTTCATTTGCTCATACACTCAAAGCAAACAAGCAAGGAAGGTGTGTTCCAATTATGTACTAAAATATATATTTATAAAAAAATTATTAAATAATGCTTATGTAATATAGAGTTCAAAACTCCCCCACCTAATCTCTCTTTAACTTTTTTAATCATAAATAATAAGTGGCAATATTGGCACGTTGGTAGCCCACACTTAGCTGATTGTACTTTATGCCACACTTACACATACTCACATGTTAATATGTAGGACCCTTTTGCCTTTGTATGTATTGCCTGTGGCAATTATTAGCATTAAAAGGTGCCAAACTGCTTTTGTTGTGGTTTTTTTTTTGCCTTTCACATTTTTTTTTATCCTATAAATTTATGTAGTTGTTACTTTTGTGGTTAATAAATAACTTTATATTTATTATAGTTTGTTTGTATTTTAATGTGTTTATATTCTACTTAATTTGGTATTATTTTTTATTTTTTTTGTACTGTGGTTTATGGCCTTGTTTAAGTATTGTCGTTTAGTGATTAATGGCTTGTTGGTGTTTAAAATGTCTTATAGCGTTATATTTTGTAAAAGTTCTCCTTAAGTAGACGTAAGCTAGTAAAGGAATATTTATTAATATTTGTAAATGAATCACAATATGTACAGCGGCAAGTAACAATAAAATAAAAATTATTTTAAGGGAATAAGTAGAGTAACCGCGACAGGATTTTTAAAAATATCAAAAGAAAGTATGTCTGCAAAGGTTACCCCGGGGGTTCCAATTGTCACTGCAGGAATGGCAAATGCTTTGACTCGGTTCACTCGGGGAAAATAGGGGCACCAGACGCTAGGGTTCCTAGAGGCTAAATCTGGAAGAAAAGGTCTGTGAGTAAAATCACGGGTTCTCTTCGAGGCCCGACCAGTGCCCAAAGGACTGGTACCACGGGAATCGGTGGCCCCACAGAGAGCCTATCCTCTATGTGACCGGTTATTGGTGAGGTCCCCTTTGGGGGTACACGTGGTGGTTGTGGTTTAAGATCGATTTATGTAGGTATGGTGCAAGGTCGATCAAGTGTGCTGTTGCACTCTCAACAGACGGAGTTTGGATAGTCTCCAAACCCCTAAGCAAGAGGTTATAATATGAATCTAGGTTTGCCTTGGAAAGGCTTGCCATATTATATAAATTGCTACTTATTGTGACTGTATCACACACAAAAAGAAATTGGTGGCAATCGTAAAGTGTTGTTATACTACACAATCGACCTTGGTCTCTAGTTTTAGCTCGCAGAGATTTTTCTTATTCCCATATTTAAAGAAACGACTCGGCTCTAAAAAAATTGTCATCTCTGCAAAAACATACTTCAAGGAAGGTTTAAAAGACTTTGACGATCGCGAGTGAAAAATAAAATAAGCAACTCAAAAAATATATTTTTCTATGTTTTATTAGAGTTTGAAAACTAATTAAAACTATACCAATTTTCACAGTTTTAAAACAAAAACACACAGTTTTCTCTCTAACCTGTTTTATTCTACAATTTTACAGTATAAATATTTCGAGTTTAATCGTAATACTTTCATAGTAAAAAGAAGATCGATCAATAGTAAGTGGACTTCTGTGAACTCTTTTTCTCTCTTAAAAAATGTGCCACAATGTCACAAGCGATCGTTCATTCGCACAAATACATTTAAAACAAGAAACAAATTGTTGAATTTGTTTTAAATGTAATTGTGCGAACAGGCAGTTAATAACTACCCAGGATGCTGCTGTAGGCTAGTAGATAGTGGGTTGTGAGATTAAAATTTAACAATGCAGGGTAATAATTTTGTTTATATTTCTGATGTGTCCGAGTACTTGGCATGTCTTTAACCCGATTTCTTTTTACAGTATGATGAAGATAAAATAATCCGTTATAATTTTTAGTACAATCTGTTGGAAATTTTTTTATCACGTAAACTAATTTTTATTTTCATTTCACGCGTTTTTGCTACCTAAGAACATATCGGATTTTCAATAAATATATTTATATTTTTGTCTTTTATTGGAACGCCTTTAAAAGCTGTAGACCTTCTTAGGTTTTAAGGGGTTTCGAAGTAGACCAATGATTTCAGGCCCCCGATTTGTAGTTTAGGACTGTTTTTATTTTTTTTAAGTCTCGTGCTGACACTAGCCTTTCCTCTCGACTGTAGTAATTAAGGGTTTGTAACTTCTTCCCAACACAAGGTCTCTTGTAATTGCTATCCACATTAACATGTATGTACCTATGATGGTCCTTAGCCTTATGCTATCCACTGCCGGACATTCACACACAATGTGCACTACCATTCCAGACTCTTCCAGGTACAGACTGCAAGGATTATCTTGGTCAAATGATACTTGAAGTTTCCATGGCCTGATACTAACGCAGTTATTCAGCTTAAGGTACTTTGATAGTATATAAACAACTTTCTGGTTCTCGTGCCGAGCGGTAATTGACACGTCCGCCTCTTAGGAAATATTCGTGCCCATCTCTTCCGGACAATAAAAGTCGGGGTTCTTTAGAGACTAACTTTTTCATCTCTTATGAAGATTATTTGTTTAATTTTATTAAAATAATGTAGTAAATTTAATTAATTTTATTAAATTTAGAAATCATAAAATTCCCAGTAATTGAGAAAATATGTAAATCCATATTACTAAACTAAAGTTGATAGGATTTATTCAGTCTTCACCGAAAGGTATGACAACTAGTTTACCAAATGAAATTATGGCCAACTTAAATTTTGAATAAAAAATTTATAATTAAAAAAGGAAAAGTAATTATAATTAAAAAAGTACACTCAGAAATAAGATACTTTTCAACTAAAAAAAATGAAATAATTATGATCACGTTTGAACTGAAGAAATAAACTAATTTTTTATGTTAAATAAAGTATGTAGGATTTTTTTCCAATATTTTTTTTTTATTAAAACGGAAACACGAATTTGAAATTTTCTCTTACTCAAATTTTAAAACTGAAAACCATGGTACTTCTAACAGCGAAGAATGATATATTATTTACCACCAAACATTTCAAAGATGTTTTATGGACCATGATTTGTTTATGCCACAATAATATTGACAAAATAAAATGTCAAACAAAAGCGAAAAACAAGCCATTTTATATGCTACCTGGCTATTAATCACATTTCTGTAAGTACGACATAAGGATTAAAAGGACTGAAATCAGCAAAACTGCTGACAGAGATACTAGCGACTTATTTCATCATATTGAATCAGCTTTTTGAAAATAAAGAAATGAGCAAACCCCTCTGAAAAACAACAGTCTCATAAAAACCATTTCTAGGATTTTTTAAAACAGGTAAGAGCATTGCTCGATCTCCATTTTGTCTTAGTGCAATCCTTAAAATAACACACACTCTCACACGTATTATTTTATGTTTAAATGAACATTTCAGATGTCTGTTAACGCCGGTGGTGGTGTGTGTCTTTTGAATGAGTAAGAGTTCTATATTTACAATGCAGTCATGTGTAGTAATACACGAATAAAAGGTAAAAGTTTGCCTGTGTTTTTTTTTTTTTTTTGTACTAAAAGTACTCTTGCCGCCGACAGTGAAGTGAATACGTAAACTTTTTCATTTGTATATTATTAAAGAGTGTGCCAAAGGCAATGTTTGAATTTTTCAACAATAAAGTTGCCCAACATTTTAAAAATAGTGAATCATTTTTATTATTAAATTTTTTAATCGAACTAATTATTAGCATACAAATGAATTGTATTCTCCCTACCTAAATAATAGGGTTTTTTGCGGGTTTGGGATGGGAAAATGCTTTACGCAACTGATGCTGTCGTCACAGTTGTTGTAAGCCGGGCTCTAGTGATACCGGCTAAAAACCACCACAGTCACCCCGGGTGTTCGTTGACACCTTGGAACCGCTTTCGCATTACTTCGAGGTGAACCCCCTTAAGTACATCTATTATGTGTCTGCATCCAGGCCCCGCTCTTGAACTTTAATCGAATACCTCCATTTCAAAAGTTGAACAATTTTAAAGAAAAATTAAAAAAAAAAATATCAACTAAAAAATAATTTTGGGCAAAAAAAAAAATAAACAAAATTAGCTTTCACTGCTAATCAGAGGTTGGCTAAAGCAACAACAAACATAAGGTGGCAAATATTAAAGAAAACTATCCAACATCCTTAACTTTAGGTGGTGATACAAAGGGACCAATATCTCTTTTATAAAGGTGTACATCTTGGAAAGTCAGTTGCAGTGTTACCCACCGGCTCCAGACCTTCGTCAACCGCTGCCTCAGAATAATATTTTTCTGGCTCCGAACCATCTCAAATGCAGACCTACTATCGAAAGCATGCCAAGCACCTCTTACAGAAATACGTAGACGTAACTGACAATAGATTGGGCATACTCTACGTAGAAATGATGACAATGTGGCTAAACAAGCGTTAAGATGGAACACTTTCCAACAATCTGGCCGGCGAGCTGGCAGACCACGCACTACATGGCGACGCTCCACAGAACTCGAGATGAACACCCTAGGAGTATCCTAAAACGAACTTAGATATACTGCTGGCGATCCCCGCGGGGGTTCCAATTGTCACTGCAGGAATATGGCAAATGCTTTGACGCGGTCCACTCGGGGAAAATAGGGGCACCAGACGCTAGGGTTCCTAGAGGCTAAATCTGGAAGAAAAGGTCTGTGAGTAAAATCACGGGTTCTCTTCGAGGCCCGACCAGTGCCCAAAGGACTGGTACCACGGGAATCGGTGGCCCCACAGAGAGCCTATCCTCTCTGTGACCGGTTATTGGTGAGGTCTCCTTCGGGGGTACACGTGGTGGTTGTGGTTTAAGATCGATTTATGTAGGTATGGTGCACGGTCGATCAAGTGTGCTGTTGCACTCTCAACAGACGGAGTTTGGATAGTCTCCAAACCCCTAAGCAAGAGGTTATAATATGAATCTAGGTTTGCCTTGGAAAGGCTTGCCATATTATATAAATTGCTACTCATTGTGACTGTATCACACACAAAAAGCGATTGGTGGCAATCGTAAAGTGTTGTTATACTACACAATGGGGGCGCTAGTCTACGCCTAAGTTTCACTCGGTGGTAAGACCACCGTGAGGTTAGGCCGAGTATGGCAGGTACTCACGTTAATCTTGTTCCACAAATACTGCTGGCGAGCGGCTGTTATTGGCGCCATATACTCCAATGGGAGTTAGAGGAACTCATATATATATACGAGTATAGATATATATATAAAAGAGACCAACTTCTTGGACCCAAGTGTGCCGTTTATCTTTTTCTATGCGGCTGTCTGCTTAACCTAGGTGGTGATAGGTTTCGTTCTCACCAACTGTCAATAGATGATTGGAATACAATTTCTCGTATTCAATTATCTGAATTTGATAGGTTAATTAGATAATGTTTACAATTAAAAAACTTCGCAAAGTAGATAATATACACGAAGAATGCTGAAGATGCAGAAAACGCATTACGTTCTTCTTGTGTCTGAAATAATAAAAAATGTTAGCATTTTTCTTTAAAACTGATCACCTAGAATAAACGAAACTTCGTACATGCTGATCGAAATATTGAGATTATTTCCTCAGCTGTAAAAAGAGTAAATAAAGAATCTTAAACTGTATTAATTTTGAGAAACACTTAGCGTCTAATTAACAAAACGTACAAACGATTATATTAAAGCAGTGTATTACAGTGTCTGTTAAAATCCTGGTACATCGAATGTCAAAGGCAAGAAATGCGAAGAAGCATCTTACAGCTTAAACTTATTAAAGCTCCGTGTCTCCGTGTCTATTGGTATAAGAACTAAAATTTAATGACTACGTACAGCAAACAGAGTTTGTTAATTGGATTATTGAACAACTACAAGTAAATGCTAGATGGGTTGTTACGTTCAGAGAACCTACATGTGATTGTTTAAGAATCTGACTTTTTTGTTACAAAGCAATCGCTTGATTCGGTTTGATAGCTCAGGCCTAGTAGACTAGTTTTATTTAGATTTCCTTTAACAGTCGTCATGGGACCATACTTTTTAAGAAAATACGCTGGTCACACTGTTTACTGTTTTTAATGCTCAATGTTGTGGCATGATAAACGTATTCTCTCCGCCTAAATTTTGACTTCAGCAAGATTGGATGACAATCCCATATAGTTCGGTAAATAATGGAATAACTGAAAGCTATTACAAAATAAATCTAGCCTAAATCGTGTGATTTAACACTATTGGATTTGTTTTATGGGGTTAATTGATGTCAGTTATACTTCGCAACAAATCCATGCTCAGCCACGTATTCAAGGAGAGGATTAAACGTTGCTAGAGATCCTTTGATATTCCATAAGGAGCAACCCTATCCTTTGTTATTTATATTTTAATTTAAAAAAAATACTTAAAAAATACCTAATTTCATTACAATTTTGTGTAAATGTATGTATGTACAAGAATGTCTTGATGGAAATTTCCATGTAGAAATAAGTATAAACATACATGTGCGATATCAAAGAATGCTATTCACTAAATTAATAAATTAATAAAGATACCGACCTATCAGCTATTGCAAATTGTAAATAAATAAGCCATAAAGATTATGAAAGAATGTTTATAAAAACTGATTAACAACAAAGAAATAATTATTATTTAACAACAACATTTGTTAAAAATGTTAAAAAATTCCTTTTATTTCTCTCAGTGTAAGAATGACATTTGAGTTTATAATGGTGTGTTTTATGTGCTGTAAAATAATTCACTACTTCCTTTTTTGTCTTTATATGTGCAAATAATACATAAAAGCACAAAATGGCAAAAAGTTTTCATAAAAGCAATCAATTAAACTGTAGA
Organism: Phasia obesa; assembly: GCA_949628195.1. Classification (NCBI taxonomy): domain Eukaryota; kingdom Metazoa; phylum Arthropoda; class Insecta; order Diptera; family Tachinidae; genus Phasia; species Phasia obesa. The sequence goes on along the minus strand of OX451215.1, from coordinate 28,216,708 downwards.
TCAATATACGAGTACAACTACGTATGCAAAAAATCTACCATTTGCAAGATTGTAAAAAATATATGAACAAAAGGGTGCAAGATAAAGTTTATTATTACTTTTTTGGGGGTTTTGATAAAAAAGTGAATAAGAAAGTTTTTTTTTTTTTGTAAGAAATAAAATAAAATTTATAATTTTTTTCTGTATTCTAAATAAAATTGAGAAAATATTTTGGCTCAGTTTAGCCAGTGCTAGACAAACAACATTTTCGTGGTTGGAGCTACCATTTGGGACTTACATATCTATCTAGCTTCCGAACAAGAAAAGTTCTATCCCTGTCTGTTAAAGTGGTTTTACACGACGTCAGTTTGATAACATATATGTAATTTCATTTGTTTGTACGTGTGAAATTACATCTGACATAACCTATAATATATTTGAGTCGGAGGCCTCAGTTGCTCGTACTTTCTTTCTTTCATTATATGATATCATTTACTGTATTATATAATTCTAATAAAATAAAAAATTATATAATTTTGCCACTACACAGTGCTTTTGATACCACCAAAAATAACAAAATATTAATTTGTCATTACAGGATGTCAGATGCTTTGTTACATCAAAAATGTCATATGTATTCTACACATGGAAAATACTGATGTTATGTTTGAAAGGGTTCACACGACGTGTATAGAATTTACACATGGAAAAGTGACAATTCATGTGACATATACACGTCGTGTAAAACCACTTTTAGTTGGGCTAGGGTTTATATTCCATACAATTCGTTGTTACACATGTCGTTTCTATTCAACAGCACGTTTATAGGGCAGTAGCTGGAAGAAATATATTTCGGCGCCTTTAAATTTTTTCAATTTTGAAGCATTATAATTTTGAATATTTAAATCTAAGCTTCTGTCGATAAACCAGTTTATTTGCACTGCTTGGCGCCACATAGAAATTGAGGTATCATTGGTTATATATGTAAATAGGACGGTAGTATGTATACTATGGTAATACATTTTTTTTTTGTTAGCCTATATTCTCTAGATAAAGAACGCTAGTGGGTTTCGGCGCGGGAGTAGTATGAACGCTAATTAATCTAAGCGAAACCCCCTTACAATTTTAAGGGCAGATTTATGCCATTAAAAGAAAATCTTAATTTATTATTAACAGGGTCTACAATAGAAAAGATATGGCTATCGTCTCTGGTAGTCAAGCTACCATCAAGGCACTTAGCTTATATAAGTTAACCCGCAAGCTACCCTGTAAATGCCGTATAAGACTTATTAAGTCAGATAGAACCAAGAGGATTACTTTCTGCTGGATTTTCAAATACGTTAGAAGAAATACGGGTAGAAGGCAACAAAAACGCAAGTACGTTGGCCAGAAGAGGAGGAAGTCCACCCATGGTGGGACCGATAGCACTTTCTGGACTTGGATTGAGAGCAACAACCTGTATAGTTTTGTGATTACAACAAGAAAACTCCAGTGCATATGCTAGAGGATTTTGATGCTTTATGTCACAACAGATAAAACCAATACTAAAACTAGATCTGTCACAAGCTGCTTTACCTTATCCGTCGATAAAGTTTGCTAATTCCGAGTTTTCGCTTAGAAAAGCTTTTCCATCAACAAAAGTCGATGGATGAAAAAACAGGGGCATGTTTTTTATTACTATACAACAAGTATAAATTGGATCCCAAGATTCTATTTTGGGAAACTCCAGCTTCAATTGGCTGACACGAGATTATAAAATGCAATTCTCTTGATACATACTTTTAACCAATTTTCAGGCAAACTTCGCTTTAACTTTTATTTTAAGCTTTAATATATCTAAAATCACAGGTTTGAAAAACTTTGATGTAAAGCATAAAACAACAATATTTTCTGTCCTCAAAAGCCATTTTAACTAAAATTACCCATCTGTATATTTGTTCGATAGTACGCTTTTTAGTATGTGTTTTATCTAAATCTGATTTGATTTTTCGAAACACGACCTATTCCACTCAGAATTGGTTACTAAGATTTTCTTAAATAATTTGACATGTTGAGTAATGTTCTATCTTTGCGTTTAATTTTTCTAAGGAGAGTTCTCAAGGCCCAACGCGATATTAAAAATGATAAGATTATTTTTAATATCAATTGGAAGGACGGTAAACTGTCCAAATACAAATTATGTAAATAAGAAAACGGTGGTTTCTCCTACAAATGCACGTCTTTCAAATTCCGGTTAAATTTATTAATTTATCTGAAACCCGAATGATGCATTGTTATGCATCATCGGATCAGCAAGAGCAATGTTAAAGTCAAATATTATCTTATTATAAACAAATAAATTGTTAAGTCAGGCTTAAGTTCGGTTATACTCTCTCCATGGAGTTGATAGAATATTTTTTAAAAATAAAAAGCTACATGCTTCTTCAGCATTCTTCGTATCTATCTACCTTGGGTATTGCTTTAGATGTAAACGTAGATGTAAACAGATAATAGAATTCGAGAAATTGTATTATCGTCAGTTGGTGAGAACGTATTATATCATCACACAAGCTTCCGTCTTGTTCATGTGTTTTTCTTTATTATCTATTAACCATAACATAATTTTGTTTCAAAATTAATTTCCTAATTTTTAAAAAATATTATTTCACCCCTATGAAATAGGTAGAGAGAATAAACGAACTTAAGTCTGACAACAATTCATTTGTATGTAAATATAAAATTTCAATCGTCTAAGAACACAGAAAAATGTTTGGTCCAATTAAAGGTTTTAGTTGGTTCCAGATACAAATTTGATTAAACTTTTAATTAATTCAAATATTTACTTGTTTGGAAGATTATTGTTTTCTTTTTGAGTTGAGAATATAATTGAATTATTTAAAAATTTAATTACATTTTTGTCTGAAACTAATTCAACCTATTAATTCGTGCAAATATTTTTTTTTTTTTTCTGTGAAATTCAATAATGTTAAATTTTTTTATAATAAAATAAAAATTAAAAATATATTTTACAAAATAACAAAATTTTAAAACTTTGCATGTTTTATAAAATTTAAAAAAAGTTTAAATAGTTTTAAAATGATTCCCTACATTTATTAAATAGTTATATGATACCTTTTTAAAATATTTAAAAGCCCATCTCAGTGTCAAATATTTATTTTTAGAGATAACAACATAAATGTTTTCCCTCCTATTTGCCTAAAAATATATTTCATAAACAATTATTTTATAACTTACTTCAACCCCCATTACCACTAATGACCACACTGTCATTACCAGTTTAATACAAAAAAAAAAAAAACAAAAATATTTTCATATTTAATTGCACTAAAACACGCCGCCCATGACAATGGCAACCGATAGCAGCTGACACATTATAAATATCTTGTCAAAGGTGGGACGTCTTAAATACGCTCTAGCGCCAATAAATTCAACTATGCATTCTATCTACAGCAACAACAAAAAACTGAAATATTTGCTTGTTGCAATATACTCGTACAAAACAAATAAAAATCGGTTGAAATGAAATGCAAAAACATAAAAAAACATGTAAATTAACACGATTCTGATCACAGGTAAAAGTAAGTGTGCACAAGCCTTATCAACTGATAAAATCTTTGTGTTGTAGTTAAAATAAACATTACATTTACATTTATGCTTTAAAACAAATGCTATTTTTTCACGCTGACCATTTTTTTATGTGAAATACTTAAGAAGAATTTACAGTTGCGAGTATAAAATATCCAACACCTGCCCATATGATATGATTAGTAGCAGTAGATTCGCAAATGAAGAAATTAGATCCCTTGGATTGGAGTTTACGCTGTGGGCTGTAGATTATATAAGGCAATAAAATGAAACTTCTTGACTTTGCGAAATGGTTTTAGAATTGGTAAAGTGAACAGTAAGTTACACAAAGATATTATTCTAAATATTAGCCAAGAAATGCAGTACACACAGAAGTCTGCACGAGATCTGCTTCAATGAAACATTTCCATTAATCTATATACTAACAGACATAATGGTTACTGAGCTTGATTTCGGTAGGATATCCTCATGAGAGCAATCAGTGGATGATTGGTGGGAATCTGGTTAACTGTACGAAGGTGTGTCGGTTTTAAGGAATGGTTCAAAGATGAATGTGGATATTGGTATAGCAGTTTACATTTTAGGAATTAGTAAACGCAGGTCGTACAAGCTCCGAGATTGAATATGATCCAAGTGGTATTGAAGGCCATGCCGTTGGTGTCTGGACACGTGATATAGAGTGAGAAGGTTACCCTATACGTGGAGAGCAAAGCAAAACTTGAAGCTTTAAAAGAACACTGTGTCAAATCAAAGTTGGTAAGCGAGTGCAAAAAAGCTCTGGCTGACGGTCAAGCATAGAGTAAGATTTTGTTTGGTTCCGGACTATTTCAATATTACGGGCAACGAAATTACCGACGATCTTGCAAGATTGAGCTCGGAAGAGATTGGTTTTACGAAGAACTAATCGGCCTTGAGAGGTTAGGGAAGACTATAAGGCCTCAATAGTCATTTGACCCACTCGGCAGACAGAAAAGTGATCACTGGCTAAAGCACAATTAGAACAAGAAGGGTTAAAGGTACATCTATATAAATATATAGAGAAGAGGAATTAGAATTAATTTATTATAAGTATGATTAGAAATGATTGAACAATTCCAACAATATTGTAATATTTTGTTGGGCCTTTTTTAAATATCCTTCTACTTAAATAAAATAGTTAATAGTTTAATGTAATATTGAAAACAAAATAATAATAAAGATATTTTTTTCAATAATAAACTGGCCTCAAGCTTGACTATTTTATTTAAATTGAACTATTCCCGTATCACGGAAATTGTCCTTTGACTAAAATCATAGCTCGTAGACTTTTTTGAGTGACAACGATATGTATATTTTGCATTTTCTGCCAGAATTTCTTAATCCTAATCTCATTAAAAAGAACCCCGTGGCAGCTAATAGATCAGAAAATCAGAACGCGACGAAATATGCCTCTACATTAGCAAATTAAAGGCCATAAAGTAATCAATGCATAAGTAGAAAATATTAGTATCACATTTTGCTTGCACAGAATGGTTCCTGTGTATTTTATCTATACATATAATAAAACAGTAACTCATTTCCTGTCTGTCTTGTATTTGTATTTGTATTTTTTTATTGAGTGATTTTCTAATACAACAAGATGCAACATCTTTTAATTTACAGTATTAGAATCAGTTAAGTTATAATCAATTTAATTAAGACAAATAAACATATATATGTTTGTGTACAAAATAGATATAAATATATATACGAACAATTTTGACAAAATTTCTATCTGTGTTCACATCACGTAAAAACTACTGGATGGATGGATAGCATACCGATTCTAATATAGGATACTTTTTTTCTGCAAAAATATCTTATTACCAAGAAAAAGTGGAGAAAAAGCAGTGAAAGTACGCTGATTTTTAGACCGATTTAAAGATTCAAAAGTGGGATATTTTAAACACGGTTGCACAATAGATGGCGCTGTTTTAAAATAATAATAAAATATGAATTACTTACTGCCAAATAGCCAATTGAATGAAATTTGTATTTGATTTGTATTTTTACTTTGTGGAATTACATTATTAAAATATTTTAAACACCTTTTAGAGAGCTTTACAGATAAATTTTAAAATTTTAGAATTTTATATAAATTTTAGAATTTCATCCTTTATATAAGTAAATACATAAGAGTCTTAAAATCGACTTTTTAAATCAACTTTTAAAGTTGTTCGAAAAACTAATTTTAAGGAATAATAGTTACAAATGGCTACGCTAATCTACAGGCAAATTAATTGCACACCTATAAGATAAAATTCAACTGGTGGTGTGTGCATATTGTTGTTTTACTATTTTTACTATGTATATTCGAAAATAAGTGTTGTTAACTACTTAAAACCTAATAGAAAAATGTTGACATCTTAAACACCTTATTTATGGTACTTTTAATGTTAAATTAAGTACTGTAAGGATCGCTTCGGCTGTTTAAGTTGGAGCGGCATTTGGTAAGATTATTCATTATTTATAGTTTTTAAAATTAAGTATTGTTAGTATTTGTGGATTTGAAAATGGTTAAAATCACCTTCAGCAAATTTTGTTGTATTTACTTTAGGCAACTATGGTTCAGCAGAATCGTAAGGAGTCAAAAGCCTTGCTTAACACAGATTTATCCAGAAGTAATCATAAACTTTTTAATATGAAGTAATTTAAGAGTTTATGATTAAATTAAACTCGCTCTATGAGAAATTTTACAAAATGAGGTCCATGTTTTAATAGGCTTTATAAACAAGGTATATTTTCTGCTTAATTGTTTTTATTTTTCATTTAAAAAAAAGATTCAATATCTTATATTGATAAATAATATTTATCAATTTTAACCTCTAGTTAATACTTTACACCTACTCACAAATCAGTCTCTTGCTAATAAGGCAAACTGGTTCAATTGTAAATAAAAAATATAATATTTATTATTAGTAGACTTTAAACAGCTTTCTTTACTACTTATGAGATGACATTTTTGTTGGAGTTTTACTGTAATAAAAGCAAACAGTAGCGTTGTAGTTGTTATTATAATAACGTGTAACATACAATTTAATTGTGACTAAAAACATTTATGATATGTTACACTGCAACTGTGGTAATGATTGCATGTTTCAACTTTTACGAACTGCAATCAAATGAATGTGCTTAAGTTTGTCAGAGTACGTGTGTGTGTGTGCTGAAGTATGCTAATGGTATTGAGTAGTGCTGGCAATTTCTATTACTTTCAATTACTCGATACTACTGAATACTTTTCAATTGGGTACTCAATAGAACTAAATAGAAGGAGTTTACATAATAACAGCGGAAATTCGTAGTCGTCAAATATTTGTATAAATTTATGTCTAAAAATCTATATCTATACATACAATATATTAGTAACTCATTTCCGTCTGCCTGTCCTTCATTGTTTGTGTTCGCATCACGTAAAAACTACTGGATGGATTTTAACAACATTTTGTGACGAGGTACCTTAGTATGCTGATCCCAATATAGGATTCTTGTTTTTCCACAAAAATATCTTATTTCCTGGAGAAAGTGGAGAAAAAGCAGTGAAAAACCCAATTTTCGGTTTAAAGGTGCTTAAATTGTCGGTTTTTCACCACACACGTTTTTATTTTTGAAAGTGGGATATTTTAGAAACTATTACGCAACAGATGGCGCTAGTTGATTAAAGTTTGTTTTTTTACTTTGTGGAATTACATTGCTATTAAAATATTTTAAACACCACGTACAGAGGCTTACAATAATTTTTAGAATTGTAGAATTTTTTATAAATTTTAGAATTTTATCCAGGAATGGGTACCTATATATAAATTAAACACATAAACCATAACTGAAGCACTATAAAAGTAAGAGTCTTTCAATTAGTGTGGAATACTACTTTCAAAGCAAAACCGAGCAAAACATTGTCGGGAGGCCCACGACGTGGCGGGCACAGCTAGTTCTACCATAAAAGTATAGATTAGCTACTTTGGTATATTGAGTACTCAAAAAAATGCACGAGTATCGAGTACTCGGTACCCACTACGCAATACTTTGCCAGCACTAGTATTGAGTAGCGAAGTGCGTGCTTGAACAACACATTTTAAATGCAAGTAAGTAAGTATGTTGGCAGTAACGACATATTAAATCAAGTAAAACTATAATTTGTCCGCCTGCTAACATGCTTTGAACAAAAATGCATTAAACAGTAGATCCTCTGTTAGTTCATTTACGGTACAGTCTAAAGGGAGTCCTTTACAAAAGTAATTATTTCTGCAAACACCTTTAGTAGATTCGATGCAATTTTGTTTCTTTGTACTTGTTACAAATTGCATGTTCATATTTCAAAATATTTAAGTTTAATGGTGTGTTTTGTCTGCAATATAATTTTTGAAAATGTATTTTAATTCTGTCTCACACCATGTTACCCCCACTCAGATACATACATATATAATTGTACATACATACGTCGTAACTTCATACTCATGCAAATAAAATTCAATTTAGTTTTTGAAATCATGCGTGTTAGTTGAAGTTTATATCACAGTTTTTATTTGTGTTGAGGTGTTGTAATAATTTTCAGTGGGGAATTTTTCAATTCGAATGAATAAAATTAATAATTTAATAAAACTACTGAATACTGTTTAGGTGTTACTTACTAACAAGTAAGGAGGGTAACGATTTGCTAGACGATAAGAAAGTGGAAATAATGTGTTTAGTAATCCAAAACGTACACCAAAATCGTAAACATAATGGTAAAAATAATGGCCCTTGGTAGAAATAATGGCCCTTGTATTAATTCAAAAAAGTAAATTTCCAAAATAATTAGCATCATGATATTTTGTTCCGCAAAAATATCTCATTTCAAAGAGAACATGAAAATACGCAATTTTACCGATTCAATGGTACTGAAAACTTGGCAGCACCTTTTATTTTTCTCAGTGAATAATTTTAAAACCATTTACTGGGCAATAATTTTAGAATTTTATATAAATTTTAGAATTTTATCCAGGGATGGATACCTCTAAATAAAAAAAATACATAAACCATAACTGAAGCACAATAAAACTAAGAGTCTTAAAATTTGGTGTATATTACTTTCGAAAACAAAATGGAACAAAATATTTTTAGGACGCTAACAAAGTGTTGGGAACCTCGTGATTCATTTCGAGGTTCCCTACTTAAAAAAAAAATACAGAAAATTCAAATTTAATGGAGAATGTTTATTATCATTTGCATGAACATTCTTTGGCATTTATTTTTTGAAGATTATGTCTATCAAATGTTGACCGTTGCTACGTCGCAGATGGTCCATCCGTTGAGTCTAATTTTCGATGACTCGTTCGAGCATTTCGACTGGCAACTGGCGAATCCCCACGGTGTGATATCACATGATCTTGGTGGCGAATCGACCGGCCCAAAACGTGAAATTATGTGCTCACCGAAATATTCTCGCAATAAATCCATTGATTGATGGGATGTGTAGGAAGTGTAGTCGGTTATCATGGCACGATAACGGTCGCCATTGACGGTTACTTCCGCACCGGCATCATTTTAAAAGAAATTTGGATCGATGATTCCACCGGCCCACAAACCACATCAAATAGTTGTTTTTTCTGGATGAAGTAGCTCTTGAATCTCTTCAGGTTGCTCTTCGTCCCAAATGCGACAATTTTGTTTGTTTACATACCATTTGAGCCAGAAATGGGCCTCATCGCTAAATAAAATTTGCCTCAAAAACGTCGGATGTTCTTGGAACTTTTCAAGAGCCCATAGAGCGAAGCGATTCAGGCTTAAGTCTTTCCATTATGAAATGCCAAACAATACTAAACAAAAATAACCTGAAAGCATGACACGACTTACACGTTATCTGTGAAAAAAATGCTGCTGAAAAAAGTACATCGAAATGGATCACTTATAACCGTGTTGAAAATATCAGTTGTTGCACAAGCTGTATTTTGAATGCTTTTAATTTAAGATCTCGACGTAAAATGCGTCAAGTCGTTCCATATATTAATCCGAGTTGCTGCAAACGGCGCCGAATCGACTCTCCACGGTCTTCGTGTACACTCTTAGTTACGGCCGCTATATTTTCTTCACAGCTTGCTGGACGTGGTCTATTCGGTCGAATATTATCCAATAATGAAGGCTGGGTCTCAAAATGGGTGATGGTGTTGCAAATAGTACGCTCAGTAGGCCGATTATGTTGACCATAAATTGAGCTGAGTGCACGAACGTGAAATAAAGTTGAGCGATTTGTAAACGTTATTCAGGCGTAAGTCTTTCCATTATGAAATGCCAAAAAATACTAAACAAAACTAACATGACAGCATGACACGACTCACCCGTGATCTGTCAAAAAAATGCTATTGAAAAAAGTATCTCTACTTAAATCACCCATTATAAAGAACGATATTTTTGACTAAATTGTTGGGTTTAGTTATAAAGCTTTGTATATAAAGATTTTTTTTAATTGTAACAGCTTTAAGCATTAATCAAAAAAACAGATAATTTAGAAACGCAAAAAATGGATAACGAGTTTAATCTTACTTTTTTCTTCTTTTCAGATGTCAAACGTCGAAAAATTGCCAATGCAGAGTCGACACATGATAATAACAATACCATTTCAAAAGCCACTTTTACCCCTGCCACTGTAACACAACCGACAACAACGGATCCAAAATTATTATTCACTTCAGATGACAGTAGTCTAGGTGAACAGCAGCAATCTAGTCATAATTCAACATTTAAAATGCTACCACCATCTCTGCAGCAGCAGCAGCAACAACAACAACAACAACAACAGCTGTCAAATAATCACCAACAAGAGCAAGAAAACTATATGATAACAAATGCCACTTATAACAACAATAGCATGATAAAAAATGCTAATAAAACTTGGGCTAAAAATGATAGAATCTTACCAGCAACAACAGAAGCATTAGCACAACATGAATCAGCTTCATCACACATGACGAATGGCGCCATTGAAAATATACAATGGTCATCGAATATGTGTAATAAACCACAAGGTATATGTCCGACAAAGCAACCAACAACGGCAGCAGCAGCTGATACCAATAATAAACAACAAGAGCATCAACGACAACGACAACAATTGGATCATACACTCTTGTATAAAGATGACCTTAACGGTTATTTACAGCAGCAAACGACATTGGTACACAATTCAATGATGAATATAGAAACTGGTCAAGAAGAATCAGTGTTAGAAGAAGATGAAACTGAATTAAAGGATGATGAGGCAGAAGATGAACAAGAAGAAGAAGAAGAAGGCGAGGAGGAGATGGAGATCGACAATGAATTAGATGAGAAAAAAGGGAATTTGGTTGGACAACTGGAAGAGTGTGAGATATTAAAACGCACAAAAACGTTAGCGGATTGCATTTCCAATGAAGAGCTTGAAGAAGAAATCGATGAAGAAAATTTTGCGGAAAATTTTAATGAAAACGAGGAGGCTGAAGAAGAAGATGATAATTTGGCTCAGGATCCGGAGGATGATGGAGATGACGATGAGGAAGGGGAGGAGGAGGAAGATAATGATTGTGCAATCAAAGCAGTTGCATCAGAACAAACTGTGATTGATGGTAAAACTTCTGTTGACATTACAAATGATGCTAAACTCTTTAATGCGAAAAGTACCATTAATTTTTACCAAATGGCAAACTCTGCAAATCAATCTTTAAAACAACATCATTTTGCAAATATTCCAAATATTGTTTCGCCTAGTCAGACTTCTATTACAAATAAGTCCTCCTTTAATATTCTGAAGAATCCAATACAAATTTCTCCAACTCAACAACAGCCCCAACAAAATATTTTTAAACAGCAGCAACAGCAACCAGTTAGAGCTCCTATTAAATTGATACCTACAGCTCAAGAGTCACCAGTATCTTCTAGCACAATTGGAGGTCCACGTTTGACACCCGACTTACAACGTAAAACACCAGATAATACAAAAAAGCCCGAACAAGTGGGTGCCATTTCCACAAGTAATGAAAGCCCAAAACCTTGCCAATCTTCGCCGGTCGGCCCCATAGAGTCAGCCAGAGCTAAGCCTGCAATTTCAAAACCTTCAGCTTCTCAATCACACTCAACAATTACTACACTTCATTTAAAACCACAGCAACAAGGGTCTCTACAAAAACCCGCTTCACAGCAGGTGCGTATTTTAAGACACATTAAAAATGCTGGACCAGTACAGCAAGTAACTCAGCAGCCCCATAGATTGATTGCTACAAATACTTCAAGAGCTACTGTCACAACCATCGCTGGTAATAAGGGAGCAGCCACTACAACAACTACCACCTCTTCATCAGCCCATCGCTTTAACCCCACACTACCACCTACGGTTAATCAAAAAATACAGGCAGCTATGCAAAAAGTAACAGGCAATAGCTCTACTGGCATACCCATCAGTCAACTACATTTGCAACCGTTATTGAGGTCCAATGATAATACTGGAAACTCTCAAATTATTATGACATCCACTGGTCAGCTTATAGTTATGCCGTCCTCAAATATCAAACCACAGTTACAACAACAGCAGCAGCAAGTGATTATTGCTAGTGGCAATGCGACAACTACTACACAATCACATGCCACAACAAATATGATTATACAACAACAAGGCACACAACAAATGGATGTATTAAACAACACAGGACAATTGACGACAGCAACATTGCAGCAGCAGTCTAATGGAGGCTACATCGTCTCACAAGCAACAAATACACAAGGCACTGCTACACAACTTCAACCCACAACGGTCATATTGAATTCGGCACAAAATCTAATTAGCAACAATGGTGCCAAAGTCTTAACAAATACCGGTAATATAATTCACGCAACCGGTACACAACCTATAATTACAACAGCAAACCAATTGCTGACAACACCATCAAATGCAGGCAACACCACAAATGTTTTGGGTCAACAGACTGTAGTATTGAATGCCCTACCTAACGGTGGTTATGTTATACAACAACAGCCACAAGCAACACAAACTTCAGCTCAACAGCATCAGCAGCAGTTTACAGCCGCCTTAGACAGTCAAGTAGTACAACATTTGGTACAGCAACCAGATGGCCGTATAATCATAACTTCTCAAAGTGATCCTAAAAGAAGACCAAAAAAGCGCAAGACATCCCCCAGTCCCTTGGCTAATAATCCCACAAATATCTCGCCAGCAATACCGACTCAAACTGCTGCTACGTTACTACAGCAACATGTAGCAAATTTGCAAGCGGCTGCGCAAACTACACAATCAACGAATCAACCACAAGTAGTACAACTGACCACAGCACCAGCTGTTAATGCGACTACAACAGCCTCCTATCCGCAACAGTTCCAACTCGGCAACGGTATACAAGGTATAGTTGTTAACAAGCCAGCCGCTACAACCACAACTACTCAGCCTCAACAAATATTGCTACAAAATGGTCAAATAATCCAACCAATGAATTTAATTGGGCAACAACTGATATTGCCGTCCGGTTTAGTAATGGCGCCCGACACCACTTTGTTGCAAATTCAAAATGTGGGATCTTGTGGACCTAATATTCTCACCACTACTCCTCAGGGTACTATGATGTTGAGAGCAACTTCACCACAAACAAACAAACAATTTATACAATCCACAACTACGGGACAACAGTTTCTTGTCGGTAGCAATGGTCAACTAAGTCCAATAGGTCAGATCTACTCTACACCAATGGGCTTAGTAATGCCGGCCAGCACTCAACATAATCCTGCGGCAACAGCAACATTCGTACAACAAAATGCTACCATACAAGTGCAACAGACGCATCCTCAACAAGTGTCTACGCCACAACACATCACACTGCATGCACTGCAGCAGCACCAGCATCAGCAAAATCAACATAATCATACACAGCAGCAGCATCATGTTGTTAACAATCAAATGGGCATTGTTTTAGAGTCGGCAACTTCTTCTACAACATCTCCCAATGCTCATTTGGCGAATTCACGTTCAGCAGCTGCTAGCCCTCCGGATACAACAACTCATAGTCCGAGAAGCCCTGAAAGGCCTCCAAGTCATCGCAGTGGTGGCAGTGATATGGTAAGTTTAGCCTGGCCTCGGATGTTTTGATGAATGCTTTTTTTATAATGATGAATATTTCCTTTGGTTTAAGGTGCAGTGTGTTTCTAGCTCCGAACCAGATGGTGGAACTGTTTCACCTTTGAGTACTGACAGTCGTCAATCTCCGTCAACAACAGTGTGTGAAAAAGGTAATAGTTTTTTTTAATATCTTTTCAATTCACCCTCTAAAAAGCTTCCTAGATGAAAGAATTTAATAAATAAAATAATGTTGCACTAATCACTTATATAATTAATTTGCAAATGACTAAAATGTTTTATTGGTTTGGAGTGACCATCCAATATAGAACAATATAGAAAAACCTTTGACATGGTTTTAAGGCAGTGCTGCCTAAATATATACTATCAAATTGCTCTTAGGTTAGAAGCAGCACAAGCAACTAATTTTCATTGTTAAAATGTAAATAAATCAACACTTATTGTCGATACGAGTATGTGCTGACGTTGCATTGCACTAGCAGATAATTGTTTACCGATACTTACAAGTATAGGAAATCAGAAAAAGCACACCACTGTTTTTATTTTCTTTCCTGGCACTTAAATCTGTTTCAGCTAAGAAACTTTAGAAATTTGACACAATTTAAATATATTTATAGGATTTATACTCAGGACGGGGCAATTTTGACAGTCTGTAGTGGCCATATTTTTTTAGGCGCAACTGTCAACTCTGTTTATAGGGTTTTCGCTATAATGTCTGTCCGTCTGTCAGAGCCTTTTATCGCGGCAACCGTAATAGGTAGACTCTTGAAATTTTCACAGAAGATGTATAACTGTTGTCGCTATAGCAACAAATACTAAAACTTATAGGGTGTTCCGATAGAGACGTTGAACTGTAGGAGGCATACACTTCAAATTTACAAACAATAATTAAAACTTAGTTCGCTATATAAACAAGTATAAAAAAATAAACCTAAAAATGAAAGGGTGTTCCGATAGTGACGTGATTTAAATGTATATGGCCTAAGTTTTGAACCATAATAGGTAGACTCCTGAAATTGTCACAAATGTATTACTATGACCCTTATAAAAAAAAGTAAAAAATAAAGGGTTTTCCGACAGTAACGTGATTTGCATGTAGTATAACTCCTTATTTTTTTAACCGTAACAGTTAGACTCTTCTTATTTGTACAGAAGATGTACAATAGATGACAATTACTAAAAATTAAAGGGTGTTCCGACAGTAACATGTTTTTCACGTATAGTGACTTATTTTTTTAATCGTAATAGTTAGACTCTTGATATGTCCATAGAAAGAGAATTGCCATGGCCGCTATAACAAATAACAAAATTAAAGGGTGTTCCGATAGAGTGATGATTTGTACGTAAATAGCCTTATTTTTTGAACCGTAATAGGTAGACTATTGAAATGTTTATAGTAGATGTTGTACTTCGGCCGCTGTAACAATTACTAATAACTAAAGGGTGTTAATTCAGGGCCATGTTTTTCACGTATATTACCTTATTTTTTTAACCGCAATAGATTGACGCCTGATATTTTTATAGAAAGTGTATTACCATGGCCGCTATAAGAACAATTATTAAAATTCAAAGGGTATTCCAATAGTGATGCAACTTTCGCGAATACTACTTTGAATATTAAGGGGTGCACCATAAGACATGAAATAATTAACAACTTGATTTTTAAAGTGGTAATAAACATAGTACGGCACTCTACGTATGTGACCCTTACTTGCACTTGACTGATATATTTATTATTTAGTCACTAATGCCAAAACATCTTAGCACTACTAGGTCCAAATGATATAACTTGTTTGTCAAAGTTAATACCACTTTGTTATGTTAATAAGGAAAATTTATACATATGGGACGGTGCCGACCAACACCCGGTTCGCCAGGTAGCAAAGCATTCAAAACAGGTTATGTTTAGTTCGGATTTTGAGTCGACGCGTCGGCATAAATTCTTCTTCTTAAAAAACCTGGTTGGTCATCATCAATAAAAATTACTTTCGTTTCACCCAAATAGAACATTGACGAAATTTACAAGCACAATAGAAATACATGCTTGAGTTTGTCAGCAAGATAATCGATTTGTGCTTTCAGCCTGTGCTACAAAAAAGTTTATGTTATTATTCCGCAATTGACCCATCCATTAAAGTTAACGAAGACTTTATAAGGATCTGCTAATGAAAATAAGGCCTTTCGAGTACGTGCCACCATGCATACCTGCGGAGGCTAATAAATGGCAAAAGAAAATTATTAAGAAAATTTCTTATGGAATGTGTGTTTAAACGCCCTTCATGTAAAAGCAAATATGTTCAAAAATGATTTTTATGTACAGCAATAAAATTAGGTAAGATATTCTAAAAACAATAAAAGAAATACCTTGTAATAAAAACCTTATATATATACTCGTACATCTAATAATAAAAAAGTCAAGAAACGCAACAGTTTTAAAATAAAACATAAACTTAAAACACTAAAGTTAAAAAATGGCGGTCTTCCGTCAAAAGAAATATTTTTTTAATAAGAAGAGATTGGTTTCAAAAGTCCGGTGGGTGTCCGTTTTAAAACCCTCAAAAATATTTTTGTAGCATAATACATCGTACAAATGAAAAACAAAGACATAAAATGCATTATAAATGTTGAATTATGGGCACTATAAAATTAAATTGCTAAATTCTACAGTTTTAAAATTTTTATACAAAATATTTTTTTCGTAGAAAATTAAGGTTAATGATGCCCCCTCTTGCTCAATTTTTACTTAATGTCTAAAGGAAAATTATATACAGTGCATATTATTTCTATGATTTTTCTTTTTTGTCCTGTGGATGTCATAAATTGCATGCACTATTAGCCAAACAGGCATACGCACCGTACCGTTTTCTTTAATTTATACACCATCAAAACAGCAATGAAAAGAAAAAATTGCCGAGTCTACAAAAACGAATAAAGTTCAATAGAGCATAAGATTAAATTATGCTACTCAATATCCAAGGATATTAAGGATATGTACAGTAGATTATGTTTTTTTTTTTTCTTCTTTTTCTGTAATATCTATATACAAACATAAGTATGTATGTATTAACTACATAGAAATGTACCTTAATATTTGGTTACAGTATTTACTTGGAATTTCATATTAAGGTGCACAGAGTGGAATATAAACTTTTATTATATCATTTTCAGCAGTAAGTTTTAAAAGTTTTGTTCAGCAGAAAACTAAAAGTAAAAGTATTTTACATAGGGATTTCACTGTTCGTGTTTCGGTTCTTAATTTAACTTAAAGTTAAAACATTTTCATGACTTTTTCAAAGTACCCGTATATTATAATACCAATAGCCCTAAAAATTAAACAGATCTCATCTTAAAATACTAATAAATTTTTTATACGTATATGAAGAAGAGCAATCTATTTAGCCTACTGTAACTTTCTGTCTGTCTGTGTTCACGCCACGTAAAAGTCACTAGATGAATTTTAATAAAATTTAATGGGGAGGTACCCTAATATCTAGGTTTAAATATAGGATACTTTTTTTACCGTAAATATACCTCCAATGTACCGAAAGTACCGAAAGTTACCGATTCAATGGTAACTATTACAAGCTTGGCAGCAACTTTTATTTTTGTCAGCGGAAAACTTTAAATTTACAGAATTCTACAATAATTTGAGAATTTTATATAAAATCTATGTTCCTGGGTAATTACTCAGGGATGGCTACCTCTATATAAAGAAAACATATAAACCATAACTGAAGCACTATAAAAGTAGGAGTCCTAAAATTTGTACGGACGCTAACGAAGTAGCAGTCGTTAATAAATTCAGCGCAAAGAACTTTAATAATGAAACAAATAAGCTACAAATATTTAACTGTTGCAACATAAAGAGTACATACTAGAAGAGAAGACTTTATCAACAGTGTCATAAAGTCTTCTCTTCGTAGCGTTTATTCTTAAACCACGTAAGCGCCAAGAAATCGTTTTTCAGAAAACGAAAAAAACTTAATAACTTCTTTAATATGGGTTTCAAAACAATTTTGTGTTGCAAAACATGGCTGTGCAACTCTCTGAAGGGTATAGAAAGTTTATTTAAAAAAATTTGTTACTTACAATTAACTGTGTCAAATCTGACGCTTACGTGGTTTTGGCGAAAAAAAAAATTACAAATTTCTGTGTGTAAATTATTATTTATTTTTATATTTATCAAAAAAAACTTTTAACTTTACCAAAAATGCTCCAATTGGCCTGAAACTTTCCAGTTTTTTTAATCTCAAAAACAAAAAATTAAGTGGAATATAAAAACCATTATATTTTGCACGCAAATGTCATTTGTATGCCGCTTACGAGGTTTTGGAAATGGCTTTTTTATTTTCATACAAACTTGTTAAGATGAAATGAAGTATGGTGGCAACTGTTATTTTCTGCCATAAAAACCAAAAAAGTCAATTTCGAAAAAATTGCGCTTACGTGATTTAAGAAGAAACGCGACGATTTGTTCGAATTGTATCTTTTTCCATTTAAATTAATTAATTTATTTTTATATTCTGTTTAATGTAAGCTCACTTAAAAATTAATTTACGAAATTGTAGATAGTCTTAAATGCTGGTGTACATGTTTGTCATGAACTTCACTTATTTAAATTTCGAAAATATTGTTGATGCAACAGATTTTATATATGCCTAAATTTTAAATTTGTTTATCATTAAAAAAAATTAAAGTAGTAAAACATCAGCTAATTTAATCGATTAAAACAAAACGAATCGATTTCCTTTAACGGTTCCCACAACAGTACACTCAAAATATTATGTAGGTAAATTCAAATACTAAATCACTGACTGTTTTTTCATTTAAAAACGGTTCACTAAATTAAACGTAATTTTCAATTGTGCTTAAATGTCGATTTGATAACTGGCGAAATATGTAAAAACAAATAATTTTTCGTTTATTCTAATCCACAAAAAATAACTTACGAGAACAGTAAAAAGTACTATTTTTTTTCAATTATTTCAACCCACAAAAAACAAGCTACAAAATACCTTTCTTTCATTTATTTATTTTAAATAGCAAAATTTAACATACTAAAAACAGAAAATTTTACTGATTTTTTAATTTATTATAATCCTCTAAAAAATACCTAGCAAAACAGTAAAAACAATAGTTTTTTTTTGTCAAAACTACTGATTATTTATTTTAATAAAAAAATAGCACAAATACATTTTTCTTCTTGCTCTCGCAGTTAATGTTAAATTTTTTGAGTGTAGCGATTGCTTGTGGAATGTCAAGTATTTGGCATACACGAAACTGTTTGTTATTTTATTACTTATGTATATCGAGAGACATCGGATTATATGCTTGCTTTATTTACTTTGATTTAATCCTGCTACTAAAATATGTTTTCTTTCCCTTTATACATATTTTCATACATTTTGCAGGCATCGTTATGTCAACCGCATATCAAAACACAAATATTTATAAACCAATGGATGCGAAAATACGTCGTGTACAAACACCACCTCAATATCAGATTTTAGGTGGTGGCGGTAACGGTGGCGCAACTACTGCCACACATATTACAGGCTTAACAAACTTGACTCTACAACATCAACAACAGCAACAACACAATACAACAAATAATCCACAGCATCATCATGTGGATAATGGAAACAACAACAACAACAAATCGGATACTCATGGTAAGTTTTGTTAATGTTCTACTATTTTTAGCCAGATCTATCAACTACTTAATTTAACTTCTGTTACTTACATATATCATTCATTACGTCAACACGTTCATGTGTATGTATATGAATATATTAAATATATTTTTATATATTTATACATAAATGTATTTGTGTTAATGGTGGAATGAAAATGATAAGAAATATGAAGTTGAGCTGAGACCTAATAATATTTATAGTTTTATATTCTAATGACAAAGTACTTTTGTATCGTTAGAAAATGAAACAAAAACTTTTACAATATGAAATTTTAACATTTTATAATAACACTAATGTAAACATTTAATTGCTTTGATTAATAACTTTGAATATATAATCTCACCAACACATTCATAATAAACACAAATTTCGTATCCTTTGGAATTAACAATTAACATACACAACTAACACGCACACATAGATTTAGTTTTTTTTTTAGTTAAGAAGGTTTCCCAGGTAACGAACATAAAAAACGTTTTTTGCTTTTTTAGCATGGTTAGTACTAAGTATTTTAAAAAATATATGTTTCTTCTAAAGCAACTATTTTTTCCAAGTACCTTATTCAGAAAGTTTTTTTTTTATATTAAGATTTGTTTTATTTAGACGGTATTATTCCCGTTTGATTATTAAAATGTACTCCAGATTTCTGGAGAAAATCTAAATTTAATTTGGTACTTCATTAGTCATGAGCTCTCTCAAGAACTTTCACCTATACCTTCGTCCACCTCTAGAGTTTAATTTTTTTTCGGGATACCAAAGCAGACCACTTACTTCATGGGTGCCTTTTCAATCCTCTTCGTTCCTCAATGATTTCTGCTATCCGACTGGAAATTTACGATTACCTCACTTTCATTGAGTCTCGTGCTGTTACTAGTCTTTTATTCTCGACTGTAGTGAGATTTCAGATTGGCGACTGATACATGTCGACATTCTTCTTCATCACAGAGTCTATGGTAATTGCTAAAATTTGCTTAAGGCTAGTTCTCAACAGCATCCCCATATAATATGTCCTTCAAAAATCCAAATCCTTTTTTTATGTTTGCCAATTTTCAAGCACAGTCTTCATGTATCATCTTACCGCGATTTTTTACTTGGCCAGGTAATACTCTACTGACCTTTACTAACTCAGTTAACACTTTATAGGCACCCAGAAGCTCCTTCTTGGTCTTACTGTAGTGAAAAATTCCAAAGTCTTTGGTGGGAATTGAACCCACAACCCCGGACTGATAGACTAGCACACTACCTATTAGCCCACCGAGCCACCCTCTAGAGTTTTTCAATTTTCGCCAGTATTCCTTTCATTGTTATATGGTACTCCATATAAATATACATAAATTGAACGGCATAAACGAAAAAAAAAAATGTAAAGTACAGAAAAAAATGTTGGTCGAAAATCACTTCTTAAGAAGAAAAATAAAGGAGGAGACAAGTGAGTTGTTAAGTCCCAAGGCCTTTTTCTATTTGGATATATAGTATAAAATTAATATATGATTTTTAATTCTTTTACGGCCCTATGCTCCTCTTAGGAACCATGATTTTATATATGATTTTTGATTTAGCTCTTTCGGCTATACCTCCGCAATAGTGGCCTTACTACGTCTTGTTTTTATGAACTTGATTAGTTCTAGGAACAGAAAAAATTTAAGCTGGGCAAATACGATGGTTGAGGCATGACTTTATAACTTCAAAGTATTGTTTCTAATTGAACGTATGAACTTTTGGCAAAAACTCATATAAGCACTGCACTATTTTGCAACCGTCAATGGTGAGCAAAACCTTCACATTTGATTAGACTTATACTCTGCACTCTCTAAAAGTGTATATGTACATATATACGAGTATATTGGAGACACATGTACCAACACAAAAAAAATCGTAAATCAAATGCATTTTCTGGTTCTTTATCATATCGAAAGGTACAAAACATTACAATTTTGGATACAATTTTTTATTAATACTAACTTTACACTTACTTCGTAGAATTAGCTTGTGGAATATTTTTCACTTTGTACCCCAGTGCATTTTTACTTCAAGTTTTATCAGAAATTTTTTTTATCGGAACTTTTTGGGAAACCTTTTTACACAGACATAAACTAACATTTTATACACAGTAATTGGGATATTTTTATTGCTTGAATACCTCAATAATAACTTTAACATAAACAATTAAACAATTTTAGTGTAAAATATATCCTTAAGGTGGACCGGCACTATCAAAATACCAGGGACCGTAAATAACAGTTATCAAAAAAAAAATAAATTCAAAAACTCTTTACGTTAGAGCTAACGATTTGTATTGACGAGCTCTTTCAGAATCTATAATGATCTTAGAAAATCGCTCTTAATTCCATAGTTAAGAGTTATTTTTCAACGGAAAAATAAAAGTTCAAATGAAACTTTTAAAAATAGAGTTTTATTTTGCCTTGCCATCATAAAATAAAACTTTTTTGAGGAGTTTTGTTTTTTTCCGTCAGAAAATAAAACTTATTTTGTTTATTTATATAATTTTTTTGGACAGAATAGAACGGAGGCCCCTAAATACCAGTTTAAGAGCATAGAATGCACTTTCCACGCTTCCCTGGGTTGCAAAAACAAACTGTTGACCAATTTATGGATATGGATAATGCATTTTTCCTCCCAGAGAAGAAATTATCAATTTTCAAGACAACTTTTTTGCAACCTCAATCATTTTCTTCGCTTTCTTGTTCTGCTCTAAAAGCGATGTATGCAATGTATCGCAAAAATCTAGTGAAGATTACAACAAACAATAACAAATTTTCATAAAATGAGTTTTATTTTTTGACGGCAAAATAAAATTCTTTTTTTAAAACCTTCATTTGTGTTTTTATTTTTATGTTAAATGTTTTAGATGAATGTTTTTATTTAATTCTCAAAATAACTGTTATAAAATAATTTTTTTTAAACAATAACTGTTATTTACGGTCCCTGCAAAATACTCATCAAGCATTATAGATGTATTTGGAGACATATCGCACTTGTTCCTCAAAATTCATGAATTTTCAGTAGAGGCCAAAAAATGTTGAGAATAAAGTAGTTATTCTAAAAACACAAAGAGGGTCATAACGGTTTTTTTCACGGAAGAGAAGACAAATCAAAGGGAGATTTTTACAGTGGGTAGATATGACCTCTGTGGTTTGTTTTTATTGCAAAAAGTGAAAATTTGAAAATTGTTACGCTTTTTAGGAACAAGTGCGATATGTTAGATCGACGATGCAGGATGAAAATGTTTTTTGAACAATTTTTGATCTTCTATCAAACATCGTCGATGTCACGCATACAAACAGTTTTCACTTACACATTCATGCATTTAATATTTAGCTTTTTGATCGTGTCTAGTTCCCTTTAAACCGATATTCCCTCTTTTTTTTATTTTTTACTGCTCCTTAAACTTTGTCACTTTACTTTTTTATCTATTCAAATTTCTGAAAAAAAAAATATTAAAATTAGCATTTTATTACATTATGATTTATTTTATAATTTCCTTATATTAATGCACATGCTCTTACAGAAGAACGTATGTATGTGTAAGTTTTATTATCTCTATATTATTAAATCCTAATTCAATCATTGGCTGTGTTGGCATTTTATATGCTTTAAATATTTATTTTAGTATTTCTTTGTTACTTTTATTTTTTTATTAATTTTTTTTTAACTTTTTTTGTTATTACATTTCATTCCTTGTTGATTGCCTTAATAATTTTATTAGAAATAACCTTTTTTTAACAAGCACACATTAACTTAATATTCATATTAATTTATTTATTTGCTTTTTATTTATCCACATCCATTTTTTAGTCAGCATTCTATTCTTTCTACGTCTTTGTCATATTTATTTTCCGAATTTTTTATTTACACTTGAATGATTTGGTTTTTCTATATTTTTCATTCTTCGTTTTTTATTGCTTCATTATTCATCTTTAATAAAATATTCTTTTGTGCATATTTATGGGTTGTTTTAATAATGTTCATTTGGGGGTTTCAATGTTGCTCTGCTATTTGGCATTTCAACAAAGTCGAGGTTTACCAACATGTCAGCGGTATTATTTGTAAGATTGTTATCTTTTTTCCAATCGATACCACCTACTAATCTATACATAAACAGCCAGTTAGTTCAATTATAAGGAAATTCCTAATATGATTTTTAGTAGCGATACATAAATTTTTAATGAAATATTTATTGGATTTTTGAAACGGTTTCGAAACCAAAATCCTAAAATCAAGTTTCTAGTTTCCTGTTTGAATTTTTCATTTTCAAACTCTTTTTACATTAAAAAAAAAAAACAATAATCATTAGTTCCACATGATAAATAATTTGTTATTTACCAACTGTCGTGTTCATGAGCCTCATCAAATTACAATATTTATACAACTTCTACAACCATATTAAAAAGCCACATTGCCTAGAAGTAGGCAAACAAATAAATATGTCAACATATGTTTATACATTAGGAAGATCCCAAAAATACTTGTCATTTTTTCTAACTAAAATAAAAGTTTTGCTTGTTACTGTTTAACTTAAACTGAAAAACGATGACAAAATATATAGATTATTTTCAGCCCTGTTAAGGGCAGCTGAACTTTGATATATTTTTAACTTTAATGGAGCCATTTGTTAGGGAAATAATATTTTAATAATAACTATTTACAAATGGGCTATTATTTAAAAAAAATGATTATATTGATTATCAAAAATCCAAAATAAATTATTATCATATGCTCCAACAAACCCCGTCATTAAGATTGGCAAAACGGATTTAAAATTAAAAAAAAAAAGTCGGCAAAATCAAGTAAAGGGTCTTTCAATAAAAGCGCAAGATTTCAGTGTTCAGATGTGGAACAAGATTAACGTGGGCACTTGCCGGTTGTCCTAATCCCACGGTGGTCTTACCACTAGGACTAGGGCCCCCATTGTGTAGTACAGCAACACTTCCACGATATGACGTTTCCGCCAGTATCGCAATTTATGAGTGATACAGTCACAGTGAGTAGCAATTTATATAATACGGCAAGCCTAAAAGGCAAGCCTAGTTTCCATATTATAGCTTCTTGCTTAGGGATTTGGAGACTATCCAAACTCCGTCTGTTGAGAGTGCAACAGCACACTTGATCGACCGTACAGCATACCTACATAAATCGATCTTAAACCACAACCACCATGTGTACCCACGAAGGGCACCTCATCAACAACCGGCCACAGAGAGAATAGGCTCTCTGTGGGGCTACCGATTCCCGTGGTACCAGTCCTTTGGGCACTGGTCGGGCCTTGAAGAGGACCCGTGTATTAAAACAACAGACCTTTTCTTCTAGATTTAGGTTCCAGGAACCCTAGCGTCTGGTGCCCCTAATTTCCCCAAGTGAAGAGCTTCAAAGCATTTGCCATCTCCTGCAGTGACAATTGGAACCCCCGGGGGTATTTCAGTGTTCAATAAAACATGGTTTTCTGTTGCAAAGTATTGAAAAATTTATTGATTAAGAAAATATACATGAAACAAAATTTCTTGTAAATGGCCGCCACGGCCTTGCTGGCATGTGCGTAACCTTTTGCCGTAATTTTCAATAACGTTTGAATACATGTGGTGGTATTTCATTGATACATACATCGATAGTAGCAGGCTTATTGGCATAAGCCGGTGACTTCAGATAACCCCACAGCCAGAAGTCTAAAGGCGTTAAATCGCAAGAGCGTGGAGGCCAATTCTGGTCAGCAAACCGGTAAATGAAACGACCAGAAGCAAACTCGTGCAAGATCATCAATGTTACACGGGCGGAACGACATGTAACATCGTCCTGCTGAAACTACATGTCGTCAAGATTAATAGCTTCCAAATGAGGCACAAGAAACTGTGTTATCATAGCACGATAACTTTCGCCATTCACCATTACTGCATTACCTTCTTCGGTCTAATTAATCCTACAGACCATAATGCACAGCATACAGTGACACGTTGAGGATGCATTGCTTTTCTGATGAATCATTCTTGGATTTTCTAATCCCCAAATGCGACAGTTTTGTCTATAAACGAAGCCATCGAGGTAAAAATGAGCCTCATCACTGAAAATAAAAACCAGTTGGTTACTCAAGGCTCCAATTGGTGAATTGTTTTCGCTGTTCATGGTCTAGTTGTTGAGTCAGTTGGATTTTGTATGCATGCAGCTTTAAATCTTTAGTGAGAATTCGCTGAAGTATGCCTGTTTAAATGTCCAATTCTTGTGCCCCATGACGAATTGAAGTCTTTCTGTCGCCCTCTCGCGAACTACCGTAATGTTTTGTTTAAACGCCTTCTACGAGTATGTATGGTGTGTTTCACATCACTAACCGAAGCAGGGGGTTAGGGTTACTGCGTAATTCGATTTGAAAAGGAAATCATTCGAAAATGTATGACTTTAACATTGTGTTTCGAAAAAGACTTTTTCGAATTGAAATACGCCGTAGCCTCCCAGTACTTTCGAATTTTTTGATTATTCTTTTCACAGTAGATGAATTAGACACATTATTTCGAACGATCATTGGACGCACTTTGCGAATAGTGGCAATTAAACTTTTACCATTTTGATAATAATTCCTGACAATCAGGACGCGTTGTTCTACGGTGTAATGCTCCATGTTTACTAACTCCCATCTGTCTGGTCATAATCACCTGACATTATGACTGTCAAACATGTAGAGCAATTAAAATCTTGCGCTCTTGAAACATCCTTTAGTAGACAGAAATTTAAAAATAAACTTGAAATTTCAAAACTCATAAATCGCATATACATAAAACAGGATTTTAAAAAAATATTTCCAACTTCCAATTTCGACCATTTGTACGAAAAAAGTAAGATTTTCTTAAATCTTTATTATTTCTTTTAATCAAGAAAAACAAATTAAGTTTTTCTTCGATGCATTTTTGAGGGGTACAAACAAATGCCAAAAAAATTGAGAAATCAAGAAAAAAAATTTTCGTACCGACCGGTTTGGAATGGAATGCCCCATATATGTACTCATTAAAAATAATTAATTATTTTCCCTTTTTTGATACGATCATTTCTTATCCTTTTTTGTAAATTAAAATTCTGATGCATTTTTAAATTAATGTAACAAAAAAATTTAATACTAAATTGTGAATTGCGAAAATTCTAGATCCTAGAATTCATACAAAATAAATTGAAAATCAATGTTTCCTTTAAAATTACTTAATTACTAAAACCAAGTGCAGCGATTGCAGCTTGAAAACGCTTTGACTTTCTTAATTTTTCTCCTGTCCAATAACATCTGTAAGTACGCTACACAAGATGCATAATAAACAGACATTAAATAAGTGGGTTATTAAAGGCGTCACTATTGTATGTTAAACAAGGCTCATAATATTGATAGTTTTTGTCGTAAAACAACTCTAAACTTTTAATTTAAGCCTACTCTGTTTGAATTTGTGAAAAATGTTGAGCAACATTTAATATTTTACAAGAAAATTTTGACATTTAAAATGTGTTGTCTATCTCGCGATTTGGAAGAATTTTACGATTTAATTGCTTTGAAATATACCACATTGTTTTACAAAATTTTCCACAAAAAATGTTACAAAAAATTCCACATCAAATAATGCACATTTGCCTTATTTCACAGCTTTGATAAAATGTTGCCAGAAACATTTTAATGTAAAAACAGAGTACTACTTCTGCAACATTTTTTCATGACCTTTTCATAAAAATTGTTTATGTACATATATAGTTTGACAGCATTCCGCATGAACAACTGAACAGATTAGCAGGCTTTAGATGGAAACTTTGTGACAAACAAATGGGAGCATTCCTAGTAAACATACATATGTATTTGTATGTACAATGCAATACATTCTTATATTTTTGCACATACATTTTTTATAAATTTGGTATATGTACATATTTTCAAACATATAAAGCATTCAATGATTTATAACATTTCCATGCCTGCGGAAGCGATCAATTACACTTTTGTTTTTTCCGTTTCAAAAATTTTTTTTTGGAAATTAATATTAATTTATTGACTTGAAGATAATGTGGAGACGACATTGTAAAAAAGAATAAATATATTAATAAAAGAACATGTTACAACTTTGTGTAAATAATTACCAAAAAAAAAAAAAATAATAACGTCAGTACTTACCAGGGTTTCCTTCAAATTTAAGGGTTTTGGGATATTAAGTCTTTGGTAATGGTAATATACACATGGTAATCACATCACACGTTTAATAACATGTTTATATAAAAAATATTTTAAAAGAAACTACTTCTCAGAATATTAGATTGTGTGATTTTTCATTCAAAAGTATTTCTACTATAGATTCACCACAGAATTCTCCCACCACAACGCTCATGATAACACCACCGCCGCCTCGTACGCCCACACCGCAGCAGCAAATAATACAAAATTCACCAACATCTTTTATCGACTATCAACAGCAACGACAACAGCACTTAAAAACACCATATAAGAAATGTACCATCAGAAATCGTAATCGTTCTGTTAAAAACTCACCATGTGGTGGTGTTAAAATTTCAGAATTGGTTTATAATTCAGCCGCCATGCCCTCATCGTTTTCGCCACCTCTAGCAGCCAGCTTACAACGTACATTCTCTGTTGGCGAATTAATTTGGGGTCCAGCTCGTGGTTTTCCCGCCTGGCCGGGTAAGGTTGTTAAAATTTTAGACAATCAACCAGAATCTGTTTGGGTTCAATGGTTTGGCGGTGGTGGTCGTTCGAATACAGAAATTATGGCCATACATTTGTTACAAAGTCTTTCTGAAGGTTTGGAGGCCCATCACAAAGCACAAAAGGATACAAGAAAGTGAGCACATGTTTTGGGTTAGATTAAGTTTTGTTTTAGGCCGAGATTACATAGGGGTCGTAATTAAATTTAATTTAAAGACCTTAAACTATTTAAAAATAAATTAAATAATTTAGGGTCTCTCCTGAAAGGTTAATTAAATAAAAAATTATAAT
Organism: Phasia obesa; assembly: GCA_949628195.1. Classification (NCBI taxonomy): domain Eukaryota; kingdom Metazoa; phylum Arthropoda; class Insecta; order Diptera; family Tachinidae; genus Phasia; species Phasia obesa. The sequence goes on along the minus strand of OX451215.1, from coordinate 28,188,357 downwards.
ATTGCGCTGCGCTACAATCAACGAGGAATTATTTAGCAGTGGAATTATTTTGCAAAATTAAGAAAAATATTTTAAGCCAGTCATTTAATTTGCATTTAATATTAGTTTGTTTTAGAAACAGAAGTAAGAAATAAAAATATTCTCACGTAATTAATCGATTGCATTTGATAGCGTTAAACTAAAGTTGAATTATTTTGGTACAGTTTTTGCACAACTCAATTTAAAATTAATTTTTTTTTTAATTTTCGCTTCAAAAGTTTTTTGTTGTAAGTAAATAGTAATTTGAGTTAAATTAAAAGAAGTATTTGAGTATTTTTTGAAATGATTTTAGTTTTGTTTTTCATATTTAAATCAGTTTTAAGTTTAATTTTAATATTTATTTACTCGTTCTTGTTTTTTACATAATAATTTGTTAAATTTTTTTATTTCTTTTATTTTATTCCCAATTTCCAATCTATCCCTATTCATTTTGACAAATCACCGAAACAAAATCCAAAACACGAACAACCAAAAAAAAAAAACATAAAAAACACTTTTAAAACAATTCCAAAGGAGCCGGAAATTAAATTCTCAACTAGAAAAAGCTATACAAGAAGCAATGACCGAATTGGATCGTATTTCAGCTTCATCTACAACCACAGGTTCGGCCAAGCAAATCCAACAACCGACATCATCCACACAACACCAAAGCAGTCCCAGTCGTGCTAATAAACGCCCCATACCACGTACTGGTGGCTATGATTTGATTGCGGGCTTGAATAACAATACCTCATCAAATGTTATTTCAACAACCACAGGTTTATCACAGCCTAGGCATAAACCCATACGTATAGCACCGGCACCACCCGGTGGCGCCACCAATTCACCTACTAAATCATCATCATCAACAACTACAACACAAGTGGCCAACTCGTCGTGTTCAACGTCAGCGACCAAATGACATACTGCCTCTAAGGATTTGAATAAACCAGTGGTAAGTTCAAGTTCTGTAACCAATACAACAACATCAACCACAACAACCGTTAACAATGGCAATCCACAGTATTCGTGGTCCATGCAGGGTTATACTTTAGTAATACAAAGAAACTAATAAAAAGGAAAATATATTAAGAGAAAATTAAGTTGATATTGTTAGAATGATGTATGTATTTTGTAGTTCTTTGTTAATGTGTTGCAAGGCGAATCTATACAAGGTGGCAGCGCCGCTACAACAGCAAAAAAAACCACATGAACTTTTTTGTTGTTTAAATGTACGGTAAATGGCAAAAACACTTATTAAAATATCACATCCAACAACCAAAAACACTTCTTTTCTGGGAAGTATTTTGTAATTTTCTTTTTTTAGCTTGAAATATATTTCGAAACAATTACACTTTTTTTTCTTTTCTCAAGTTAAAAAAATTAAACGAAGTTTTGACAGCTGGCCGGAACATAACCTAGTAAAATGAATTCGCCTTGAATGTGTTATAACATAAAATGTTTACTACTAAAATATTTCCGTGTTTGCAGAATAAATGTATGTAAAAACTAATATTTACAGGCTTTAAGTGGTTTTACACGGCGTGTATTTGTCATATGACTTGTCACTTTTCCATGTGTAAATTCTAAACACGTCGTGTGAACCCTTTCAGACATAACATGTGTATTTTCCATGTGTACTATACATATGACATTTTTCATTTAGAACGTGTTCTATTTTGATGTGCCAAAGCATCTGACATCCTGTAATGCCAACTTGATATTATGCTATTTTAGGTTTTTTTGTGATACCAAAAGCACTAAAAGCGTGGCAAAAGCACTACGTTGCATCTTTGCTTCAGCTGTGGTTGGCAATACAAAACTGTGTGGCGGAAAAATTATATATTATAGGTTATGTCATATGTAATTATACATGTACGTTTGAAAGCAAAGATTATAAATGCCCATTTTGATAAACACATGAAATTACATATGGGTTATGAAACTGACAAGTCATATGACAAACACAGGTCGTGTAAAACCACTTTTAAGAGCTAATGAAGTAAAATCAATTGAAGACGTTAGTAATTTGCTTTAGAGAAAACGAAATCTAACAAATTTTGTATGTGTAATTAGTATTGTAGTTGTCATAAATGTATGTCCATGTTGACTTTTTACACCAAAGTATAACTTTAAAACCGTTTAAATTTAATTTAAATATCCAACTCTTTTTAGGGATCCGTACACAAAGGGTAACAAAAGTAACCCTATTGTTTTCGCAACAATGGTAGACGTGGCCGCTATAGTAGCAAATACTAAAACTTGTAGGGTGTTTCGAAAGTGACTTGCTATTTACGTTTATGTCTTTATTTCTTGAGCTGTAGGAGGCAACCACTTAAAATTTGCAGACAGTAATTTAAACTATGTTCGCATTTTAAGCAAGCATTCAGAATTAAACCCAAAAATTAAAGGGTGTTTCGATAGTGACGTGATTTGCATGTATATGGCCTAAGTTTTGAACGATAATAGGTAAGCTAGTAAAGTTTTTACAGGAGCTGTATTACTATGGCCTCTATATCAAATAATAGCCGACAGTGACGTGATTTGCATGAATATGGCCTAATTGTTTACCTGTAATAGATAGACTCTTGAAATTTTCACAAATGGTGTATTACTGTGACCCATGTAAAAAACAGTAAAAATTAAAGGGTTTTCCGACAGTGGCGTGATTTGGATGTATAACGCCTTATTTTTTGAACCATAATAGGTAGACTCTTCCAACTTGTACAGAAGATGTGTTGCCACGGACGCTATGACAATTACTAAAAATTAAAGGGTGTTCCGACAGTGACATGTTTTTCATTTATAGTAACTTTTTTTTTAATCGTAATAGGTACTCCATCAGTGACATGTTTTTCACGTATGTATACCTTATTTTTTGAAGTTGAACAGATTGGCTCCTGATATTTTTATAGAAAGTGTATTACCATGGCCGCTTTAACAACAGATACTACAATTTAAATAGTTTTCCAAAAGTGATACAATTTTTGCTTATATGACTTCAAATTAAAGGGTGCCCCATAAGACATGAAAAAATTAACATCTTGAATTTCTAAAGTTGTAATAAACAAAGTACGGAACCCTATGTGTGTGAGTTTGACTCGCACTTGACTGATTTATTTTAGTTTACCATACGTAGTATAGCTAAAGTATGGTGATCATGAAAAAAAATCGATGTAGGGATTTCAAGGGATTTTTATGTATTGAGCTCTTCTGTACCCATTTTGACTATTTTCGCGATGATGTCTGTGGGTGTGTATGCCACTATTTTTGTGAAAGCTATACTTGTCATACCGTTTTACATATACAAATGAAATTCAGTATGTGCCTTAGATATATGGAGATAAAGAGCTGTATAGGTTTTGGGCATAATCGGTAGAGGCAGGCAAGTGGTAGTTTACTTGACACCCGAAACCGAAAATAATTATTTTTTCGATTCGAACTATCATTCTTTATGTAATACACCCACAAAAATATCTGTTTCCATGAGGTATGGTAAAGATTTTTCTTTAAGTAGCTCCTATTTTGCTGGACTTAAAAGGTTTTAAATTATTTTCTTAAACTGTTTAAACTTCTTCTTTAACCCTGTTTAAAGTAAATTATAATAAAATTTCAAGCTATTTAATTCCACCTCAAATTCATCTCATAAGTCTTGGCTTTTTCTTGTTTGTACCAAACTTTCCAATCTTCATGTTATTTTCCATTAGTTACACAAGTCGCTCAAATTAGGCTTCCGATGACAAGTAATAATCAGTATTTAACATTATTTGTCGAGTTGCAAATGACAATTTCACAAAAACTAAGAACCCAACGAAAAAATCAATCGTTAGTTAAGTTGAGAATGGCTGTGCCAATTTATCAACCACAACTAAACTGTTCCATAAATAGTGAATTGAACAGTTGCATGAGCAAGCTCATCTAATGGATGTGCTCATAAGCAAGTGGTCATACTCGAACACACGTGTACTCATACCATACTATTAGTAGGCATTGCTCTGTTCGTATCATAAACGCAATAGGCTGGCCGAATAAAACGAAATTTCTATACAAGTGAGCGCCGTGTTTACTCGTTTCATGTGCGAAACATTAAGGGGATTTTGTTTATTAGTTGTGTAGAACTACTGGATAAGGCTTAGTGTGTTTTGCTTGCACTTGTGGTTTTTTATATTTCTTACAAGCCGTTTTGACGAGCCGTTGTTGTGTTTGCACATGAACAAAACGTGGGTAGAATAGGGAACAAAAATTTGCTTAATTTCTTCCATGTGGAGAAAACGTATCGATATGCATGTTCCGACTAAACAAAATTTAAACTTTCATACTAAACACAATATTTGATGGCAGACATCGTTGGCGAACAAATGTTCTAACAATGTTATTTGAATAAGAACATGACATCCACAACGATGATCTTCCCGAGACGTTTTAATCTGCATACATGAAATTGTTCAATAGTTGAACAAATCAAGGGCTCGTCAAGACATAGCGTTAAGAAATGAACGTAAAAAAATGTAAATGTAAAAAAAAAATCTGTATTTTTTGTTTGTACACTGGAACTGTGTTCGTGTTTCATTCAAAGCATAAATCTATTTGAACCTGCCCAAGTGCATTGTTATTATGCTCAACATTTACTCATACTTATTCAAACTTGCTTATGGAAACTTTTAAAGCTCATCACATTTAGCTCGCTGGTCTTCGCTGTTTTTTTATTGTCCACTCTTCGTTACTCGTGTGCCCTGTGCAGACATGATTTTAGCGAAATATTATAATGAGCATCCTATGAGCTTCGTTTTTTATGCTCATGCAGTGCTTTATTGTGCACCTAAAACTACCCATACACGACATGTCAGATGTAATTCTGTATGGCTGTCAAAATTGTTGTTTTACAGAACACTTTTTATATTTGGTCACAAACGCACATGACTTTTTAGTATACAAACACCCAAGCCGTTCGGTTGCCGCCCTGAATTATTTTCGTATGCGCTACAGAATTACTGGCGACTTATCCATTTTTAATTTTTTTTTACTCTAAATGTAAATAGACAAAATTATTTAAAACCATATTTAGATATTGCTCTTGTAAAATATTACCTTTAGGGCCGGGGCACATAGAATCCGTCATACGTTATACTTTAACGTACTCAACTGAAATCAAAGTAAAAACGGAAGAGGTTGACAGAATGAACACTTTGTTGACAGATATTAAATCAGAAAAGAAAACAAGAGAAAGAGAAACAAAGAGAAACCAATTTATAGCCTTCAACGTAAGTCAAAAGTTAAAAGTTGGCCAACTTTCGTACTTTGCGTTGTCGAAGACGTACTGATTGTGACAACACTAATTAGAAAAGATGAAAAAGACGACATATAACGTATGACCGATTCTATGTGCCCCGGCCTTTAGACAGCTAATGCTTCCGCCAATTGTTAACCGCCGTTGATTGTTTTCACACGGCAAAGGTTTTTGGCAAATCTGAAACACTGTTAATGTCAGATGGTTTGTCAGATCAAAATAAAACATGCTCAAGGCGTATTTATACCAGGTGTTGGCAGTAGGTCAACAACTACAACAAAACAACAACTTTGACATTGGATTAGCAGATATGAAACGATGTATTTTTGACAAGACATTAGCAAAAAAACGAGAGCAAAACACAATCAGCTGGGCTATCGACTCCACCTGGTATGAATTCGCCTTGAACATGCTCTAAATGAAATGTATTTTACAGAAGCAACGTTTTAACATCCCCAAACGACATGTTTGTGTTTTACAGTGGGAAATTTGACATGTCAGATGTAAAAAACATGTCGTTGAGAGTAGGTTTTCAAATTCTTTATAATTCCCGACTTATTGCTTTACTTAATATTAAAAGTTATTTAAATAAATAAAAAAAACATGTATAACACATCTTAAACAAAACAAAAAAATCGTCCTAATATTTTTATTGATTTTAATTTAAATAAAAAAATCTATAAATTTAATTTCTTATTTTTTTAATATTTAAGATATTTATTTATGGCAACAACAAAAGTATTAGTACTTGTTAATGCTTAAATCTGTAAAATAGAATTATTAAGGTAAAACTATTTACGTATATAAATAAATCACTTCACTAAAATGGCATAAATTAAAAAATTAAATAATTAAAAAGAAAAAAAAAAATTATAAATAATTTTTAATTTGAATCTAATTTGTTATTTTGAAACAAAAAAAAAAAGAAAAAAAATCTATAAATAAAATTGTTTAATTTCCTTAACTATTAAGATTTAAAACAAGCAAGATAAAATCAACCCATTTATTTATTTATATTCACTTGTTTTTATTTTAAGCTTTAAGCTTAAATACAACATTAAGAAGCTTGTAAAAATTATAATTTAGAAAACACGTAACTTTTAAGTAGTGCATGAAAAACCAATTAAAGTTATTAATTAAAAAACATGTACATATAACTTTTCGCATTAAAATCGTTTTAAACGCCCCCTTCCTGATTGATCCCCATCACAAAAACCGAAAATAGACAATAAAAAAATATTAAAAGTGAAAAATAAATTTCAAACATATATATTTTTGCAAATAGAAGTAAAAACTAAAAAAAGACAATTAAACCAAATAAAACCACATACATACAGGTGACGTTTAAAAATAAATTAAAATTGATCAAGAAATTTAGAATTGTTTTCCATTTTAAACAGAAATAAAAACCGCTTAAATTATTGCCCAGCAAAATTCAAACAAATTCTAATAATGTAAATATATTTGTTTTATGTATTTTAGGTTTAAAACTAATATTCTTCATAGATGTTAAGAACATTTAAATTTCCTAACCAAAAACAAAAATTGTATCTTAAAAAAAAAAAAAAAATAAAAGTTTTTCTGAAAAAAAACAATGCAAATTAATTATTAAGAAAATCTGCTTTAAAAAAACAATTCAATGTTAAAAACATTTGCCACATGAAAATAAAAATAAAATACAACAAAAATAATCAAAATTATTACAAAGAAAAAAAAAATACTTAAAATGATTTAACTGTAACTTTAATTAATTAGAACATAATAAAGCAGAAAAAATATTTGTTAAAATAAAATTTGTTTAACAAACAACAAACAACATTTAAAAATGTTTAAAAAACAAAACAAACAAAAAATAAATAACAGAAATAATAATCATAAATTTAAGTGAATTTTGTAGTTTTAAGAACAAAATTAATTGTTATTAGTTTTTAACCTTAAATAATGAATTTTGTTTAATATTTATTTTGTTTTCTTTTTTAACCAATTTGTTTTTTTAGGTTTTTAATTTATTTTTAAGTAATATTACTAATATTTTTTATTTTTTGGTTTTTTGTGTAGTAGTTTTTTTTTTTTGTAATGTTTGTTGTTATTATTTGTTTAGTTATTTTATTTCAAATTCTAAATTGAGAAAAAGCAAAAGAAAAGATAAAAGTATTTAAGGGCAAAAAGTTTTTTGTACCAAATTATTATTTGTTATAGAAAATTAATAACCGCATCATAATGAACTTTATTTTCCCTCTATTTATTAAAGGCATGTAAATCTATAAAACCTTGCTAATTGAATAAATCCTTGAAAGAAAAGCAAAAATTTGTTTTTTTATTTTTATATAAGCGGGCGATTCATTTAGTAAATTTGTATAGAACTAACTCTGACAACTTTGTTTCGCATATTTTGACAATTTCACATTCTCAGTTTTATTCCCTAAAGTATGACGATTTTTTGGAGCGAAAAATTAAGGAATTAAATAAAAAATCTTTTTTTTTATCAAAATTAATTATAAAAATCGCAAAATGAATTTAATTTTTTTATTTTATTTTTGTAAACTTTTAAGAATTGTGAATCCTTTTTTACAATATTTTTAACATAAATAAATTCACTTAGTATAAGCGCCCACTATTCCAAAACAGCCTGCTGGTGCAAAATTTCGAAGATCCATCCATTAAAGATCGCTAGCTACTTAAAAAGTGGGCGTGGTAAATTTTTCTTTCATAAAAACCTAAATTGGGTTAGGATAAAGATTAAAAAAAATATTGGCCAAATCGGTGTAGCTGTTCTTAGGTGATGCGATTACCAACGAAGGATATTTGATTTTAATTATTTAATATTATGCTAATTACCCATAACATTTTATAACAAAAATGCAATTTTTCTGGCCTGAGCAACCAGTGAAATACGTATAGGAACTAGCTCTTTTCCCCCCAACAAATAAATTGCATTTTTATTATAAAACGTTATGGGTAATTAGCATAATATTAAATAATTATTATTTAAATTCCCAAAAATTTTATTAATTGATATTTGATTTTATTTATATAGAAGATAGATGAATCACTGATGGTGACCCAAAATCCATACCGTAATAATTTTTCAATTGAAATATTGGGCTTCGAACTTTGACCCAACCAAGTTAATTAAGAAGTATTTACAAAATTTAAACTTATATTTCGCATTCGCTAAAGTTACTTATTTAAAGATTTGTTCTCTTGAAATGTAGAAACAGGGGTCTAATCGTCGCATTCGATATCGAGTGAAATCTTTCGTAATTTTTCATTTTGATATATATCATGGCATTCGATATCGAATAAAAAGTATCATAATTTCATTCGAAAGGAAATGTTTTTAAATCGTGTTTTCTTGTTCATTTGTTGACATATTATTAATCTGTTACAATTTGATATAAATAACCATAGATAACACATAGATGGCCAACTCTCCAAATGTCAAAAACGTGGCTACAAATGTCTTCACACATACGGGTACGGTGTGAATTCAACACACTTAGGGGAGTAAAATTTTTATTAACATTTAGGCACTATTACGCGATATTCCATTGCACTTTCCAAATATTTAAACAATTTTTAATTTTTGCACAAAAAATTATTTAACAATTTATTTTATTTTATATTTTTTAATACAAAATAAATTTAATTTTGTTGCCATTTGTTTGGTGAAATTTATTTCTACACAGTATTGTATTTTTTTGTTTTTTAGGGGATGAAACTTTTCAAATCAATATAATAAATATTTAAAATTAGCATTTAATCTAACGTTTTTTTGCACATAAATATATTAGAAAAATACAAAATTAATATTTTTATTAAAAAGCAAAAGAATTATTTAATTTTAACATCAAAAATTGAATGTAAAAAAATATTCTATTTTTACAAAATATTTTATACAACTATGTGCAGTTTAGGTGCTGTGGGGATTTTTGTTTTTTTAAACCAACACTTATACAATTTTGCCTACCAATACATTCTTAGACTTAGGTTTTTTGACAAGAGACTTAGGTTTTTGACGTTTTAGTTGACTATCTATGTGTTATCTATGTAAATAACCATTCGATACATGTCGAATGGCATAATTAGCTTACTCGATTCGTATCGAATTTGTTTTTCGATACGATAGTTTACTCGATATCACAGAAGAAAAAAAACTTGACGTTTAGGTGTGGTTCACATTCAACATAGGCCCTTAAAATTTAACCACCCTTTAGGAACGAGCCTTATTTTCGTTACTATAACTTCCCTTTAAAGTACGTTATAGTTCAAGGTTATTTTTAGCACATTTGTAATAACAAAATGTTAGGATTTTATCGAAGCTCTACTTATAACTTCGATAAAATTCTAAAGTTTTAGCTATTGGCAAGCTATAATAATGGACCTTAGTAAATATTTACTGACAATTTTTGCATAACATTTTACATTAAGAAATTGCCTTTTTCTTGTTATAAACTTATTATTTTCCATATATGTACCTATTTTAATTTTCACAACCCAAACTTATGTATAGTCCATACATATACATATAATTATTTAAAAAAAAAAATATTACAATATGTAAAGAAAATTCAATATAAAAAAAAAAAACAAAGCAAACGTGTTAAATTCAATAAATTAAAAGGACAATTATTATAATATACATCTGTAATTAAAATTTAATTTGTTTCAATTCAAAGAATATCTAAGAAAAGGTAAGTGCAATGCAATTCATTACATACAAATTTACAAAATCTGCATTACATAACTTTAGGCGTTTCTGTAATATTCAATTTGCGCCATCTCTTGTATACAAAGATCTTTAAAAACAATTCTAACAAAATATGAAATCAGTCCGGCAACTCTTTGTTAACATTGGGATCAATGTAGCCACATTGGTTTGTTTAAGTTGCCAGGCGTGAAAATATATTTTAAAAGTAAATTTTCAGCTTGGGCAAACAACAGAGGGAGCTATCAGTGATTTTTATGTTGTTATTAAATACGCCTTAAGGTGTATAAGAAAAATTTCAATTTACACAAAACCCATTTAATAACGTGGCACAGGGGAAATTCCAAGCACTAAAATCAAACTTGTGTTCATTTAATATTTTATTGTATATAATTTTTTATTATCAGATTTTTTCTTTTTTTTAAATTAAAACTATTATATAATTTTTATAGTAAAGGGCAAAAAACGTAAGATATTCGCTAATGTCTATTAAGTTTAAAAATATCAGATGTTTTGCTTGTTACTGCAGTATCATATTTTCTTCTCCTGGCTGGTCGGTCGGTCATCATTACGTTTATCATCAATCAATATTACACACATTTTTAAAACAAAATTAAGAGAAATTTTATATATATTTTTTATAATACATATTAATAATAAAAGTGACAAATTTAAACTAAAAATAGTACTTGTTTTCCTTTGAGCTTAAATAGTAGGTTTTTAAAACATATGAAATTGTTTGCTGTTTTCATTTAGGTAAGATAATTATTTCACTTTTTTTTTTTTTTTTTTTTTGTTAAATTACATACTTATTTTTTATCTTTTATTTTCTTTTAAATAAAAACAAAAAAAGATTTAAATTAAGAAGTTCACAAACTTAATTATGGTGTTTTCTTCAAAGTTCTTTGTAGTTTTGCATAATATATACTCGTAAGTAACTTATTTCAAAGTTTGCAACAAAATAATTTTCTAACAAATCCTGCAAATGTTGCTTAATGCGTTTATGTTTATGTTTTGTTTAATATATAAAAAAAATGATTGTTAAATAATTGAAATTATAACTTAATCAAAATGTAATATTCTTTGTATGGTTTTCAAGACTTCATTTACAGTTTTACGTTAAAAAAAGAAAACAATCTACTAAACTAAGAATTATATATGTATGTATGCGTACATAGATATATTATTTTATAAGTTGAAATTATCTCTTAACAGACAGTGCTCAGTCCATGCAGGTTTTCAAACAAATTATTATTGTTTTATATAAACTTTTTACATTTTTTTTTAGGTTTCATAGTATGACTTGCAATGAATTTTTGAGATTTTCTTTTATAATGATTGATAATTAACATATAATTAAAAAAAAAAAACTAATAAGCAAAAACATAAATAATTTAAATTTTATAAAACTGTTTTTATAATGGATTCACTTTTTTATTATTTATACAATATAAAATTTTAGCAAACAACATATACCTAGAAAAATTTGCTTTTATTTAATATCTAGCTAAATATTGTCATTATCTTAATTATAAAATATTTTTTATTTTTTTATTAATAACTAAAACTTTATATTGTATAAGAATTTGTTTCAAATACACTTAAAAACACAACATCGAAATAAGGTTTGTGTATTTTGCTTTATTTTCTTTACAAACGATTTGATTATTTTTAATTAAAATAACATATAATATTTAGTATTTAGTATAAGGGAAAAGTAATTAAAATCAAAGAGGAAATTTTACGTACATGTATAATAAAAAGATACACACAGCGCTATAAAAAAAAAATCCTGAAAATTTTAAAATAAATGTGATAATTTTTTAACACTTCTTTTGGGTTTATTTATAAAAATATTAAATTTTAAGAAGATTTTATATTTTTTAAATATTTTACTTTTAAGAATATGAATTATTGTATGATATAGCAAAACCAGGTTACTTTTTTACAAGAGAAAGAAAAGAAAGAAAATATTTTAATTTGATTATATAATTGCAGGAACATTCTCTGGACTTTCTCTCACAAAGTGATGCTTAAATTTTATTGAAGAATTTTAAAAATTAGAGGAGGGAGGGGACATGAATAATTCTGACATGTTTTTTATAATCAATCGGAAATGAAATTTCGTAATATTTTTTTAGTAATTACATGGTTTTACATTTCAGCTAACGATATAAATTATATTTTCAACAAACTGTTATATTTGTGAACGATTTTTTTTTTTTTAATTATGTAGGAGCTCTTAAATGTAAAAAAAAAATCGTTTTAAAGTGTTTAGCATACATTACATTCCCAAATGTTACAAGCTTTACATAAAAAAAAATTAATTAGAAAAACTTAATAGTGAAAAATAAACAGCCCATATATTAGAGTGAATTTGCTAGCACCAAATTTAGTTTGTTGTAAGTTTTAAATAATTTTATTTTAAATTAAAAAAACTTTTTTTTATCAAATAATAGGGGATACAAATTTCAGCCAAGTAAAGGGTTGTGCAAATGTAAATTCATAATGGGACAAGCAGTGGGGCGATAAGCTCTGTTTTTTTTTTTTTTTTGTTATTTTGAGAGACCTTCCATTACGCAGATGACGCTACACATCTGCTTTATGGGCTTTTTAAACATTAAAATTTTACCACAACAAAGATTAAATTTTCAGATGAGTAACAATTTAAAATATAATAGACTCCGGTTGTGGGTTCATTTATGTGCTATATCTTTTTTAACATTGTTGTCAACAATTTTACATTTTCAAATAAGCTTTTCTTGAAAACACAGCTCATTCTGACACATCATTCAGGTATGTCAGATTTTGAAAACGAATCGATTTTAAAACGATTTTGTTGTTTTGTATAAAAATTAGTTTTTAGTAATTTTTCATTTTTTTTTTTTTATATTTTTATCTGAATTTCTCATTATTATTTGATTTTTATCTTGTAGTATACTTTTCAAACCTAAATGTTAAGAAATTGATTCAAAAATAATTCTCAAAATCGATCGATAGTCATGACACCCTTTGAAAACGATCGTTTGCCATCACATACCTGTTTACTTTTGCGACACCCGTTCCATACAGGTTTATATTAAATCCAACAAACGTCTAGCATATTTTACTAATGAAAATATTATCTCGAAAAGCTATTCATACTATTATTGCTCTCATTTGAGAGTTTGCTTTTTTAATAAAATGTCATTTAACAATTTTAATCATTTTCGACCGTTCCACATTTTATAAGCTAAAGTTTTCTATACTTTTGAAAACGTTATCTAACATCACATTAGTTTTAACTAAATCAATTGATTGTAGTTTTCTAATTATTGTCAAAAATGAACTTTATATCTTGTAATTGTTATTTCGGCATTGTGATAATTATGAAAGCGGTCAAATACATATTTTTTTTTTTTCAATAATTAAGTTAATCAGTTATAACAACAAATCAGTCGATACAAGTATCCAAAACATTTTGGTTGTTAACTTATTGTAAGTGCAACAGCTTTGGGTTAATAGAAATCAAAATCATAAAAAAGCATTACTTTTTGACCCTGTGTTCACGAGCTGTGTTTACACGATGGGCATTTTTCATATGGAATGTCTCCATATGAATTTTTATTTGTACGCCAAAATCTGCGTTTTACATATCGAGCCATTTCCGCCGAAATATTGTAAGTGCCTAAAAACTAATTTTATAGGAGAAGGTTTTTTCTAATTATTTTTACTTTAAGTATTATGACAACCTCGAAATTACTTTTGGTGTAACTTCGAAATGGAATTGTAAGAGATAGGGAAGGGTTCAATATGTAAGGTTTATCATATTTATGTTCAAACGTTGGTATGTTACCTACATTTGGCAATCTGTTTTATTGTCGACAACACGAACTAAAATATTTAAATTTTAAAATTTTCCCTTTATTTTCGAAAACAAGTATTTGTTTTTTTTTTTTTTTTAACAGCTGATACCAAATGCTTTAACACATGCAAATAGAACTTGTTCTAAATAAAAATGTCATATGTACATAAAGGGGTTCAGACGATTAATTAACTATGTGAAAAATTCATTTTTATGACAAATACACATGTGAACGCAGCTTAAGTATTCTTAAAAATTAATAAAACAGCAAAAGGAAATACATTTGCGCTATAACGGGTAGTCGGGGTTTTAAATCCTACGACAAGTCACAGATGTGATTGTTGGGAGATGTAAAAATTTATTAAAACTTCTTTAAAATGATACCAAATTCCACATTTTGGATTTTGAAATTTATAAATATTCATTGCATCAACTGGGAGAGGCACTCCCAAATTATTCAGCCTTATTGTGTAAGGCGTTGTCGTATAAAAAACCAGGCGTTTTGAAAAGTGTATATTGTGTAAGTCGATAACGCCAAAAATACGACTTAAAATGAAAATCTACTAAAAATTTTCCGTACCGTGTATGGCGTTCTTGCCTTTAAAATACGACAAAAACTGTCGTTGGAGTTTTTCATCACGAAACATAAAATAAAAACAGCAATTAAAAAATTAAAACCAAGAAGTAAGTCTTCCAACGGTATTAGTTTTCTTCAAAAGTGTGTTCTAAAACTATTTTGGGTGAAAAATGCAGAGATTTGGTTAAGATTCTGTGATTTTTTTTTTTTTTTTAATTTTTCTGTCGTGTAGGAAATTTTTTTTTTTTATTTTTGAGCTACGTACTTCGCTTATTAGATTTGCTTTATTACAATTCATTTCTTAAACATATTCGGCTGGACCGATCTGTAGAAAAAACGATAAAATTCACTGGCGATTCCTGCAAATTTGATTTTTTCAGTGAATCTCTAAATGGAACATATTTTATAATTTCAGTAATTCGCAACGAAAATGTTATTTAATCTACATACATACTTCGAAATATCCGCAAAAAAATGCAATATGCTGAACACTAAATATGACATATGTACATATTTACGCTCCAAGCAACTCATGGTCTGTCTATATGAGTTATTAGCAAGGTGAAGCTCCCATTTAAAGAAGTCGAAAGGTATAATGGAAAAAGATTCAAAATAGAAGAAGAAACGTTCAAAATGTGTAAAATTAAGATAAGACAAATTTTGAATTTCTTTATATCAGTTAAGGAAAAGGGAAATTGAAGAATAAACTTGAATTTAAAAAAATAAAATATAAAAATTTTTATTAAATTTGAATTTGTTCTATTTTAAAAAATTTCTTAGGCGTTTTTTTTACACGGTACGGAAAAAAATAAAAAACGCCATGGACTTAGCTAGCTGACGTTAAACGAGACGCCTTACACAATAAGGCTGATTATGTTGCTCTTTCAAGACTATTCAACCAGTAACGAAGGAAACAAAGATATTTTGTATGTGTTCTAGCTTTCAAATTCACAAGCAACGATTATCTATTTTATAATGACTAACCCCAAAAATCATAAAGCTTAAATTTAAAAACAATTTATTAATGTTCATCAATTCAGTAAGTAAATTAAAGTATAAAGTAAATTAAAGTATACATTTTACAAAAAAAAAACGTCACACTAATAATAAATTTTTATTAATCAAGACAAAAAAAAAATCAAAATTGAAACGTTGCATAGTATAAAAGTATTTTTTATCTTATTCAAATGTAATTAAATATCTCGACACAAGAAATGTATAATATGACTTAAGACCACTTTCAAAATTATGGGCATATTTCGTGGCTGAAAAAGATAAGTTTAAAAGTAAGATTAAAGCGAAAGAAACTAAATGTATACTAAATTGAACTTTCGAATTTTATTATTTAAATTAAGGAAAAAGAAGTCTTAAAAAAATTGCATACAATTAAACTTCAATTATTTTCTTTATGTAATATTTGCAACATTTAGCACTTTGTATTACTACTACAAACAAAAAGTAAAATCAGAATAATGACTTAAAGAAAATGATTCTACTATTTTACACTAAATAGCCTTAAACAAGATAAAGGTAATTCTTAAAGCAAACATTTTATAAAAAAAAATAAAAAAAAAGATGAGGTAAAGAAAACATATACATATGTATGTATGTAGTTAAAAATTAAAAAAAAATCCTAATGGTTAAATTAAGATGATCGAAATTATACTCGAAAATTAAAATATATATATATATATATATATATATATATATATATATGGATGTGTTCTGGCTCCCGAATTTACAAGCACAAATGTGAAAACAAGCGCTTCACATTTGTTTGCCATTCCTGTTCTCATTTGCACACAAACTAATTCGTATACTTTTCACTGAAGATTCAGTTGGTGTTTTCAGAAAACTAATCAGGTTTTTTTTCTATAACATAGTCCTTTAAAGTACATATAATAAAAGTACAAACAAATAAACTGTAGAATTTAATCTGGTGGAATTTTAATTTATTTTAACAATTAAAGCTTTTTAAATAAGAAAAAAAAGGTTTTTTTTAAAACAGCACTAAATTTAAATGAAACACAACACAAAAGATGCAGGCATTCACTATTCTTGAGTTTTTATGCTACCTGGACTTATGATTGAGTTAGATCTTCTGGGCTACAATTTGTTAAACCTTTTTCAAAATCTTGATTTCATAAGCATTCCAAACGTTTCGAAAGCCAGCACACATACGATAATGATTACACTAATATTAATAGTTTTAAATATTTATTCGGATGAATTAAATAAAATTAAATATCCCAAGTCATATTTTATGATAAATTCACTGAACGTTTTTTTAGGTTTTTAAAATATTCAGCTAATGAAATCTTAATTAATTTTTACCAAAAACTATTCAGTTTTTTTTTAGCAACTAAAAATAAGAGAATTTTTTTTATTTTCATACATTAACAGAAATTTGTGTTTGAAACAAATTTTTTGTAAGAAAAAAATTATAAATTTTAACTTTTTAAAATTTCAGTTCAAGAAAGGACATACAAGATTAAATAAAAGAAGAAAAAATAAAAACAATACAAAAAATGTATTTATTAGAAAAAGAAAAATTAGCATTTAAAATAGAAAAAAAGAGCTCCTATTTCTTAATTATTATTATAATAAAATGAAATTTCCACAATTGTTAATATTTAACAACAATTTCAATATGTTAAGAATTGAAACATAAAATTAAAAATATTTGTTATTATTTTTTTAGTTTCTACTGTAAAAAGTTTAGAATTAATTTTCAAACTATCAAAAACTATTATAGTTTTTTTTTCTGTTGGTATTGTAAATGTTTGAAAGGTGGAAAAAAAACTTACAAAAATTAAGCTTAAAAATTCCAAAATTTGCTGCGCTTATTTCTATAACGGCTGCATTGTAATTTGCTGTGTGTTGTATTTGTTATTTGTTATTTGTAGCAGTGTTGGTTTTTTCTTTTTGTTTTTGTAGGAGTTTTTCTTTACTCTTGTTTCATATATTGTTTTTAAATGTAAGTTTTTGTGAAATTGGTTTAAAATTACAAAAGAAAATTGTTGTTTGGATGTTGTTTCTGTTATAACATTTAGAAATTAGAAATATGTTATTAATTAATAATAACCAAATCGTGCCAATTCTCATCTTGATAAACTGTGTGAACGTTCGCGGCTGCTGCTACCTGATGAGGCGGGTTGCATAACTTTTGAGGCTGCATCACCTACACGCTGATGCGGTGGGAGTTTATCGAAAAAAGGATGACGTAAAGCTTCACCTATAGTTGATGTTTTTGTTGATGTTGTGTGTTGAGGAAATATTGAAAAAAAAATAATAAAAATTAGAAAATAAATTTTTTGAAATTACTAAGTCTTTAATCCGTTGTTCGTTTCATACCTTGTTTCTGTTATCAATGATTCATTTATAATTTTTTTGTTGTCTATATTTTAAAAATATATACTTATGTTTATGTTTCTGATGAAATGTTTAACACAAATCGTATTTTGTCAATATTTTAAATAAATTATTATAAATAAAGGTTTTTAAAAGGATGCCTTATAATTTACGCAAGATTTTGATTAAATAGTTTTTTGGTTGAGGACTCGCTGACTTTGATACCTAACGAGCACCCTATTAAGCTAATTGTCATATATCTTAGACCTTTAAAACCCCCATAGAAAGAAATTTATTGTGGCTAACCCTTACGATCTAAGTGGTCAATTCTGTTAACCCAAAAGAGAGAGTACTCGATCAGTAAATGTCTCATGCAATAATTTAACTGTCCCACGTGCTTTTGTGGCATGTGGCACCGTCTAGGTAAATCCATGGGTCTGTTCGGAAATGCATCACTGCACTGAGTCTCATGCACAGTGTGTTCGAAAAGGCATCAGTTATTAGCACTGCACAAATATAGATGATTCGCAAACAGTCGCCACAAAAAATGTCTGACACATTGAATAAATAGGTATGGTATGCGACATTTTAACAATTTAAATTAATTTTGAAAGAAATCTGAAGAAAATAACAGCATTTTGCTATCTTTATATATATAAGTGTGACTGATCCTAACTTAAGAGTGACAGATTTTTTAATTATCGTGTGAAAGGATCTTAGTTCCATAAAAATATTTTGAAATGAATAAAAACAATAGACCTAGTGGATGTTGAAAACTTTAAGCTTTCTGCATAGCAGGAAGTTGACAGTTACAAATTGTTTATGCTAACTTGGTTTATTCATAACACACTTGCTAATTCCTTGCACATACGAGTTGCGAAACACTTGTTAACTTGTTGATAACAGCGGCAGGGTGTAACAATTTGGCGGGGTCTAAAATTATTGAAATTTTTTGCGAACTTGAAAAGTCCGTTGTCTATTGCAATGTTTATTGACTAGTTTTTAGGTAATCCCGTATCGAAAAGAACTATTTGCAGAAAAAATATACATATAAAATACATGTAAATGTAAAGATCATTATTTTCAATATACAAATAACACTTGATCAACAAGAGGGTATTAATTCAAAATTTAAAAATTTTCAGTAGAGTTAAAAAACTGTTTGATCACATTTTAAGATAATTTAAAAATCCGAACATATTATAGTAAGCAAATTCTATTTGAAAATATATTTACACTGTTTTTCTTTGAAATTTTTTGCAATTATTGCGAAATAAAATAATAACTTTTTGTTGATATAAAGGTACTCAATATACTATCACGAAAATGGTCTCAGATGTGGATTTCGAAACGAAAGAGTAATCAGAACTTGTTGAAATTTTTACAGTAGATAGAGATATTGATGTTGTTAGTTGATTTCTTGCAAAAAGTGAAAATTTAAAATTTTTGAGTTAATACCCCCTTGTTGATCAAGAGTATAGTAGACAAAGATAAGTTAGGTAAAATCTCATGATCTTATGGTAAAATCTCAAGGACCGCTCAATTTTTTTTTTGTTTGATAGAAGAAGTAAGGAACCAAAATGTCAAGGCCATAAGTCACCTGGAAGGCAGTGCTCAATACAGTTTAAAAATCTAATACCGATTTTACTTTTAATTTTTGAAAAAATTACAAGACATATTAGGATATGAAAATTTAAATTTATTTGGTTATTTAATATTAGAAAAAATGTAAATTGAAATTTTGCAGCTTAGCAAACCTTAAACAGAAAATGCGTCAAATACCCGAAAGTAATAAATATCTGAAGTTTTATAACTTCTTTACATTACAGCACCCTCTTGTTGAAAATGTTTAATATCAACTGTAATAAAGAGATCACGAACTGAAAAATAAACAAACAAAAATTTTCTAAATTTAAGCCCTATTTTTATAACTTGCCAATAGCTAACGTTAGGATTTTATAGGGGAGATAAATAGTTTTTCGTCAAGCTAGTTACTCTAACTTGCCTTTAAAGTACATGACAATTTTAAAGGTTATTTTTAGCTTACTAGTAATAACGAGAAGCTATTTATCGCTCCCATAAAATCCTAACTTTAGCTATTGGCAAGTTATAATAATAGGGCTTAGTGTTTTACAGAAATTTATGAAAACTTAACGTTGTTCACCACTGCCTTCCAAATGTTCCATAGATTATTCTTTCATAAGATGTAAGAAAATTGGAAGGTCCATCCTACGAAACTAACAACATTTTTGCAAGAGTTGTAGGTTTGTATTAACAGTGTTGTGGTTTTACATTGATATTGACCTACCTGGGAGGTTTTATTAAAACTATGTGAACTCTTCTAACGTTTCAAAACTATTTTTACCAAAAGTAGCGCTTTACCCCCATATTTATAAAAAATAAAATATGTTTTAAATCTGTTCGAGAACAAAATTTTCAAACAAAAGTTGTTCTAAAATACATTTCAAATAAGTTTTATTTTTTATAAATATAGGGGTTAGAATATAAACGTATGCTTATAATAATATAAATACGCAATACTTTTTAAATGCCGAATGAGTTAGTATACAATAAAAAATAATTTGCCAAATATCCTCTTTTGCTAAACGTAAACATTTAACAGAGAAAACTTACTGTTTAAATAAAGATACCAGAGCAAACCTACCTGATTTTTTCAAAAGAAGAATTTAGCAAACTGAACTCTAACAAATAAACATTTTAAAACAAATACATCTAACAAACTATACACACTTTGTAAACAGAATTGAATGAATTTTAAAATTTACAATTATTTAAAAAAAAAAGTTAAATATTTTATAATATAGTTATTACTCCTCAGTTTAGGGATGATGTTGGACCTGACTCACTTGATGTCTTCATATCTGAGATTCAGGAATTCAAGGGAATTAAGTAATTATTGAATTGGTCAGATTTTATAACGTCTGTTATGGGTTAGAGATGGACGTAGGGGCTTAGTTGGCGATCTCTTTTAGAATTGTGACCCTTTGGTATAGCTGAACGAAGAATTAGAGACCTTATATCGGTTTCTGTTTACATTTTTGTGAAGTCGTACTGCTATTAAGGCCGTAAATTCAAAAGCGTTTAAGTTGAAACGCATACTTGCGTGCATTAATTTTCTGGCTATTTTAAGACATTATGTTTGGATTGTTTAGGTTCTAGGGCATGTGGTAAGTATATGGTTTTCGTGGTATTACAATAATTGTAATAGGTTCCGAGTGAGTTTACTGGAGCGGCCCCCTAAACATAAACCCCCAGACCTCGTTACAAATTGAATCGTTTAAATAAAAAAACTTATTGCAAAGTACTGTATAGCGTGTGAATAAAATAAATACAAATATTTGTAATATTAAAACTTTAGTATGCGTATTTGAAAAAAACGTCAAGTATAGTCCTGGACTGTGTGACACTGTGAATGAACTTTATAGGAACGAAATCATTTCATGACAATTATAAACTGATTCCTGAGTCAGCGCTTTAGATGGCAATAATCGATCTTAAACTCTAATATTTTTGATGCCTGACAAAATAGAGCTCATGCTATTCAAGCGATGGTTGACCGGACAAATGTGGTCTTAGGCACCACGAGTTCATTTTGAAAAATTCGGATTTCAAAGTATATTTTACGAAAAGCAGAATGAACTGGAATCATTTGTAACCTTAACTAACCCATTTTAGTGAATACAAAAGCTGCAAAAAATATATATCTAGAACGTGCTGTATACATCCTATCTAATAATAACTATCTATTGAAAATTAAACTCAGTCATTTGAAATGTGTTTTATATAAGTAAGTAGCCTCTTTCTAAATTCTCTTTGAAGTTTTATTTTTAAAAATATAAAACAAATATATTTGAATATCTCACAAAACAACGTCATTGATAACAACACGAACGATATTTGAAGAACAACAAACAGTATTAGTCATTTGTGCTTTAAAACAAGAAAAATTACACAAAAAACCCACTTACCTAACGTTACTCGTTGTGAGGGTTCGTAGTCCAACATTTTCTTAATTAGATCAAATAATTCACAATGATCTTCACTGTCACTCATTTGATATCTAAACAGTGGCTTACAATGATCACGCACATAACGACCGGCCGATGACTTTTCATCCCAATCCAACTTACCATGATAGAAATATTTTGTCTTGGTTTTGCTGTAAAGAATATGATTGCTATAGGTTAATCGAATTTCATGAAGTTAACTGCGCCTTTTAGAAGTGAAAGCATGTTAAGTTTATACATTACCGTGCCATACGATATGGTATCTGTCCAAGTATGCGTTCCATCATGGCAAGATGTTCACGATTATCATGGGTTTGGAATAGAGTAATGCCCAAGTAAAGTTCAAAAAGAATACAGCTAAAAATAACAAAAAATAACAATTTAAAATTATAGTTTTAAGTCAAATTAAATTGATTTTGATTCAAATATTAGAATCTTATTTTAAAATACATTTATGGAAAATCAAATCTTTCGTAATAAAAAATCTTAAAATTAAAAAAAAAAAAAAATTATCTAGTTTTGTATTCAAAATTCGAAAACGTTTTGCGATCAGTTCTAAAAAATAAGGCTCTTGCAAACTGGCGTTAGATTTGTTACTTAAGTTATTTACTCACTGATAAATTAATCACCACTATCGTGAATAAGAAGTGCCATTTTTCTTTCCATGAAAAGTTCATTCCCCTCAAAGTAAAAATTGCAATCGTGAAATTCACGTGGAATTTTTATTCCCTTTATTGCACATTGAATTTTGCATCCGAGTTCCGGGACGGATTTAATCCCTTATTTCTATTATATTTATTTCTATTCAAATAAATTTTTGTATTAAAATTATGTAGCATTACATGATAAATAAAGCTGGGTTCAGATATATTCTAGAAATGCTCAGTGATTTCCTGTCGTCTACAAAAACATAATTTGGCGTAATATTCTAATTAGAAGAAATAAATACCATAAATTACTACAGTTCCCCAGCAAAAATTAAGTGAAGAAAACAAAGGGAAGAGAACAACATTTTCGAGGAATAAAACCATTCACGATAAGACAATTTTACGTTGTGAAAAATTTTAGAGGGATTTATTCATGATTGGAACTAGTGCAAAGAGAAATATTTCGAGGGAAAGAATATTCATGATAGAGGTGAATGTGTTACCAAATCAACAATTTTACAAATTATACGATAATTAAAAAAAAAAGAAAAGTCTTTTTTATTAAAAAACTTTTTAAAGGTTTTGATAATTTGCTTATGTGTCGATCACAGCTAATCGGCTGATGAAATGAAATTTGTAACAGACTGTACAATATGCTATGTCTAATGTCAACAATCGCTAGCAAACGAAAGCGTTCAAGGTCGTAGAATATAGTGTTAGTATTGTAGGGTTCCGTACCTAAAGGATGAATCCTAAACTTATAATGAAACTGAAAATTAAAGGATGCCTCAATAGTGACGTGATTTTTACGTATATGTCCTTTTTTAACAGATTGTTGAAATTTTCTCAGAATGTCTATTACCGTGGCCATTATAACAACAAATAGTGTTCCGTTTGCTTTAAAAGCATAAGGCCTTAGTTTTTGGAACCGTAATAGGCAGACACTTCAAATTTGCACAGAATATGTAAAATTGTGTTCGCCATAGCAACAACAAATATACAAATTATAGGATGTTGAGAAATTGACAGGAATTAAAGTATATATATGTATAGTCTTCTTTTTAAACCGGAATAGAGAGACACTTTAAATTTACACAGAGTATCTAAAAATGTGTCCGCTATAACTACAAAGTATATATTATTGAACCGCAAGAGGCAGATACTTTAAACTTATATAGAGTACGTTTTTAAATATCTACTGTAATAACAAGTAACAAAAATAAAATTAAAAAAATTAAAGAGTTATAGAACTCCAGAAATCGCGATTTTGACGAATTTTGTCTTATATTGTAAACGTTTTAGGTAGATATTTGAAATTAAAACAGGGTATGAGTACTCTGCTCACTATAATAAAAAGAATAGCCGTAAGAAGCTGAGACTTTAAATTTTTAAATGCAAGTAATAAAAACATAAAACTTAATATTAAAGGGAACTCTACAAGGCGTGATGAAAAATGTCTTATTCTTTTCAAAGTTATATATTGAACGTAATACAGAACCCTAAGTTCGAGAGTCAGTGTGTGCGAGTAACTAAATATTTCAATAGTAATAACAAATTTTAAAGTTGTGTAAGTAAATTAGAATATAAAATATTTTTCAAGTTTAAATTTTTACTCACCCTATAGACCAAACATCACATGGTTGGGACCAACCTAGTTCTAGTATAACTTCTGGTGCCCGGTAGTGACGTGTCGATACTATGGTACTATGATGTTCGTGATCAAAAGTAGCAGAACCGAAATCAATTAAACGAACATCGGTATTTTTAACCCGTCTTACTTCACGATTCTAAAAAAAAAAACAAAAATTAAATATAAATAAAACATGACTTGATGAACATATTATATATCAAGAAACTTACGATCTTATGATTATAATGTGTGGTATATTCTGAATCAACAAAAAGTATGTTTTCAGGCTTTAAATCTGTGTGCGTTAAACGACTGTCATGTAGAAATTTCACAGAATAGCAGAGCTGATAGGCAATGTGTCTCACTTGTTCCAATGGATATGGTTCGTAGTTGTTTTCACGCTTTAGATTAAAAAAATAATAAAACATATAGTTTGGAAATTTAATTTAATTTTTTTAACTTACCAAGAAATCGAAAACACTCAAACCCAACATTTCAAAAGCAATGCACATGTGTCCATGATAATCGAACCAATCAATCATTTTTACGCACAAACTGAAAAAGATTAAGTTAAAACAATTTATTTATACGAGTATACATATGTACAAAAATAGAAGATATTGAAAAACGAATTGATTAGTTTCACTATATATTTTGTTGGATTTTGCTATGAAAGCAATCCACACCAAAGACCCATACGATTTTAGTTTTTTTTTTTTAAGAGAAGTAACACTCAGGCAATTAATGCCTACATTAACTGTGTTACTTCCTTTAGAAAGGGATAGAAGTAGATAAGTCAGATGGTTAGTGCGATAGTAAAGCTTCGCAAGCGCTTCTGGCGTTCTTTAGGCGAATTAGTTTGAAGCTAGCATAGCCAATTTATAGTTATTTTACTTCGCCGGCGATTTAGTGCTATGTGGTAACACCGGCGTTTTTAGTTCCGCCTTAAGATATGCTACGTATCAGTTTATGTATTTTTTTACTTTATGAGAAGTAAAGTATTCATATCCGGTTAGTTAAACTGCGTATTTTCACTGCTTTTTCACCACTTTCTAAGAATTTTTGCGAAAAAAAAAGTATCCTATATTGGAACCAGGATACTTAGGTATCTCCTCACAAAATTTTGTTAAAATCTATCTAGTAGTTTTTACGTGATGCGAACGTATAGAAAACCAGACAGACAGACGGATATGAGTTACTATTTTATTATATGTATAGATATAATAAAACAGTAACTCTTTTCCTGTCTGTCTGTGTTCGCATCACGTAAAAACTACTGGATGGATTTAAACAAAATTTTGTGAGGAGGTACCTTAATATCCTGATTGCAATATAGGATACTTTTCTACGCAAAAATATCTTATTTCCAAGAAAAAGTGGAGATCAAGCAGTGAAAGTACACCGATTTTTTTTACCGATTTAAAGGTACTGCATACTTTAAGGCATATTTTACTTTTGAAATCGGGATATTTTAAACACGGTTTCGCAACAGATGTCGCTGTTTTAAATAAAATGACAAAATATGAATTGAAAGCGAGATATTTTAAACACGATTGAATTTTATCCAGGGATGGGTACCTTTACATAAATTTAAAAAAAGTCTCAAAATTGAACGTACACAACGTGTCTGAGTACAGCTAGTAATTTCTATATAATGGAAGTAAAAACGCATTAAATACAATATTTTTGATGCAAAACTCAAAAGTAAATTTAGAACAAGAATAAGAATAAGAACTGACAAATTGGGTAAGGGTTTATTGTAATTCAGACAATTCTTAAAGATATGGAGAGAGCGAAGTAAGACCTGTTTACATAGGCAATTTTATTGCTTAAGTTAAAATTTTTTTGGGAGAGAAAAAGTAAAGTGAAATTAAGATTGCGCATGAAAAATTGGCCTGTAGAAAACTGGTCTAGTTAATTGAAGCTGACGTGGGATCCTTACTTTTTGCCGTCTTATGGACCGTCTAAACCCCTTGAAACACACTATCAATTATTGAGTGTACATTATGCGTAGCGCTAAAACTAAGAAACGAGTCAGAAACGGCAGGATTAAGGGAGTTCAGAGCGTATTTTTGAAGATATGTGTATTATTTATCCCGGACATCCTGGAATGTTGTAGAATATTTAGAAGTATTTAGAAGTCTGAATCGTTTAGGAAGTGTGATATTCAAAAACACTTTCGATGTTGTGGGATGTTTTAGACCATTGTCGACCATTCAAAGTAATCATTTTCTTAATAAAAAATAAATAATGATAAATAAATAGTAATAAAAAGTGGATTTGATTTATTTATATTTTGTAAAATATCCTAACGTAAAAGACAAGGAGATCCAAAAAGATCAGTCGAAGAGAGCAAGAGTATTAGCGCGTGAATCCGGTTAAGTTTATATTTTTGATCAAAACAAAAAAAAAAACCGACAAGTAATAGTCTTTTAGTGCTACTGATATTAAACTGTTCTAGCAGTAAATTATGTAATTGTAATTTAATAACGAATAAGTATGGTAATAAAAAATTGATCTACTTACTGTTCACAATTTGGATCTTTTTGCGCTATCTTTTCTAAAGCATTAATTTCCAATTTGGCTGCTTCACGATATTTCTCCACATTCTTAATGATCTTCAAGGCCATACAAAAGTCCCTTTTTGCAAAAATAAAATTGAATTAATTTTAAAATTTTCAAAAAAAAAAAAACATTTAATAAACATTCAAACAAAAACCACCAACCAACCTTTCCATATCTTTCACCTTAACAACACGTCCAAATGTACCTTCACCTAAGGTGGCCATAATTTTATCTGAAAATTCATAGAAAAATACTCATTGAGAAAAGCGATGATCTTAAAGTCTATAATAAAAGTTTATATTAATTAAATATTAATAAAACCTGATTTATATATAGGACACTGGACTATAAAATATCATGAGAAAACAGAAGGAAAAATCTAGGAATATTTTTTGTAAAAATACTTTGGGTAATATTTGGAAATATATGAAAAGAAAAATTTGGAAATTGTATTAAAAAATGTAAACTATTTAATTATAAAAATTCAGTACGATTTGTGAAGAAAAAAAAAAAAAACAATAATTTAAATAAAATTTTACTTTTAAATAATACAAAGGAGTTTTTCTTAAAGGATCTATGACTTTAAAGCTTAAAAGCTTTAATAAAAACTAAAGGGAAAGACTAACAAGAAGGAAGATTAAAAACATTTAAAATAATTTTGTTTGGCTATTTTTTTATAAAAATTGAATTTAATAAAAAAAGGAAAATCATAAAGAAAATTTGATGTTTGGGAAAAAAATAAAATTTGGCTTTGCTTATTGGAATTAAAAAAAAAAAGTTATTCAAAAAATGATTGGAAATTAAAAAAAGCAGAAGAAAACAGTACTGAAATTAAATATTAAACAAAGTGTAATGTATTGATTAAGAAGAAACATGTTGAAAACGTTGTTTATCTTCTCTTTTTATTTATGAAGGGACTGTCATCCTAACAAGGTGGTAGGTAGGTATACCCTCTTTTACATGTCCTAAATATGTTTCAGTTAATGGAAATATAGTAAAAAATAGGAATAGGAAAAAAATTAAAAAACAAAAAAATGTCACGAACATCTGTGATGAAGTATATCGCCAGAGTGATAAATCAAGTGGCCATCAGCATCATCTTGTATGACGGGCTTTGCTGTCTGTGATTTTTTTTTTTCAAGATTAGACCAAAGGAAAGAGAAAAACGTTGGTGGTGTTTTTTTTTAAATTGATTTTTTGGATTTTCATTTCGGTGGAAACATCAGGAACAGCAGTAGAAGATTTTGAGAAGAATTCAGCATCAGAGAGTCAACAGTTGATTTGCATTCATGGCACGAAGTTGATTATTTGGTTTGAGAAGGGTAGTTGTGGATTTGAGTGTTTACGTTTTTGGGGTCGATTGATTTGGTAGGTTGATTTCGGTTGATTTGGGCATCGTTTATAAAAAACATATAAGAAAGAGAGAAAAAAAAGAAAAAAGAAAAAACAGAGAAAAAAAGAAAACATATCCATGGAATCGATGAAATGGCGTCAACAAAGAATATCAGCATCATCATCATTATCATCGCCATTATTAACGTCATCAATACAGCAATCGGCAAAAGTCCGAATTCAAATATCAGCATTAATTATGTTGTTTAAATTTTTGAGTAATAGAAGCAGCAAAGTCAATAAAATCATTATCATCATCATATCCCACGTTGACACCACATGTTATTAATATTAATTTTTGGAACATTTCCCCAAAAGCAAAGCCGTAACATTCCATCATCATCATCATCATCGTTCAATATCATAGTCATCATCATCATCACCATCATCATAAACATCATTGTGATAATCATCATCATACATAATCAAGAAAAACACGAAAAAAATACGTTCGTTTTTTCGATAAGAAAATTAGTTCGGACAAATTGTTGTTTTTGTATTTATTATTACAAAAACTAGCAATTGTTTATTTTATATATATAAAATTTATATATATTTTTTAATATTACAAATTACAATTATTAATATATTTACATAGTGTTAACATTTAAATTATATTTATTAGTAGTTCAACAAAAAATATAAAAAATTAAAATAAAAAATTATAAATATTAGATTAATTTTTTTTAAATATTAACAAAAAAAATGTTTTAAACTTAGAAAAATGCATAATTTACAACTATAAAAATGCAAAATAATTTGTTGTTATCATAGAGCTGTTTTAATGAAACGAAATAAATATTTAAATTACATATTTGAATTATATTTGCCAGTGTTGACATTAAGCAAGCTTTTTAACAGCAGGTCTGCCTAAGCAATAGCCATATAAATCAACCAAGTGCAAGTCAGACTAACACGCGATGTATTCCAAACTAAAGTAGAATATTAAATTTTCATATAATTAATTTATATGATGATTTTGCACTATTTTTATCTACCAACTGAATATGAGTGTATTTTAAAGCAAGCTTTTAGAATTATTAAAAATCGATATTAAACATGTTACTTGTATGGGGGCACCCTTTACTATTTAACTTTGTTATATTTTTATTTGTTGTAGAGCAAGAATGTAAGAATTTCATATAGGTCGTTTTTGACCATTAGTATTTACGTATGTACATATGTAAAATTAAAAAGAAAATAAACTGGAAATCCATTTATACGTAAAATATATATGTGACCGTGACTAATAAAATAGACCTAAGGGTAAAAAAGTAAATTTTACAGGAGAGCAGTTTAAAGTTTTACGTTATTTTACAAGTGTAAAAACTGGTATTAACATAAGTGAACGCAGCTTCACTTTGGCTTCCGCGTAGTATAAGACCACTTCCACTCGATTTTCGAGTAAATTTTAGATCGATTTACATCGATTTAAAAAAAAAAAAACAAATGGCCCGATCGACCCTTAGGTCCCTTTTATTAGTTGCGGTAACATATACATATATATGTTGAATGAAAACAACTGTTTTCAGTTTTTCCGCGCTAGGTATTTAGGTGTTTATGGCTACTTTTAGACACTTTGTTTACGGACACTTTGGACATGTTTTGCCTTAGAATTGTTGGCATCATTGAAAAAAATGCATCCCTGATCTAATGAGACTTTTTTTTTAACAATTTTGAATTTTAAACAAAATAATTGAAACAGATATTAATGTGGAAAAATTTTCGTGTGTTCAATCAAGGGCTAGCTAGTTCAAATGTTAAAAATGCAAATGGCCGAAATAAATTGCTTAATGTTAACACATACATATATTAAAAATTAACTATCTTTTTATTGTTAGGCAAGTTGGCATTTAGGGCCCCTGCATACTGCAGACTTTTTATCGGCCGATAGTTTGGTCGACTTCTTGATCAGTATGGAGAGGAATGCATCGATTCAGTATCGGCCGATAAAAAAAGTTTGATACGCTTTCTGATTCCATTCAAACTAATCTCTCGGGCAACCTGGCTAAACTATCGGCCGATAAAAAAAAACTGCGCGGGCCCTTACAATAATTCCTAGTTTTAAGTAGAAGTTAGAAAAAAAAAACTTTAACAATAAAAAAATGTTACAAATTGCCAAATCTATATTTTAAAGTTGCTGAAGCTTAGTTTGATACAAAACTTTACCTCAGTGTAAAAACTATGAATTCCAAAATCCCACTTCTGAGAATACTTCATTCTCGGGGACTAAAAAAATTGTAATTCAAAATGTACAATGTTTTTAATTTTTTTCAATGGGCACGTTCATAAGACGTAACTGTTGGGCAACGGTTGAGTATTTGTCTTAGAAACGGGTAGTTGACTAGTATATTTTAGCTACCTAAACTCAACATGTTGTGCACAGCTTAAATAGCTAATAGAAGAGAGTTATACCGTTCGCTTCTTATCCATAATTTTCGGATAAAGTAATTAATTTAGTTAATTTAAAATATTTCTTTTGATCCTCTTTTATTTTTTATCAATTGTTTACATTTATCAGATCTTTATTTTGCAGTATATTTCTCAAGCCGTTTCTAAGATGTAACTGTTGAGCTCAACACTTGGCAACAGTTTCGTAGCAGTTGAGCTCAACAGTTACGTCTTATGAACGTAATTTACTTAATATCAAGGTTGAAAACCAATTTTTTTTTTAAATATACAATCATTTAATGGTAGAAGTCATTTTGATTGAAGTCATTTTATTTTCTCTTATTTTTTTAATTTAACATTAAAAATATAGATTTGACATTAGTCATTTTGTAAACAACCAGTTAATTAATTATTTGATTAAAAACTTGAAAACATCGTGCAAAGCTTATACTGAACTAAGAACTTCATTCCACAATAATAAAAAATAATCGAAACATCAGGCCTATAGTGGAGTATAAGGTGTATTACGTCTAGGTTATGTGTAGGGAATAAAAGGAATATCTGTAGGACCTCCATGTTCGAAAAAGTCATTTTTGGACAACCAGTTAAATGCAGCAAAGAATAATGTGCTTGCGATTGGAATGCATTATTATTTTTCTTTTCGTAAACGAAAAACGATGGACAATACGTGCATTTGACAAAAGCAGCTAAAAGCAGAGAACAGCCATTTAAATACGTTGTCATTTTAATTGTTATAAATAATAATTTGTTGCAATTAAAATGAAAAAAAGAACAGAAATAAAATAGTGATCTTACAAAAGACGAAAAAGTTTTTGGAATGCGTGACCTATGAAAGAGAGACGAAGATGTGGCACTTTTTGAGAGCAGATGTTTTTGCTGATAATGTTGTTGTTGCTGTTGTTGATAAGCTTGCACTTGTTGTCGTTGATATGCGGTTAAAGTTGTAGATGTACCCGCTGCACCAGTAGCAGCTGTAGGTCGTCTGCTGCTTGGACCATAGGATGATGTGTATGGATCATATAGATATGATGATTTATATGAATCTATGTACTGATCACGTGTTGCGGGATAACGTGAGGCTGGCCCAGAATTTTCAAATTCACTTAGAACCGCAGCAGTACGTGAAGTGGCAGCACCCGTATAGGGTCTAGGTTGTCGTGAAGACGTCCCGCTAAGACCTAAGCGCTCACTTATGCCCCCAAATGCTAAAGCACCCGAACTAGATGAGTGTGCAAGACCCGATGTACTAGTAGAAAGGGGTTTGACTAAAGGTTGTGGTCTATATTTGGAAAGATCATTGCTTATTCTGTCATTGTTAAGGAAACGACTAGATTTTGAGGTAGAGGAAGTAGTAGTAGTAGAGGATGAGGGTATATTTGTTGTTACTTTGTCATCAGAATGATCTGTGTCTTGAGTGGCGTCTAAGGTAGGTTTGGTTACAGAGGAAGTGTTAGTGGTTGCTGTTTTATTATGAGTTGTGGTACAGGAAGTGGTAGTAGGTTGTGTTGCCTTAGTACTCGATTGAGTGTTATCATCAGAACTTGTTTCAGATTCGTCATCATCCTCTTCTTCCGAAGAGGTGGAACTATCTGCAGAATCTGTTTCGTTAGTTACTTTTTTGGAGCGTATTTTCTTCTTGGGTTCCATATCCTCCTCCCTTAAGCCATTACCATCTTGCGTTTGTTTTCCGGTATCTTTGACCGCTTCATTGTTAGCTTCTTCAGCATTGTTGTTATTGACATCTTCTTTTTCACCTTTTTCTTTTTCCTTTTCATCCTCCCTTTCTTTTTGCTTTTCTAACTCCTTTGCCTTCTCTTCTAAAGCCTTTTGAATTTCTTTTCCCTTCTCAGCCTCTTGAGCATAACGAGCCATTCGTTCTTTAAGTTCGGCACGTTTGCGCATTCGTTCATCAAACTTTTTTGCTTCCAGATATTGGCCATCATCACGCAAAGCCAAAAGAATCGCAGCATTATCAGCAGAAGAACGGTCATCGTTTAATATTTCCAATTCTTCTTCTGATAATTTATTACTTGTAGCTGGCCGATGTGTAGAAGATCCCACCGAATTTACCTCCGGCCGTTTGTGGGCAAAACGATTACGTGAGTTCAATGCATGACTGTTACGATCTTCAAAATCATCCGTTGGTGGTTCATAGCGCGGTCTGCCGCCTGCTGAAGCCTCAGCGGCAGCTGAAACAAGACTTTCACAGGTTTTGTTACGACCATATGCTCTTTGTCTTCTATTCGCCAAGTTTGAGGTGGTACTGGCGGCGTTGGTGGTGGCAGATATATCATTTCCATCATTACGTGAGCTACTGGGACCTAACCGTGAACCATCGTAATAATTACTATAATCCAAACCGCTACGCGGCTTATAACTAGAAGCATATTCACCTTGACGGCTATAGCGAGACGTGCTCGGATCATACTCATCATTATATCGATGATCATAGTGTGTACCATAATTTCGTGCTCCCGTTCTATACCTACTGCCACCATAATCCAAGGGATAATTGTCATCTACAAGGCATAAATCGGCCGCAGCCGTTCGACCATTTGTTGAACTGGCTGTGGTCAAATAACCACTGTCATTTGAATCTCCCAAATATCTAGATTTATTTTTATGCAATCTATATGGCGTACGCTCTTTACGATCGGCGGCATTAAAGGATGAGGAGGATAGTTTTGATTTTGCGGCCAGCAATTGATGTGTAGTTGCTGACCGTGTCAATGGATTGAGATTTTCATCGGGTTCTAAGGTTTTATCACGATCATCGTGTTTGCGACGACCTAAAATATCAGAATATTTGTTTTCTAAACGTGATACAGCACTGGATGAAACTGAAGCTACTGGTGTTTTGTCTTTATCGTTGTCTTTACGCTGCAATGCATTTGTTTTTAAATTATAAAAAAAAAATTAAGGAGAAATTAGAGAAATTATTTTAGTTTATCCAGCAGCGGTTTTAAGATTTTCTTGTTTTCGAATGATTTGCTGAAGAGGTGGTAGGTAATAAGTGTCTTTTTTAAATTTAAAAGTATATTAAAATATGCTTTTCTCATTTTTTTATTTTGTTTAATAATAATATTGTCTATACGACTCCTACAGATTTTTTGTCTTGTCTTTTCGATTTAAACGCAAAGCAGATATAAAAATATAAACAAAACTCATATACTTTTTGACGCTTTCCACTAATTTTTAAAACTTTTCAGATCATAAACGACCTTCAAAATAAAAAAGAAAAAATATACATTTTTTGAATTCACTTTAAACAATTAAAAAAAAAATGAATCAACTGTAGACAAAAATGTGCATTTAATTTTTGTTTTTGTAAACGACTCACTTGGCCATTGGATGGATGTATTTATTGGTGGTTGGCTGGGTGTGCTTGGATGTTTAAAAAAACTGTTTTTTTAAATCCAACGGCAATGATTTACCAGTATTTTATTAAATACAATATAAAATGAAAATAAAATTAATTAAATGCAATATATCGAAATTAAATTTATGAAAATTTTATAAAAAAAAAAAATATGAATGAACATGAGTTTAATAAACATCAAATTTTGCCTCAAATATTGTATTCATTTTAGATAAATGACATAATTTCTAATAAAAATATATTTTAAATGGGCCTTTATTTAGGAAATACATATTTATGTGGAAAAAATATTTAGGGTATTTACTCTTTCATTTATTGCGTTAACGTGTTTTTTCTTATTGTTTGCACATCTACCTTAAGTTTAGTGAAAATAAAACTGGAGTGGCATACACTCAACTTTACCATACCAAATGGAAACAGATATATTTTTTGGTTATATTATATTTTGGTTATATTCAAAGTATATTCGAATCGAAAAGTTAATTATTTTCAGTTTGGGGTGTTGGGTAAACTACCCCTTACCCCCTCCCGATTATGGCCAAAATTTATACAGATCTTCATCTCCATAAAAGGCACATACTGAATTTTATTTTGATATGTCATACAGTATGACCTGTAGAGCGTTTATACAATTTGGGGGTAAGGAAACTACCCCTTGCCCCATCCCGATTATAACCAAAAACTATACAGCTCTTCATCTCCACACACCAAAGGCACATACTAAATTTCATTTTGATATGTCAAACGGTATGACTTGTACAAACTTCACAAAAATAGTGGCATACACACCCACCCATCCACAGACATCATCGCGAAAATAGCCAAAATGGATTGAGGAGACCTCTAAACGTATAAATCCGTAGAAATCTCGACCTCGATTTTTTTCATGATTTTCATGAAAAATCATTGATTAGTTCGTTAATTTTTTTTTATTTTAATTTAAAAATAGAAGAACATGATGTGTACTTCCGACTTATTAAGCAGTAAGCGTAACTACCGAAAAGGCAAGAACGTATCGCAAGAACAAAAGAAGTTATGTGACGTATATGAAAAGAGGGGCAGTGCCCAAACTGTCTTGCGATATTCCGTCCGGTGATTTTTCACTGAAATATGTTATTGAAAGATCTGGCGGATATGATAAGGCAAAGCTCCAAACATCTTAGCTCAATCGATAAAAAAAATTTATAACTGGGTTAAGATTCTTTGTCAGATACGCCATATAACTCTCATCTTGCAGAACGTCTTATAAGATTGAAATCTATATCTAATAAATAAAAAATTATATTTTTTTTTTATTATTTTCTACATATTAGACGTGGCAATTATATGACGATATAGGCGTAACCACTATTTTTTTATATTTTGTCAAATGTTTATTCTTACATGACAGTTATAATAACAAATGACCAGTTATATATACATATAACAAAACTGTAACAGGATAATTTCTGAACATGAAATATTTATGGAAAATTTTATTGCAGATATTAATTGATGAATTTTAATAAAACTTTTGTGTGTTCCTTAGTACCTCAGTTCAAATATAGTTTACTTTTTTCCCCCTAAAAATATTTCATTTCCAACAGAAAGTAGAGATCAAAAGGTAAGTTTGCAATTTTACCAAAAATTTTGAAAACTTGGTAGCACCTTTTATTTTTGTAAACTGTACATGAAATATTTTTGAAAAATTTTGTTGCAGATATTAAGTGATGAATTTTAATAAAACTTTTTTGTGTACCTTAGTACCTCGGTTCAAATATAAGATACTTTATTTCCTCAAAAAAATTAATTTTCAGCATAAAGTAGAGATAAAATAGTAAGTATGCAATTTTAGCGAAAAGTTTGAAAACTTGGTAGCACATTTTTATTGTTGTAAACGGGAAATTTTACGGACTATTTACAAAATTATACAGCAAAAGCGCTTAATTACTCAGGAACACTGACGACTTCGCGGGCTCTGTTGGTGTTGCCAGGTTTGACAAGTCTAAAAAATGTTTGAAATTTTTTTGTGGTTACGCATATTTCGTAAAAATTCGCCTAGTTTAAATTAAGCTTAACTGCTGAATTTTTGTAGCAAACAAAGCAAATAGTGGATTTTAACTTGCTTGTAATAAAAGTATTTTAAAATGTAATAATGCGCATTCAATTCAAAGCTGTATAGTGCATATAATACGGATTTTTTAATTCACTTATAAATTGGGGTGCAGCTGCAGTCTAGTTGATAAAATGAAGTTTATAGGTCCCTCAAAAAAAAAAAAAAAAAAAAAAAAAAAAAAAAAAAAAAAACGGTTCTCTGTTCTACAACTTAAGTGAGAAATTTTTACATGAAATTATTATTGTCAATTTGTTATAGCCAGAGTGCGCTAAATAACTAAAATAGTTAATCGTATGATTGTGACCAAGTCTAGCTTAGAAAATAAAAATAAAAAAAAAAAAAAAAATTATCGACACTTCACAATTACTTTTATACGATCACCTCCTCTTTCAGTTTAATATCCAAAAAAAATTCAAAGAAAATCGAAAAACAGTTGAGATTGTTTTAAATATTAAATACTAACACCAAATGTACGCATTAAAGGTTTGTAATACGTTGAAACCGGGCTTAGATTTGAACGTAAACGATCTAAGGCGGATACATTAGCGGTGGTAGAACTTTTTTGATATCGACCCGTTGTTATCGGATCATAGGCTGCTGATGTGCCAGCACCGCCATAATAACGGTGATAACGATAACGATCGCTCATCGGGTCGGTGGATAAATTATTATTGTTGGGTGTTTTTGAATATTGCGTAAAATTTTTTTCGCTATTATCCTCTTTATCCTTTGAAAATAATTTAGAGTTGCGTTGCTTTTTATTAGATGGCGTTTTACTTTTGCTACGTTTTTCACGTAAAATTATTGACTTCAAATCACTGTGTGTTGTGTTCGCAAAGGAAATTGAATTTTATTTTTAGATTTTTTTTTTCACTCACATAAATTTTCAATTTAAAAATAAATATTTCTAAACAATACAATCGATCACTTTAAGAAGTTAATTTACTAATTTTAAGTAATATACATACATACATATTTCTCAAATATATACAATTTAAAAATTTTTTCTTAAATAAATGTTTTATTAATTTTTTTCTATAATATATTTTATTATTTTTACTATTTAATACATATATTTTTTACTTATATATTGAAAGCACTTAAATCACAGAAAAAAAATTACAGCCGCGTACCGTCGATTAACATCATTCGAACGAACGTATTGTCGAAAAATCAAAAATTAACTGAATCTCACGGCTAAAAATTGTGTTTTTTTTTCTGTCTTGTTTTTACAAACCAGAAAAAAATACGTATAAAAGAAAAATATTGTGAAAATGTGTGAAAATTCTATATTATAAAATAAATAATAAAATGTTTATATATGAAAAACGTTTTTCATACAAAGAAATTTACTGAAAAACTCAGAGAAAATATCGTAATATTGTGTGATTTTTTTCTTGTTTTTTTTTTGTAATCTTGAAACTAAAAAAAAAAAAATAATTTGAAGGGGGGGCGTTTAAAAAAGTCTTTAGTATATTAATCAAAATATAGTAATAAAGATCGTTTTCCATGAAAAAAAAAAAAATTATTTAATTTCCTAGAAAGATCCCGCACAAGCACATGTAAAAGCTATAGGTTGAAAAATTAAGGAAACGACAACAAATAAAAAATATATAAAAAGTCTAATAGTTTATTAAGAAAATTAATATTTCAATTCCTTTAAACACCTGGGCATTTAAAAATTTTTAACGAAAAAAAATTAACATTGAACTAGTTGTACTAAATTATAATATTTGTCTAAATATAAATAATGTATTTGTTCCTTTTGTACATTTTGAATATTTAACATAATTTAATAACTTTTAATTAAATCTATAAAAAAATTAAAGAAAAATGTTTAAATTATTATTGAAAAATTAAAGATCAGTAGAAAAATAACCTAAGAAAAAATATGACTCATTATTCATATTAAGATGAAATTATTTTTTAATGCAATATATTAACTCAGGTTTTTTTACCTTAAACTTTTTGAGATTAATCGCAATAGCCCAGCGAACACGCTAGTTTGCTATTCAACTGAGAATAATTTCAAATTAATTTCTCTCTGCAATGGTAAACATTTGAAAATGACGTCAAAAGTAGTTTAAGAATAATAGCTTTCTCAAAAAAAAAAAAAAAAAAAAAAATTTGCTCAAATGTAAAACTTTATTTATCAAATTATTCTCAAACGTTTTTCTCAAAGGTAGATTGCAAAAAATATCTGAAATATGCATATTAATTTATTCACTGTTTCATTTTAAAATTAATATATTTTGTGCTTCCCGGAAAGTTTGTTAACCCATCGTAGTTATTTATATAGCACAAAACAAAAATCAAGGTTGGGAAAATGTAAGCTGTTAGCCTCAGTGAATAATATTTGTGTATAAGTTCGTATAAGTTTGAGTTAAAATTTCGAAAATTTTTTATAGATAAAGAATTCAAAATATTGATTTTTTGAGATACGACTCGTAAAATTTCCAGTTTTAAAGGTAAATAATATTTAAAAAATGCAGCGCAATAGAAAATTTTACAAAATATTAATTTATAAGTCATACCGATTGCTTGTATAAAAAGTATATACTTACCGCCTATTTCACCTTGTCACAGTGTAATTGATGAATTCGTCAATTACATATAAAACGAATTCGTGTGACACTCTAAAATAACCAGATAAGCTTGCCAAGTTATATATTTGTTTTTGTCATTTTCTATGTAAAAAGATATATCATTAAGATATATTTATATTTCTATTTTGGTTCATGAGCTACCGAATTATTTCCAAAACAAAACGTTTTTAAACCACTGTGCTATGTTGCATTAATATTAATTTAAACATAAAAAAAGCTTTTTGTGCCTTTGTGTGGATGATTATGTTAAGGTAGATATTTCATCTGGAAGGGGTATCTGTTAAAAATCGGATCTCATTGAATAAAATTCGCCAAATTTCATTTAAGTTGTGATATCGAAGATTGTCCCTATTTTTTTAAACCAATAATTCGCACGCATTTACCCTAGATATTTTGTAATGTAATTTCCTGATATAAACCAATGGTGGCATAAAAATAATGATCTAATTAAGTTAATTGTTATACCTGGTATTAACGGCCTTAAATTTTAAGAGCTGGATCCACTCAGAGAAGAAAATTACGGCATCTTTATATTAGTAGTAATATCGAATTGCAAGTCTACACTTATTATAAGGCATGGAGGAAAACTAACGACCGATCACGCGATCACAATATTTCCACAAAATTAGATTGAAAAAGAGGTGAGCCGTTTGATTTAAAAGATTCGATTCTCGAAAATTTTATTAAGTTTTGAACACTAAATCGAGAAGAGAAGATAAATTTTTACACAAAAGAAAAAAAAAGAACAAAGAATACAATGAACTTAAGTTTATTTCAGAAATATAATTAATTAAATGATTGTAATATATATTTATACTCTGTGTAAACAATTACAACGAATGGTTAAAATATAAAAGAATTAAAAATATATTTTGAAAAAAATAAAAAAATAAAATAATTGACTCTTTCATTACGCAGCAACAATTTCCGCATTTGTTAAATAAGACAAAAGGACAAAGGCGTACTAACAAATACCAAACAAATACATACTATAAAATTGTATTTATTTAAACATAAAAAACAATAAAAATAACGGAATTAAAGGTAACTTAAATAAATAGCTTCCTAAATGCAATTTGGCTTTAATAAATAACCTAGAAAGGAAAAGAAGAAAAATAAATCACACATAATAAATGTAAAATTTTGTGTAAGTAGCCCTAGACATTCTATTAATTAATCAGTACTTTTTATATCATTTAGGGTAAGTAATTTATGTACAAAAGCAACATTTTCGAATGGATTCTATTTTACAACAACAATAACGAAAAGTAGACACAAGTCAACACGAACGCCA
Organism: Phasia obesa; assembly: GCA_949628195.1. Lineage (NCBI taxonomy): Eukaryota > Metazoa > Arthropoda > Insecta > Diptera > Tachinidae > Phasia > Phasia obesa. The sequence continues at coordinate 28,148,524 of OX451215.1, read as the reverse complement.
ACACAAAGTGTTGAAATTGGCTGGCGCAAAGTGCAAAATGTCTTTGTACTAAATACATTCTAGTAGTGATGGGATATTATCGATGGTTCTATCGATAATATCGATAGCTAAATAATAATTATATATTGAGTATGAAGTTTTTTGACAAAAGAGAAAATTAAATATTTGTAAAAAAGAATGTGCTTGTAGCGGAAACAATCATAATTCTATAGTTCTTATGGGCGGAAACTATAATCACCCCATTTCTATTTGGCGTCGTCGACACATTGCGGCGTCGTTTTGTGTATTCCCTTTCTCGAAATTTATCGATGGCTGTTTATTTGGTATTTTGTAAGAAAATGTGACATCGAAAATATGTTGTACTTACTTCTCCTCCGGTAATTTAAATAAATCAGACTTCTATCGGATTAATCTTCTCTGAATGACCAGATTTGTTTTGCAACCTTCCTTACTTGAATCGGAATCGGATACGATAAACATTTTTTTTTTTTTAAATTTAGGCCCCTATTACGGTTTACAGCTCAACTCTACTTCAGTTGAAATTTTACAATTTGGTATTATCAATTACAACTCAACTTGTCAAAAATTTTTAAGTTGAATATAATTTTGTGTTACAACTCTGTTGTAGTTTCACCTTTTACAACCCTGTGTTTAAAAAAATTACAACTCATCAGTAGCAGTTGTCTTTCAAGTTGTCTTTTAGACAACTCAACTCAGTTGAGTTGTAAACCATAATAAGGGCATTATTTATATTTTTGTTTTAAAAATTTTCGATAAAAATTGTAAACAAAACAAAATATTATTTGACTGAAATTATCGATAACCCGTCGACGTCGTCATAACACTCTTAGGGAATATCAAATTATAATCGAATTAATGGCGACGTCGATACTAAGTGATGTCGTCCCAAAAATGACGACGACGCCAAATAGAATGGATAATTCTATAGTTCTGGAATGCAGAGAACCAAATGAGCTAGAGAAATTCAAATTCATCGTCTAGTGAAAGACAAAAAAGATTTACTCCTATTATTTGCACGTTTACAACAGATGCAATTATAAGAGGCATGCAATAACTTTTGCAATTTAAAAAACGTAGCTATAAAATTTATTAGTAGTCCAAATACACAGAAGTGCATTCTGAAATAATACATTTTTCAGCTGGCTGTAAAATAACAAATGACAGCACTAGTCGCCTTAAGATCGATTATGGTCTAGTGGCTAGGTTTTCATAATAGAATGAATAAATGAAATACAAATTAATTGTTGAAGCAATTTTTCGAACTTAATCATTGTTTAGTTTGTTCGGTTTACTTTTATTTTCACAAAAACTTTCCAACAAGTCGATAGTAATATCGATATAAAATTATAAATTATCCAAAATTTCTATTGTGGCCACAATCGATAGTCTACCATCACTACTTTCTAGTATGATTACTATGGTGTAGACGGCATGGGGCATGAGTGCTGCATCTTATAAATTGAAACTGCAGTGGAGCGTACGAGTAAAGAAAAAAAAAATAAACTTACATAAATAAAAAGATAAATAAGTATAAAAGAACAGCAATAACATACAGAACCTTGAACTCTAGAGGTATTGTTGGTGATGAAAACATAATAAAACATTATAATAAAAAGCTTTAGTAAAATTAATTTAAAAAAAAAATAAAATATTTACGCATAGCATGGTAGCAGCAAAAGTACATACACACGTATAAGCCGCATTTCTTTTATTATTTTACTTTTTATTTGTTATGAATTCTTTTTTTTTATTACCTTCACTTTTTAAATAAGAAAAGCAAGATCTTTTAAAATATTTTTGTGATTGTCTGTAAAGAAGAAAAACTAGGAAAGCTTTTGCTTTAGAGCTTTTATATTTCGAAAGTTTCTTTCAGAAATGATCATAAAAAGCAAACCATAAAATTAAGTGTTCTTTTAAAATCCAGCGACTTTAATGTAGGGTTTAGCAAAAATATCGATTATTCCAAATTTTTTTTATGAAAACAACTCTGATGTAGATTGAATTAATTAAAAAAAAAATAATAACAATTCAAAAAAAAATTAATACAAATTAAATAAAAATAATACAATCTGCATCAGAGGAAAGCTGATCTGTTTATTTCGTGTAAATTGCCATATAATACTTTAATTGCTAGACTTCTGGTGTCTTCCGAAAGTGTAGTAAGAAGCAGTAAATCTGGTAGTATGCGACAATAAAAACCGCACGACAGACGAACACATCAAAAAAAGGTCGTTGATTATGTAATAAATATTTTTTCCGAGACAACTAAAGCCTTCCACTTGAAATTCGGCATAAGTTAGTGGACGAAATTTTGGCTCAAACCGAAACTTCGTTTTTGACGTTTCAAACGGCACAATATACCTTCTTATGTTTTACTCAGTAGTTTAATCTGAAACAATCGCCTATTTTTTCCTCCTGTGAATCAATGAATTTATCCTAAAAACGGAGTAAATAAAAAGAATTCGAGAGTTAAAAGGCATAAAAGAAAACGCCTTTCTCCAGTAAAATTCCTGGAGAAGCATATAGTTATTTTTCTTCTAACATACTTTACAGTAAGTTTTGGAGTTTTTAAAACCTTAATAGATTCGCATTGGACGGAGCTGCTGAGATATTATAATGAGTTATGAGACCAAAAAAAAACTTATTTTAAAATAATCTTTAGTTCAATAAGAGCAAAAGTATAAACTGGTTTTAAGTGAGGCCTCGAAATTCTTCAGGACTGCTCAGTTTTACCAGGAATATGTTTAATGAGTGACTCCATCGAATTTTTTCTCATCTCAGAGTTTATCGCAGATCATAACCTCGCTAGTTCAAAAGCGTTCCTATTCCCCTCGACGTTACAAGGACTCGGCATAACCTTAAGTTAACTTTCCACATTTATTTCAATCGCGCTTTTTTAACTCTAAATTAATGATCTTCTTTTAAACCTTCCGCGTTGCCATACTGAACATAAATTGTCACCCCTAGTCACGTACTTTTATACCGCTAAAATATCGCACGGCAACTCTCTACACATTCCAAACCCTATACGACCTCCGTTTGTCTTTACCCCGTGAATACATATTCGAGTCACCAGCTGAAACAGCATATCACTCATACAGCTCACCTAAATCTGCGCACATGTTTCTATCCCGGAAATTTTTTGGCGGTATTCTTCCAAACTTAATTTAAGCGACCTCATAATCCGTAGACCCAGAATTACGTCTCTTGAAACAGTTCTCATTTACTAATCCCGTCTAATTCTTAAGAAATTCTTTGCTGCTATTTCTGGAACAAATTCTAAAATAATTTTTTTAGTATTATTTTGTTTTTAAACTTTTTTTTAAAGTAAATGAAGGAATTTTGGATATTTAATTAAAAAATGCCATCTCTTAAAGCAATCTGGCAATATTGTCTGGCTAAATACATATAATTATGTATGTTCCTTTTCTTGAGGGAAGAAAAAAATTAAATGTTTGATTTAAAAATAGATTTTTTGTTGTTTCATAGAAATTAGCGGCATTTACGAAAACGCTTACACACACACACACATACACACAATGCAGATATGTACACAATAATTGACCGATTTTTTGTATAATTTACAATTGTTTTTTTTTTTTTTTTTTACTTTAAAATATGATGTAAAAAATAATATAAATCCTATATATGCCGTCACAAAATTAAATTTGTTTTGATTTTTTTTTTTTTGTAATTTTCATTATTTTAATAAATCGCAATAATAATTATATTATTTTAGCCCATAACCACAATAAAAATGAATGATGTATAAAGTATAAAAACACAAACATCATAAAGAAAAATTACGATTTTAAAACACATGCCTCGAGAGACATGATTCGCATTAATATCTCTACTTTTTTTTAGAATGTTTTAGAAATTATATAGAATTTTCAACATTTACTCTGAATTGTTTTAAACTTGTTTTTACATAATTAACCAAAAACTACTTGCACTAACGACGCACGTTATTTTTTATTTTAAAAACCTCTCATAATCTAATTAATATAGCGTGAGAGTGATTGAGCGATTGTATTATTTAAAAATATATATTTTTTATATAAAAAGGTAAATTAAAAAATAATTTGTCTTTTTTTCAAGTGACCGAGTTTTTGTTTTAATAAAGTTTGTTGAAATATAATTTTCCGTTTGATTTAAGTGAGAATCATTTACCGATTTGATTTCTGTTGTTGCTGTTTTTCTTGTTCACGTTCCCGATCTCTCAGTTGTTGCTGCTGCTGTATATGAGTTTTTTGTTCAGGTCGTTCGCTCGGATTTCGACGAAATCTTTGCAACAGATTATTACAACCATCCGACAACAATTGTGTGACACTAGCCGCCGTAGCACTACGCATATAACGTCTCTGTTGTCTGGGCTGTTGCTGCTGCTGCTGGGTTTGCGTTTGTTTTTGAATTTCCTCCTCATCTGTTTTATCCTTCTTCATTCCTTTTCTCATTAGATCATTTTCTTCATTTTGTTTTGTATCTTTATCTTTATTTTTATTGTTATTGCTGTTAATGCTAGTGCCGCTAGTGTTAGTGGTGGGCGCTGTTGCGCCAACATTTTCATTATTTGCCAAAGATATTACATCTTTAAGAGTGGCAAACACATATGATCTGCGCCTTCTTTGTTTTGGATTTGTAGTATTGTTACTATTCTCATCATCGCCATCATTACGTTTCTCTTCGTTGGGTTTGTGCTGATTTCCGGTATCCGCTGTTAAATTTGTAGTACTTTTTTGTTGTTGCTGCTGTTGATCTTTATTTAAGAGAGGATGTTTTTCACTTTTATCTCTTTGAAAACGATTTAAAAATGTTGTAGCCATGTTGTTATTTTTTTATTTATTTATTTATTTATTTATTTATTTTTCACAAATCCACCTCTATGTTTCTCTCGTTGGCTCTCTGTTTGAAAATAATATTGAACTCAACACTTGCATTTTTATTATTATTATTTTTTTTTTAATAAACTGAAATTTTTTTCAATAAAATTTGTAATGTATTTTCACTACATTTTCTTAGCATTTGAAAATATATAGATTTTTCCACGTGCCTTAATTCTAGCAAGATTTTTAATAAAGAATAAATATAATAAAAAAGGAAAAAGTTTTGTAAAGATTTCAAAAATGTTTTAACTGTTTCAAAATTTGTAATTTTAAATAATTATTTTTGGGTATTAAAATTGTCTTTAATTTCAATAAACTCACTAAGTGTTTGTTAGGGGGAAGCTAGTTTCTATGGCCATTTTCCGAAGTGCTTAATAAGCGTATCAGGAAACCTTTATCCAAATTTTAGATAAGTTAAAAATACCTTAAATTTTAAACATTTCCTTGACTAAATATACTAGGTGTGCCTTATTTTTTTACTTTTCAAATGAATATTGATACATAGAGTATGAATATTAAAAAAAATTCTTGTAAATATTAGATAATTTTTTTTTGCAATAATCTCATTTCATATTGTTTCTAAATCGAATAACAGAAATGATTGAAAAATAATCAATTACCCTGAAATTCCCACATTATTTTTAAATATGTATTACACGAAATAATTTCGTGTTCTAGCGGTCCCCGGTGTGCGTCCCTACCCCTATCGACAAAAAATAAAATAAACATGTGACCAAGCTTTATCTCGAAATTGCAAATTATTTTTAGTTCATTACAAATTACATTCAGTTCTCTAGAATTAAAATAACTACTTTGTGGGAGGGGTGACCGACCCTGCCGTCCTAGAGTACAAATTTTCATTACTCTACCTACTATAGTTCCCTATTTCACGACAATAATTTTTTTCGCTTTGTATGCGAGGTACGACGGCAACTGTTCCAAGCCAACCAGTATAATAATTTTTCACAATGTATGGGAGGTACCACGCCCACTATTCCAATTAAGTCAGCATATTTCTGCAGTTATGGATAAAAAAATGTACTTATACACAATTTCAGAATTCTATCTATTACAGTTCCAAAGTAAATAATTATAAATGGGTTCCTCGGCGGACTAGTAGGCAGTGTGCTGGTCTATCAGTACGGGGTTGTGGGTTCAATTCCCACCAAAGACTGGAATTTTTCACTACAAGTTGGCAGAAAGACCAAGGGTCTCGGTCACGGACTCTCAAGTATTATATGGCCAAGTTAAAAATCGCAGTAAGACGATACTTGCAGATTGTGCTTGGAAAAAGGCTAACATAAAAAAGCTTTGGACCTCGGGCAGACACATGTTATATCCAGATGCTGTGGAGACCTTAGCCTTAATGTAAATGTTAGGAATTACCACAGACTCTGTGATGAGGAAGAATGTCTATATATATATCAGTATCAGTCGGCAGTCTGAAATCACTACAGTCGAGAGTAAAAGGCTAGAGACTCCTGTCGAATACCAGAAATCATTGACGAGCGAAGAGGGTCGAAAAGGGACCCATGAAGTTAGTGGTCTGCTTGGGTATACCCCCTACAAAAATAATAATAAAAAGTCATGATAAATACTTATTATAGTGGGATGTGCCAAGCCCACTTGAAATTTCAAAAAATTATGTACCCGATTTTAGTCATCTCAAACAAAGGTAATAACAAAAAATCAGGAGGATATTGATCTCTACTAGTTCGCCATATACACATTACATTACTCAGTAATTTTAAGAAAGAACTAACAGCGCGTATGATCGCAATAAAAAATAAATGAATTCAGTAAGTCATTAGAGCTTTACCTTAGCACTGTTGTTAATTTTTTTTTTAAAAATACATAAATGTTGATGAAAATAGAAGTGGCTAGAGTTAAAATGAGGTAATTTTTCCAACAAAAGCCTATTTAGAAGATATCTTTAAATTTTGTCTTAAATATGATTGATGTTTATGTAAGGACTTATTTAATTCACTGCACCTGTGAATGTTTTTTATGAAACAAAATTACACATGAACCCGTTTTTAACTACCCAAAAAAATCGAACAAAATAGTCAGGACGCACACAGCGTCTGTGGGCACAACTAGTACATAATAAGGGGATTATACACTGTGCAGACATAACCCTTAATATCGCAATTAAAGCATTTACGCAATTAAGGGCTTAATAGAGCGCAATTAACCATACAAGAACGCAATTACTAAATTGAGCAATTAGTACATAATTGCGTCACTAATTGAATAAAAGACGAATAAAAGACCCTGCTGTATGTCTACTGTGAATTATGTTCAGTGAGAAAAATTGAGTTCACTGCATGTCACAATAGTATTAGGTAGTAGTAGCTTTACTACAACAACATAAAGCACATGTATTTGGGAGGTTGAGGTTGAAATTTAATTTTCAGATGTTAAAAAGAGTTGACTAAAATAAAAAATTACAAAGCAAATTGTGTTTTTTACTTTTTAATTCTTTTAATTGTTGCTTAATTGAGCATGTGTGAACATTAAATTAAATTGCTCAATTATGATTAAATTGTCTCTATTAAGAAAACATGTCTGAACAGGGTATAAACAACTCAAATATCTATTCGCTTGCGGACATATAATGGTCGTGTAGCAAGAGATCTAGCTGATTTTTTTTTAAATCGCAGCGATATAATTTCGTAGTACGAATTTAGAAAATTTATTTACAAACGTCCGAAAATTGTATATTAAATGGTATTTGTCTCCATAAGTTAAACAAAACAAAAACTTATAGAGAAAAATTAGGTATTGCAAAAGCTAATACCAAATACTATACTATTTTCGTGTACATTTTTTTTTTTTTTTGAGGCATGGAAAAGGGATAATAACTCACTAACTGCTAGTTAGCTATGCAATATTTGATGAAAACTTGACTGAAACTTACTAAACTTAAAAAATTAAGGTGATAATGAGGAAAAATATAAAAATAATGTAATTATTTTTAGTTATTCCTGGGGTTGTTTATATTTGTATTTTTATGTTTATAATAATGATTCTACTCATAATAAATATTTGTTTATTTTAAAATTTAAGAATTTTTTAAGCGTTTTTAATACTTTATCTTGTATGTTAAGTTTTTTATTTGTTTCGTTTCAATTTTTTTTAATTATTCTTTAATTTTCTGCTAAAAGATTTTTGTTAATTGTTATTAGTTTAAAATAATTATGATTTTTATGTATAAATGAAGTTTTAATAAAAAAGTTTGTAATATATTTCACAAGTGTTTTGTATGATTTCCAACTTCATAGCCAAACTGTAAAGAGGACTTTTATGTTTGTTAAATAATATTTATATAATGATTTTAGATACATTTAAAACATTTTATCGAAAGATGTTCTTGGCTCAAGGTCAGTTGCAAAAAAAAATTAAACTTCGTTTTTAATGGTTGAACCAAATCTCTAATATTGCACTTGATCAACTATAGTATTTTAAATTATTAATTTTTAGTAGAAACAACTTTTTTGATTAGACATTAAAAAATTCAACTAAAGATATCCCAATTTTTTATATAGAAATAAAAAGAAAACCGAAAATAAACTATACTATAAACTATAAACTGTAAAATTATTTAATCCCCAGCAAACTTCAAAATGAATGAAAATAATACATGCAAATTACAATGATATTTTAAAATCGAATTACTTTGATGGCGCTCGGGTTATTTGATTTAAAACAGCCAGTTGTCATAGAAATTATTGGGGCAACATAAAAATTAAATACAATAAAATACTGCTCTATACAATTATATGAAAATTATTAATAAAATTAAAAAGCAATTAAAGAATGTGACTATTTTAGAAATATTCTATTTATAATTTTGGGAAGTAAAATTGTCTTTTAACTAAATTAATGGTAAAACAAAAATCGCAAATATTTCTCATATTTATTTAGTTTAAGAATGCCTTTACTATACTGAAATAAATTACAGTAAAGGTCAGTCATATGAGCACACTAAAGAGAATTAAAGAAACAGATAAAAGGGCGAACAAATTAACACTTAAAGAGCTGTAATAGTACCATCTCATATTTATATAATAATTTTTAAAATAAAATATAGGATAATGTGACTTTTGCAAAGCTTAATGAAATTTATTATATATTTATTTATTTAATTAACAAGTACGAAATAAAATATTTTTAATTTCCAAAGCAAAAAATACCAACAAAGAAGAAATCTCTAAAATTCACATGAGAATAACTTAATATATCTTTATAAAATCATAAAAGCAGCACTAAGAATTTCAAAACAAAGTATGTTGCAAAATGCATTTGGAAAGTTGTTAGGAAAATCCATCACTCAGTTCTTATTTTTAAATCAATTAATTAGAACTTTTTTGAAAAATTAATATAAATAATTTTTTTGCGGTAAGATAACTACCTAAATAAAGAAAAGTTAGGCGAGTTTCATTTCATACTAAGAGGACGTTGAATAAGATAATTGAATATGCTTCTTCCTTTACATCTACAAAAAAAACACCCTTGTCTCCCAGTTTTGCCCAAAGTCCTCCAGGTTTTTTTTTATGGGCCCTCAAAGATGTGGGGCCTCGATGTCATTTTTGCAAAAAAATAATCATTTACTCAAGCTCATATTTTGCAAACCGTTTGAAATTTTGATATACTCTTCAAGGTCTCAAGGTCTCTTCATCTTCAAGGTCAAAATCGCAAAAACTTCAATTTTTTTTGCCTTTTTTCCCCTGTTCAGGTCCATAGGTAGCAAACCGTTCAAAATTCAAGGAAACAATCAACTACAAAAATGAACCTAAGATCTCAATAAACAACTTTCTAGAACATATGAACTTCCTAGGAATGATGTTTAACACCGTTTAGGTAGCGCTTAGGTAGCCGAAGTGAATTTAAATTCATTTTTTGCGATTTTGACCTTGAAGATGAAGTTTTTTTGATTTTATATGTTAACAATTTTTGTTCTTTATGACAAGAGCTACAACTCAGAGAGTATATCAAAATTTCAAACGGTTTGCAAAATATGAGCTTGAGTAAATGATCATTTTTTTGCAAAATGACATCGAGGCCCCACATCTTTGAGGGCCCATAAAAAAAAACCTGGAGGACTTTGGGCAAAACTGGGAGACAGGGGTCTTTTTTTTTTTTGGTCTTTTATCACGTAGTGGTGTCCGTATATTGTTATTTTTTTCCGTGTTGCACTGTGTAACTGATGAAAGATATATTTACCTAAAATTGGTGGTTATACCCATAAGTAAGTTATTTCGTATGACTACTTGGAATATAATTCAACAGAGAAAATATATAACTCCGATTTAATAAAGAACTCAACAAAAATTTTACAAATAATATTTAATTAAAATGACTCAATAGTGATTTTCTAATGATTCGAATAAACTTCTTAGGTAGGATAAAATGTCTTTCATTTGTTAAATAATAATGGGTGATTTTTTTGAGGTTAGGATTTTCATGCATTAGTATTTGACAGATCACGTCAGATTTCAGACATGGTGCCAAAGAGAAAGATGCTCAGTATGCTTTGACATTTCATCATGAATACACTTACTAACGAGCAACGCTTGCAAATCATTGAATTTTATTACCAAAATCAGTGTTCGGTTCGAAATGTGTTTCGCGCTTTACGTCCGATTTATGGTCTACATAATCGACCAAGTGAGCAAACAATTAATGCGATTGTGACCAAGTTTCGCACTCAGTTTACTTTATTGGACATTAAACCAACCACACGAATGCGTACAGTGCGTACAGAAGAGAATATTGCGTCTGTTTCTGAGAGTGTTGCTGAAGACCGTGAAATGTCGATTCGTCGCCGTTCGCAGCAATTGGGTTTGTGTTATTCGACCACATGGAAGATTTTACGCAAAGATCTTGGTGTAAAACCGTATAAAATACAGCTCGTGCAAGAACTGAAGCCGAACGATCTGCCACAACGTCGAATTTTCAGTGAATGGACCCTAGGAAAGTTGGCAGAAAATCCGCTTTTTTATCGACAAATTTTGTTCAGCGATGAGGCTCATTTCTGGTTGAATGGCTACGTAAGTAAGCAAAATTGCCGCATTTGGAGTGAAGAGCAACCAGAAGCCGTTCAAGAACTGCCCATGCATCCCGAAAAATGCACTGTTTGGTGTGGTTTGTACGCTGGTGGAATCATTGGACCGTATTTTTTCAAAGATGCTGTTGGACGCAACGTTACGGTGAATGGCGATCGCTATCGTTCGATGCTAACAAACTTTTTGTTGCCAAAAATGGAACAACTGAACTTGGTTGACATGTGGTTTCAACAAGATGGCGCTACATGCCACACAGCTCGCGATTCTATGGCCATTTTGAGGGAAAACTTCGGAGAACAATTCATCTCAAGAAATGGACCGGTAAGTTGGCCACCAAGATCATGCGATTTGACGCCTTTAGACTATTTTTTGTGGGGCTACGTCAAGTCTAAAGTCTACAGAAATAAGCCAGCAACTATTCCAGCTTTGGAAGACAACATTTCCGAAGAAATTCGGGCTATTCCGGCCGAAATGCTCGAAAAAGTTGCCCAAAATTGGACTTTCCGAATGGACCACCTAAGACGCAGCCGCGGTCAACATTTAAATGAAATTATCTTCAAAAAGTAAATGTCATGGACCAATCTAACGTTTCAAATAAAGAACCGATGAGATTTTGCAAATTTTATGCGTTTTTAAAAAAAAAAAAGTTCTCAAGCTCTTAAAAAATCACTCGTTATCAGTCTGAGCTAAACAAAGTGATAATTTATTCAGAGGATACAAACATATCGAATCATTTCGTTTACTTAATTTTCGAACATATTCGATTATCTTGACACGGTATAAATATACATATATTTTGATCATAAATGGGACTAATTAATTAGATTGAGTAATTAATTGACAATTTCATTAGCATTGAATTCTAAATAATGCTAACAAATTTGTTTTCATTACCATTGTTTTCATCAATGGTAATGGTTTTTAATGAAAAAGTTTCATTAGTAATTATTTAAAAAACAAAATTATTACCATTAATCAATGATTAAATTACAAAAAAAGCATTATCATTATTGGCCACATTTGAAATCAACCTTTTTGTATTAATGTTTTTAAAGAAGTACCACCCCTCCATTCTCTGCTCTCCTTTTAAGAGCATTTTTTCATATAAATATTTTTATGACAAATTTTTAACCCGTTGGAGAATGTCTAGTACAAAACTATAGTGAATAGTAGAAGCAATAGTAGTGCGTCACCAAATTAAATAAAAGGTTACAGATTTAGAAAAAGTATAATCAGGCATAAATTTGATACTTTATTTATGGTTATTAGTTATTAAAACCTACTGCGATCATTAATTTGTGTATAATAAAACAGTGATTTTTTCATCAATTATAATTAGTAATTGTACAATTTCATTACATTTCCATTACCATTGGTAAAATCAATTGTAATTAAAAGTAAAACAGTAGCATTAAATGGTAGTTAGTTTTTTTTTTTTCCATTGTAACTATTTGAAATAATGCCAATGACAATTCAATGCTAATGAAAAAATCCCAAGTGTGATTTTAATATTTGATTTTTTCAATTAATGCATCATTTTCCTCAGTTCGTTACTGTATTCTATTTAGTGTTTATTATTTTAATATTTTCACTTTGGTCTTGATTCGGTGTAGAATTATTTTTTATTTTTTGTTGTTCAGTAAAGAAAATACTAGGAAATTAAAAACATTTTAAGCATTTCTTTTTCATGCAGATTTCGTTTAAGAACATAAATAAATCTTACGAAATAGAAGCAACAACAATGAAATGAAATAAATTTGTCATTTCAAATATTAAAAAATAAAAACTAAAGAAATCGAAACAAAAAAAGTTTTTTTTTCGCGTTTTGTATAAATGCCCTCTTCTTTATTTTATGCCAAAAATAGCTTGTTGGTATGTGGTATTTCATATTTTGTTAAATGTTGTATTTTCGTTAAATTTTTCCCAAAACTCTTAGCTTTATCTTTTGCGTCAATTGCTTTTCAGTAAACTAAACTAATTTTATTAATTTTGATAAAGAAAAAAAAATATACATTTAAATATGGACACCAAAGATAAAAGATTGATTAACGGCCACAGTAAGACAAATATTTTTGATTTATTAAATTTATAATTTCCATCCAAAAAATGTTTTAAGAAAATCAGTTTTTAACCATATAACTTTATCAATTGCCACAATAATTTTATAAATTACTTTTGCTCAAATTAGTATGAAACAGTTAAAGGAAACATTTTGGAAACCTTAATACGAGTGTGTCATTTTTTAATTTGATTTAACATACGATTTTAATTTCTTTTAATATAAAATGATTCACTATAACTATTTTAATTGCATTATTTTCGTATATATTTTGTTATCAAAAACGTCACGTCACATTTTCCATAGTGCAATTTGTTATAAAAATTTAAAAATTTTCGCATTTAATTTATTTTCATCATTATTATTATTACTATTATTATTATTATTATTATTATTATTATTATTATTATTATTATTATTATTATTATTATTATTATTTGCAACAATTTAAATAAAATATCGAAAAATTTTTTAGATTTTTTATAAAAATTATTTTTTTTTTATAAAAAATAAATAAAACCGCAAGCCGTTTACGAAGTACCTGACGTTTTACACAATACTAAAATAATATAAAAATATTTATTTCTGTTTTCAAAAACTTTTATTATAACTTGGCCACATAAACGAAAATAATTTTCTTACTCTCGCCAAAAATTACAAATTTCTTTATAATACAAAAAAAAAAATAGTTTTCAAAAAAGAAAATTCTAAAAAGACTTGCTCTTTAAAAACAATTGGAAACAAACTCTTAAAAATGTTCTTGCTCTCGAATATTTTTGATTATCAGAATTGTATTGCAAACAAAACGATTTTAAAGCTCTTCATAGCACAAGAGTTTGTTTTGCTTGATCATTTCCTTAAGAGTTTGAAAATATTTCGATTTTTCGATAACAAGGTCATGCATGGATCAATGAGTTCGAAAAAGATTAGTGAGTTTGAATTCTTAAGAGTTTCAATATCGAAAGTTAAAGGTGATAATTAATTTTAGCACGAAAAAAGAAGAAACCTAAACATTTTTAAAATATTTTTCCGTAAAAGTTCAACAAAATTCTTTTAGGAAGTAATTTGAATTTATTTTTTTTTTATAATAAAAAAAGGGCTTTAAAATAGGCTGCATGAAAGCTATGTGAAAGCTCCTAAGAGCTTTCTTTACATAATACATATATAAAATAGTAACACATTTCTTGTGAGGAGGTACCTTAGTATCGTGATCCCTTAGTATCTCGATTTTCCGCAAAAAAAATCTTACAAGAGAAAGTGGAGAAAAAGCAGTGATTTTCTTTTTTTTACCGATTTAAAGGTAATGCATACTTTAACGCATTTTTTATTTTTGAAAGCAGTATATTTTTAACAATGTTGCACAACAGATGGCACTGTTTTAATATAATGAGTAACCCATTTCCTGGCTGTCTTAATTTAGAATTTTAAGAATTTTTATATAAATTTTATCCAGGGCTGGGTACTTTTATATAAAGTAAATACGTAAGAATCTTAAAATTTGATGTGGTTTACTTTCAAATCAAAATCGAACAAAATATTGCCAGGACGCACACAACGTGTGTGGGCCAATACTTGATCATCAAGTATTATTTTGCTCTCTGTGTGTAAGACCCTAATTTACACAATGAAATTAATAATATATTTTATGACAAGATTTGTAGAGAAGCAAGAAAATATTTTGTGCAATATTATAAATGATTATAAATGATTTTTTTTGCTATAGACAAACCGAGCACAAATGATTAAAGTGTTGCCAGATCTAATAACCATTAGACAGTTTAATCCCTAACGAATAATAGAATGAAAATTCTATTTAAATTGTTACTTGCGTTAAACATTAGCTATGAAAAATACTAATGCATTTTTACTTTACCAAACGTATTATAAGGTAAAGTATAGTGATCGTGAAAAAATCGAGGTCGGGATTTCGATGGATTTATACGTTTTGAGGTCTCCTGAATCCATTTTGTTTGGAGTTTGTGCAGGTCGTTGGAAATATCAAAATAAAATTTAGTATGTGCCTTTGGTATATGGAGATGAAGACCTGTAAAGTTTTTGGGCATAAGAGAGAGGGGGAAGAGGTAGTTTCCTTACCCCCAACGCTTTGTGAACGCTCTAAAAGTCATACCGTATGACATATTAAAATGTATGTGTGTGCCTTTGGTATATGGAGATAAAGAGCTGTATAAATTTTGGACATATTCGGGAAGGGGCAAGGGGTAGTTTACTGTTTCCATTGGGTATGGTAAAGCTGAGTGTAGGCCACTCCAGATTTTTTTAATAAAAAATTAGTGTAGTGCAAAAAATGGGGCACTAAACGTTAGTGATAATTCAATAAACTGGCATTTTCATTGATTTCGCTTTAAAATGGAAAAATATTCAACGCATTAGTTTATTTAATGCATTTGTCTCAGGTCTGCTATTATTCAGAATAGGCGAGTCTAAAAGCCTATATTTTTAATTTTACCTTATACATACGCAGAGAAAACCCGTGGTTATGGTATGGTCACAAGAACCATATTATATTATTTGTAACAATATACAAATGGTTGCGCTGAACAAATTTTATTTGTTATTACCATTACTTTGATTACGATAAAAAAAGTTTTAAATATTTATTATACAATTTATACTGAACCAAAGTTCTATTAGCTATCCAAAATAATATATTTTATTAACTAAAATAATAATAGTAAACGAAATAATAATAAACCAATTATGTTCAATTTTTTCATATGTAACCAAAGAATCATATATAGTCCTTTAATTTAACCACGTAATGTTTATATGTATTTGATAATATAATAAATTGTTATTACATTATAGGTATAATTTATTATAATACTAACAATTTATTATAATATCAACAAGGCACTCAAAATGACTACTTTAGATTTTAATAAAACTTTTTTTATTTGACTCCCTAAATATAAATATGATTTTAAAAATTCGTTTTTTGCATATGAGCTCGAGAATTAAATATATTTTAATTCCTGTTCTATAAGCCCTAGAAAGTTGAGTCAAAGCTCATTTTGAGCTTTGACAGCACAATGAGCTTTGACAGCACTATCA
Source organism: Phasia obesa (assembly GCA_949628195.1). NCBI lineage: Eukaryota > Metazoa > Arthropoda > Insecta > Diptera > Tachinidae > Phasia > Phasia obesa. The sequence goes on along the minus strand of OX451215.1, from coordinate 28,132,418 downwards.
TTAAAATTTTAATAAAACTTTTTTTTTTTTTTTTGATAAAAGAAATTGTAAATTTTTTTTCATGATTTATATCAAATTAAAACGTATGAATGAAATCCTTTTAAAATGACCTACTACTCAAGTACCTAGGAAATATAGAACTGGAATTAGAATATATTTCAACCGCAAGTGCAAAGAAGCTGCAAAGAAGCGATATTTTTCTATTTCTATAAACTTAGCTAAAAAATGTAGAAGATAGAATTTTTTTGAAATTATATTTGGATTCAGGTAGTCAACGATAAATTAAAAAAAAGTTTTAAAAAAATAAATTTGAAAACATTTTTTTTTGTTGATATGACTTGGAATTAGCCTATACACACAACAGTGATATTATTGTGTTTGACAATAATATGGTTATAGTAAGTATAACAATGTTATTATGTTTAATAGTATGGTTTAACGACAATTTTACTTTTTAATCATAATATGTTGCTTTTAAATTATGGTTACCTCAATCATGTTTTTTCTCTGCGTGTTGGTAAAAATAAATATATATTTAATATCAGATAAAACTTCGGTGCTTGCAGATTTTTTTTTCTACTTTAATTTTCATCTCTTTGTAGCCTTAAGCTAACAGTTTTGTTTTCGTTCTTTTTTAATACAAAAATAAAAATATTATTTTAAACAAATATTTAATTAACTTGTTATAAATATGCATATATAGTATTTGCTAAATAGTTATTTCCATTTGTAATCAAATTCAGACGAGCACGTGTTAGCACAACGTCTATTTTTAATAATTGAATTACAAAAACCGAATGAAATTTACATCCGGTTTATTGAAAAGAACTGCCTTGACCTGGTAAATTTGTAAAAAAAAAATTTAAGAAAAAATCTCAATTTCTGCTGACTGTGCCATATTAGTTTAATATTTTATGCCTGTTAGTGCTTGTGTATGTGTGTACACTCGTAAGATTGTTTTTAAAGAGATCTGTTTAATGTTAACAAGAATACATTTGCATATAAAACACTCAATACCAATGTTTAGAATTTTTTTAGTCATGCTAAACTAAAAAAAAAAATTAACTAAGTTAAGAGTTATAGTCGAAACCGTAATTGCAAAGAAAAAATGTAATGATTTCTTCGCTAAATACTTTTTGTCTAGGAAAAAAAAAAAGTTGCTTATGAAAACGTCTGAAAAATTATGTTAATTTCGATTTGTGTTTCATATAAATTTTTCGTTTTGACTATTCGAACATCATAAAAGCAAGTCCTTCATTTTAATTCTATTTGATATCAGAGCGGTGTTCGCAAATTCCTGCCTGAAAAATCGTTAAAACATTTTTACGATAAAATTTTACTTTTGTTTATGGAATGTTAAAGAAATTAAAAAACAAAAGTACAAATTTCATCAACACATGTTTGTGATAAAAATTCCCCAAAAAATACATTAAAATTTTCATAGAATTTTTTTTTTATTTTTTTTTTTTGATTCATGATTTTTGTGATTTTTGTGCAAGAGATAGAATAGAAAAGTGCAATTTTTATAATTTTTATAAAATTGAGGATGAACTGTAAGAATAGACAGACACTTTTAATACCTCCAACGCTGAAAACACAATAAATTTGTATCTGTTTATAAAAAGCAAAACGTACACAACAATCATATTCTCGCAATGCAACTAAAAAAATGTATTTAACCTGCTTTTTGATCATTTTGTCTTAAAAACCAAAGCAAAGTGCTACATTGTATAAGAAAATATTTTGAAAATATTTTCTTCTAAAATTTTTAGTTCATATTTGAGTTTCAATGTTTCTTTAGAAACAGCGCTGAATTAAATTTGTATGAATTTCGTTTTACACTTAATTATATTTAATCATTGGATGTTCGCCTGAAAGTAGGCTTTATTTTTTATATTAATTTTGTATTTGTAGAAATTGTTTTTAAAGGTCGACAAATTGAAATTATGTATAATGATTATATATTTGTTTTTTTTTTTTTTAGGTGCATGAGAACTTTCTAACTATGGTTTGAAAGCTGAGAATGTCGTTTAAGGCAAGAACAACGCTTTACTTTGTTGATCGTTTTCGCACTAATTTTACTCTTCTCGATTTAAAACCATCAAGACAAACAAATGTGCGTGGGGAAGAGAATATTGCTGCTATAGCGCAAAGTATTTAAAAAGACGCCAAAATGTCGATTCGTCGTCGTTACCAACTTGTTAGCCTTTGTCCTTCGACAACGTGAAAAATTTGCCTAAGGATCTTGGTTTACGTGCCTATACAGCTCGTCCATGAATTAAAGCTAAACGATAATCGTTTGCTTCAAATAAAATTGAGATATTTCAGATGATAGATGATAAAAATTTAATTTCTCTTTAGTTAGAAATTTTATTACTAGCTATGGATTGTAAGTTTTGGCTCTACCATTTTTATATAAAAATGAATTGTTTCTTTGTTGAGAATTATTTTCGGAATCATAGCAGTAGCTATCAACTAAAACTTAAAGCCCTAAATAAATTTAAAAACGACAGGTGTGCCATACATCAAAAAAAAAAAATACAAAATATCATTATTATTTTAATTTTACTTTTTGATGTCAATCACCATCATTTTTTTTATTTTCTTAAAATCATAATTTTATTTTTTACTTTCATTAAAATTAAAACCAAAATTTCCACACTATATATAAAAACACTTCTTTTTAGCCAACGTAATAAATACAACCATGATTTTCACTTTGAATGTAAAACTTAACCGCAAATATATGTATGTAAGTATATTACACTGTCGCTCACCTGAATATGACTTTTATTTTCTTTTTATTTGAAAATACCATATGTTTATTATTGTTAATATACATATTTTTTTCTCACAAACTGTTGTTCACATATTGGAACAACAGTTTACTCAAGGGAGATTTGAAATTTTTGGTTCCACCATTTCTAGTTCATTGCCTTGTTTACCATCATATAATAAGGTTCACAAAATTTTTACTTTAAAAAAAAAAAATCCAAAATTGTTAATATTATCTAATTAATTAATTTTAAATTTGTAAAAGATACATTTAAACCAGAGTTGAAGGCCTAGATGCTCATACTCGTTTATTTACGTTATATAAACTCATTTACTGTTTTGTATAACCATTAATAAATAAATAAATAAAAAATAAATAAATAAAATAGAACAAAATTATAGATCACTTAAGGCAAATTCATTTACTAGGTGGTTTCAATGGCGAATTCATCAATTTGCCGATTTGCACGTAACGTCAAACTTACTGTATAAAAAATATTTTTTTTTTTATGTAGTTTGACATGTCAGGCATGGGAGGCTTATTAATAAAATCGCCTTTGCAATTAAGGTATTCGCCTTGAACTGGTCTTTATATTTTTTGTATTTATTTGGTATAGAAAATGTTAGTTTATTCGATTAGGACAATTTATGATTATAGCAGTTGTTCGGCAAAGTAAATGATATAAAAATTAGACTTGTCAAATTAATATTTTCCAAATGAAAGAAGGTTATTGTTATTGTAGTCTTATATTAACGTACTCTGATAACAAAAAAAAAAATTAAATTTGAAAGGACGATTTATCGATTGCCGCTAAAATCAAAGAAACAAACTACTATTGATAGCTGTTTAGCTAGACAAAAAGAAAAATTTAAAAGCTGACAGAAGGATAGGGATACAGCTTTATGATGTATCTTTCTTTTGCTCTGCGATAATGGCAATAGCGATGTTCTTTACAATGCAGCTAAAGCTAGATGGGCTAACGAGTCTAAAACTTCCCTGTTAATGAATAAGCTAAGAATCTTATATGGGAGTAATGCTTTCTATTGACTAATTTATTGTCTCTTTCATTAGCATTAGTTTATAAATAATGCTTATGAATTCTTTTCCATTACCATTATATATAAATAACGTGTGTGGGCACAGCTACACACGTTGTGTGCATCCTGACAATATTTGGTTCGATTTTGCTTTGAAAGTAATCCACATCAAATTTTAAGACTCTTACTTACGTATTTACTTAATATGAAGGTACCCATCCCTGAATAAAATTCCAAAAATTATTGTAAAGCTCTGTAAAAGACAGTCAGGAAATGAGTTACTCATTATTTTAAAAAAGCGCCGCCATCTGTTTCTAAACATTGCTTAAAATATACTGCATTCAAAAATAAAAGATGCCTTAAAGTATGCAGTACTTTTATAGTACCTTTCTCTTGGAAATAAGATATTTTTGTGGAAAAAAAGTATCCTATATTGGAATCAGGATACGAAGGTACATACAAGGTATATTTATCTTACTAGGTAGTGTCGTCCGCCCAGCTGATTTAGTAGTTCGACATGTCAAAAGTTGTATGTGTTCAAAAATTTTATAATGTAGAAGTGAGAAGGCAATAAAACACATACACGCCTTTTCAATTTTCTTCTATGTTTTTTGACATTCCGAACTACAAAGCAACAATAAAATGCCATGTTGTTCTTGTTTTGTTGTATTTGTTGTAGGGACGCCACTACCTAGTAAAATAAATATACCTTGGGTACATATTTACAAAATTTTGTTTAAATCCATCCAGTAGTTTTTAGGTAATGCGAACACACAAAAAAAGACAGACAGACAGGAAATGAGTTACTATTTTAACATATGTATGTATGGATCGATAATGGTGAAACACTTTTATTAGTGACTAACTGTGGCCGCCACGTTATGTGCGTCCTGCCAATATTTTGCTCGATTTTGCTTTGAAAGTGTTCCACTCCAATTGTAAGACAACAACGCAAATTCCGCAAAGTAAAAATACAAATTGTATTCAATTGGCGCCTAATGTTGCGCAATAGTTTTTAAAATATCCCAGTTTTGAACCGAAAATATCAGTACTTTTAAACCGGAAATTGCATATTTTCACTGCTTTGTGTCCACTTTCTCTTGGAAATGAGATATTTTTGCGAAAATGTATCCTATATTGGAATCAGGATGATAAGGTAGCTCCTCACAAAATTTTGATAAAATCCATCCAGTAGTTTTTAAGTGATGAGAACACAAATTAAGAGCAGACCGATGGAAATTTCTTATTTTTCATTATCATTTGCTAATGCTTAAATCGTATCAAAGCATTATCATTAATAGCCTGGTAAAGTTCTTTACAAAAACAGAACGAAATTATTACCATTGAGGGCATTTATATTTTCAATGGGAACAACTTGTATTGACAGATGTCAGATTTTATATAGCATTAGTTTTACTTAAGTGTCATTTACAATTTTACATTTTATAGTATTTTATATAAAAATTGTAAATAATCATCACAAGTTTGTGTTTTATAGAAATAATCAGCATTTTAACAGTTTCATTACATTTTCATTACTATTGATACAAACAATTATAATTGAAATAATATCCACTGCATTAAATGGCAATTAAAAGAATTGTCATTTTAATTATTTTCATGTAATGACAATGAAAAAATAGCAATTACAATATGAACTCAACTACGTGACTCAATAGCTTTTGAAACTATAATTATTCTGAGTCTCCAAACGCCTTATTTCCAAATCCATTATTTCGATAAGTATTTAGCATTCAATTGAGCGGCAGTGTACTATACATACATATACAAAATAAAAATGTGTAGTACTTTTCTTTTAATGACTAATCACAAGTTTTTCAAACAAAAATAAAATTTAAAAAAATTGTGTATTGAAATAATATAATTTTGTAAATTTAGCAAATGATTAAACCCAAAAATGAACTTCGCTTTTGCGTCTTTCAGATTCAATTATAACGAAAAAATAAAAACTAAAGGAACTACAAGTGTTTTGAAAAGAAAGTGGAACCAGAAATACAAAATGTTGTTTACATTAACATTGCCGCCACAGTGTTTTCTGTTTTTTTTTTTTTTCTATAATTTTTTTTTTTAAATTGGTCATAATAATAGTGGCCAAATTAGACACATGTGTCTAATTTAAACTAATAGGAATACTTATTTTGGTTCATTTTTGGTTAGTTTTTGTTTATTTATTTTTTGTTAGTTTTTTTAAATTCATGTTCGTTGCAGCTTTGTTGCAAAAATGGTGTTGCATAAGAAAACAGAGAGAAGTTGAGCAAATTTAAAGCAAGTGGTTACTATGACTCAAAAACGAGGAAACCGCAAAAAAACCAAAATTAGGCAAAGCAAGAAATTAAAGAAATTTATTTTCATAATTAATTTTAAGCAACCTAAATTATACTGTCATGTTTTTCTTTCTTTTTTTTTATTTGCTTACGTAGTTGTTGTAAACTTATTATTCATCATAATTTGGTTTAAGTGGATACATTTTGAAATAAATAATTGAAAATGTCAATATTCATTTTACAATTTTGAGTATCTTAACTAAGTGATATTTACAAGTTCTAGTTCTAACACTTTTTGTGAAATGACATCAAACTTTAAGCGTTTTTTTTTTTTCTAGTACCAGTTACCAAATACTAGTCATAGTTTATGTTTCAAGAAATCAAGCCAATAAATTAACTTCAAAAACATGATAGTTACTAATCAAAATTTTCGATAATTTGCCTACGAGGTAACGTGACGTAGGCTCTTTTCAATAATCGTGAATTTAAGTGAAAAAATTGCTAGAAATCGTCGAAAAAATCATAAAATGATATAGAACTGTCGGAAAATGCGGATGAGCTACATAGGTGGCTACATTAGTAGCCGTCTCAACTGAGCGAGTACATTACATTTTTAACAAATTCTAATTTGGATTAAGATAAAACTACATAACATTCCATTTAAAAAACTATTTAAAGCAATTAAAAGGGTAAAGTTACCCATACACGACATGTTTTTTAACTGTGTGATGTAATTCAAACACTTTTTATATTTGGTCACAAACGCACATGTACAATTACGTCTGACTTTTCACTATACAGACACCCAAGCCGTTCGGTTGCAATATAACTTGTTGCCGCGCTGAATTATTTTCGAGTGCGCTACAGAATTACTGGCGACTTATCCATTTTTAAGTTTTTTTTACTCTAAATGTAAAGAAGTTAAGTTGGCATTAAATGATGATACAAGATTTAAATAATTGTTGTCAAATATACAAAATTAGTTAAAAGCAGTTTCAGATATTGCTCTTGTAAAATGTTACCTTTAGCCGGCTAATGCTTCTGCCAATGGTTAACCGTCGTTGATTGTTTTCACACGGCAAAGGTTTTTTTTTTTGGCAACACTGAAACACTGTTGATGTCAGATGGTTTGTCATATCAAAATAGAACATGCACTAAATGAAATTTTGTCAAATGACTTTTTGATGACATGTTTGTGTTTTACAGTGGAAAATTTGACATGTCAGATGTAAAAAACATGTCGTGTATGGGTACCTTAACATGAGCACCACCAAATGTAAATGACAGTTGTAAGAAATAATGGACAAAACGACTTCATTATCAAGGGAAAGGAAAGTTCGCCTTTATTAACGCCTATGTGTCATCTAACCCAACTCAACGTTACCTTACTAACCGAGGCACATCTGTAGTGCAATTCACTAACTTTTAAGGATCTAACACTTGTCAAAAATATCAACATGTTTTCTTGCTTGCACTAACGCATTTGCGATTCACTAACCTATGGTTAACAAATGAAAAATACAAACAAAAATGAATGGCAATGCTGCTAAACAAAATGGCAAAATAGCGAAAAGAACAAAGAGAAATGAAAAATAATAAACAAAACTTTCCACACAAGTGCTTTATATTTTATTTTTTTTTTTTTTTAATTTTATTTCATTCATTTTTATAAGGTAGGTAAAATACATATATATGTGTTTTAATTATAAATATTAATTATTTAGAATAGTTTACATCTAATGGACGACTTTATCTTTTGATATTTTGATAAAGTAAACGACGCAAAAATAGTTGTAGTTAAATTAACAATACTCGACTTGCTAAGAAAAACAGCTGATTTATAACAACATCAAATGTTATTAAAAAGCATTTCTGAATAGCAAAGTCTTTCGTTTTGTTGTTAAATTTTTTTAACGAGTCCCGAATCGTTAAAATTGAATAGTGAATCGCACTACTGTTAAGCCTTTCCGGACGGAGTTTTATTTTGAAAATGGAAATATTTATGATAGAAATTTGTATATATTCCAAGAGGAATGGGGGAAAAATATGTTCTGCATACTCAGATATTATGAAGTCCTTTTCTTATCCTGGGACATATAATTCCAACAAGCTTTTTTTATATTTTATATAAAATTTTATTTAGGTTGGAAATCCTGACAGCTATCGGGGGTAACATTTACCCAATGAACAACCTATTATTATGAATTATGTTATGATGAATCACAACCAACTAATTTAGTTTAATAAATCGCACACTTTTTTTTTTCAAAATCAACACAATTTCACTATATTCACTATGAATGAAATGTTTTGGAGGTAAGAGTGAAGAGTTAAAGAGGTCATCACTGAATCAATTTTTAAGGATAATTGGAGAAACAATATACTAATTTAATGATCTAAAATATCATTATGTATTAAAAAAATATCACTATGTATTAAAAAAGCCGTGACTTTTTCGTATTGCATCATTTTTAATATGAGATACACTGGCGATTTCATTGTACATTATCAAAAATTGCACAATTACTCAATCTATACATATCTGTCTGTGTTCGCTCCCCCCAGCGGTACAACAAACTGTCACTGCAGTATTTCCAAAAGCTTTGGCAAAGTGCTCTCAGAGGTCTGTTTAATTATGGGTTGTTTTCGAGCGCCAGCCAGAGTCCAAACGACTCGTACCACGGGAACCGGTAGCCCCACAGAAAGCCGTTCCTGTCTGGTGAGGTCCCCTTCGGGAGTTCACTTGGTGGTTGTGGTTTGGATCGATGTATACAGAGATGGTGCATTGTTGATCAAGTGTTCTTTTGCACTCTCAACAGAAGGAGTTAAATGTGCTCCAACCCCTAAACAAGAGGTTAAAACATGGGTCCAGGCTTGCCATGTTCTATAAATTGCTCCACATTGTGACTGTGCGGTACATTTTAGTGCAATATGGGTGCTATTGCACATGGCACATTATCGTATTGTGTGCTGTACTTCACAAATGGGTTGATAGTCTACACTTTCTTTTCATTCGGTGCTAAGACCACCGTCAGATAAAAGCCAGGCTAGGTGCTGACGTTAATCTTGATCACATCTGTCTGTGTTCGTATCACGTAAAAACTGCTGGATGGATGGATTAATACATTTTTGTGAGCAGGTACCACAGTATCTTTATTCAAATATAGGATACCTTTTTTCTGCAAAAATCTTATTCCTAAGAGAATGTGGAGAAAAAGCAGTGAAAGTACGCAATTTTACCAATATGCATACTTCAATATGCCTTAAGGTAAAATTGCGATATTGAAAAAGGCATATTTTAAAGGTACTGCATACTTCACAGCGCCTTTTATTTTTGAAAGCGGGATATCTTAAACAACTTTTATAGAGCCTTACAATAATTTTTCGAATTTGAGAATTTTATTTAAATATTTAGAATTTTCTCCACGTGAAGTTAGAGTCTTAAAATTTGGTGTGGATTACTTTCATTAAAGCAAAATCGAACGAAATATTGTCAGGACGCCCAAAACGTTTGTGGGTACAGCTAGTATAGAATAAGTACTTTAACCATGCACAGGCTAGTAGTGAAAATAATAAAAATTGATGTGACAATTTTGCATAAAATGCATCTCCTGAGTATTTATTTTTAACCCTATTTTGTTAAATTCTACTTAGAATTAAAAAAAAAAAAAACTTAACAATTATTTAGCTCACTTTTTTAAATTTGATCATTTTCTAAAAAGAACAATTTCCAGATTGCGTATGCACAACAAGTAAAATAATTGCAGCGCAATTTGGTTTTAATATTTTTTACAAAAACAAATTTCCATTTATAAAAATAGAATTAACGAAATATAAAAGATATTTATTTATTTATTATTCCAAAAACATATTGAGTAAAATACTTTTTAAATCTTCAAGTGCAGCAAAAATATACCAAATTAAAACGGTTCATTGAACAAAAAAAAAAAAAAATAATAATAAATTACTAATTTAAAATTATAGTAAAATATTTAAAATTCCTATTGCGAATGAACAGAAATTAATTCACTCAAACAATAATTATAATTTTTATGATGTGTTAAAAAAAAAATAATTAAATTTTAAAAATTATTAGCTCCGTATAAGCACATGACACAAAGTATTGTACAATAGATCAATAATAACTTTGCTGATTTTCAAATATTTACTTCCCCAGAATTATTTTTTAATAAATTCAATTAAATATGCCAGGTGAATCGGCATCAATAAAAATAAATAAAAAAATTAAATTGAAAAATAATTTCAACACCGAGAGATGTCTAACTCTAAAAGGTAAAAATAGATAAAGATTTAAAACAAAACAAAATAAACAGGAAAGGTTCAAAAAACCTCTTAATTTAAAAATGCTATTTGCATTTTTAAATTAATAAATTTTGTTAATAAAATTAATTGTTAAGTAATTAAAGCTAATAAAATTCTAACAACTGTTAGTAGAAAGAAAAACACATGCACCTTCTTTAGGTTTTAGTAGAAAATCTTGCATGATGTTGCAGCCACAGGTAAGAAACGCACACACACAAACATAAAGAGCACAAGATCAATCTAACAAATACAACAGAAAAAAAGCATTTGAAACATTATGAAAATTTGGCGTATTTGAAAAATTTTCAAGAATCTACCTCAACATAGTGGAGTCCTATAGCGGATTTGGACATTTGATTTGAGGTCTTTGTATGATTTAAAATCATAGATTTACTTTGTTGCAAAATATGCTGTGATTGTTGTGTCTGTGTCTGTGTCTGTTGCTGGTGTATTTGTGATTGATGAGACACATGTTGCTGGTACATTGAAGGTTGATGAAATACTTGCGTGGTATTGTTCAGTTGTTGTTGAGATTTTTGTTGTTGTTGTTGTTGTGGCTGTGTTTGATAGAAATTTAAGGCCGAACCAGAAGCCGAATGTAGCAATGAATTATGTTTTGCTTGTTGTTGTTGAGAAATAGATAGAAATTGTTGTTGATACTGATTAAATCCGACACCACCTCCAGCAGCAGCAGCAGCCGCTAAACTTGCCTGGGCATTCTGTTGATTAGATTTGGGCTGATAAAACCTTTGCTCTATGGGTTTGTTGGTATAGAAGGGATCAAAAGTCTGTAAAATTTTGCGTTCCTGCTGAGGCTGCCTGACATGATGTTGCTGCATCATGTTGCCAATATTATTTACCATATATCGAGGTTTATTTGGTTGCTCCATTGAAGGTGGCTGCCCCTGCTGCATATGTACTGCCGAAAATGAAGCTGAATGGTTAAGTGGATTTTTTGTTCGAGGTTGATAAACAAATGCTGAAGGTTGTTGCTGCTGTTGTCCTATCATACATTGTTGTTGTTGTTTGTTATATAAATGCTGCTGCTGTTGATTTTGAAATTTGTTCTCTTTGTTGGGATTCTTTTGCAAAAAGTCAGGCTTAAATGTGGATACTGTGGTTTGTTGCTGCACTGGTTGAAAATGTTGCAGTTTTTTGGCTACATTGTTTACAGAACCAGATTGTTGCAACCTAGGTTGTGGACAGTTAGGATCGTTGGTGTTGCAAGCAAAGGAAGTCCAATTCAAAAACGTTTTCTTATGTTGTGGATACGTTGGCTGTATATTCGACAAATTATTTGCCTTAACAAAATGTTGCTGAGGTACTGATGGCATGACTTGTGGCTTTTGAAAGCTTGCAATAGGTATTTGAGATGTTGAATTTGATTTGCCTATAGGATAATTTTTCTTTGCAGAGGTTTGCATTAAATTCGTAGTAGCCATAGGTATTTGCGATAGATTTTTTCCGGATGTTGATCTTAACGGTTGAGAGGTTAAATTTTCACTAACCCTCTTGTTTGAGGTTGTGTGTTGTAGATTCGACAGAGATTTGCTCATATCATTATTTATTGGCTCTTGTTTAACATTCACTTTCTCGCCACTTACACTATTCGCTACGGTTGATGATGTCTCTGTAGAATAACTGCTTGTAGCATTTAGTAACGTTGCTGCATTTGAAGCTGTATTCAACGCTGACGTTGGTGATGAAATCAAGGTCATTGACGAAGGTTTGTGTTGGCTTTTTTTCATTACATCATTGATACATTTTTCAATTTTATTATCGGCATCTTTTTGACGCTTGGACAATTCTAAATTAGCAGTACTTTGAGCTTTTGAGATCTTGTAGTGACCTTCCGTCGCTAAACTTTCTTCTTGACAATCATCTCCTAGATAAGTAACCCCTTGAGTATTGCGGGAATTTGCAGCAAGTGATTTGTCCTGGGTAGCTGGTATATGAAAAGATGAGGTCAGTTTAGTTAGCTGTGGCAAGTGAGTAGTGCAACAGTTTGTAACAGTAAGACTACTCGTACTTATAGTACTATTACTTTTTTCCGATTTACGTTCTAGCGAGGGAGAGTCTATATTTGCCTTAGCAACACTTTTGTTTATACTTTTCTTAGGATTTTGTTTAATATTGTTTTGTTCTTGCCGTACCTGTTGTTGTTGTTGCTGCTGCTGCCGCAGCATCATGATTTCATCATTTAAGGCTGTTGTACCTTTCATTTCATTGGCATTTGATGTTGCTGCAACATTTGACACCAAGGAAGTTGTCATTTGTAATTGTTGCTTATTTGGCTGTGATGATTCATTGTCGTGTTCTGCTAATTGACGACAAGTCTGCTGTTGCTGTTGCTTGCTAGCGTAAAACGGACTATATTTAGATGCTCCATACACATTTGAACTTGAGAGACTTTTTAATAGTCCTCTCAAGGGATTAACCGAAGATGTCTCATATGTTTTTGGCGACGATGACGACGTAGTTGCGTCATAACAAGACGCGGACATTGCGATTAAATTGTTTTTTGGCGGCTGATTAATTGTTTTAAATGAAGATCTATTAATAACATGATTGGCTTCATGTAAAGGTTTGGGATCAGGTGGCAATAGTATAGCACTATTTGAAGTACTACGACTGAGAGAAGGCAAATGTTTCATGTAACAGGGTATATGCGTTTTACTTCTCGATCTTCGTAGGTTACTGTTGAAATGAGCAATTGGAGAGGAGTTGGCAAGAGAAGCTGTTTGACTCACAGCATGTGGCACATGTGTCATTGAAACGCTTTTATTAAGAGGTGCTGCAGGTTGTTCTGTTACCTTGAGTGGTACCTTACTAACAAAGTTCGAGGGAGTATTTAGTTCCAAAGCTTTTGGTAAAGTGGGTTCATTGCATATTAGATTATAGAGATCTTCTTTGGTTACTGCCTGGCGAACTTTCATATCCAGATGGGAGAGTGAAGCATTTTTTTGTAACTTGTTCGGTTGCTTGTGTAATTCTTTTTGAGCTGCTTCTGCCACTGTGGGATCAAATATAGCCAATTTTTTGGCTGTTTGGGCATCTACTTTTAAAGGTGCACCAGCAGCTCCTACTGTAGGATTGCAAATTTTATCAAAATTCCACAAAGAACGTTTAGGAGTTTTCCGCTTTTGATTTTGGGCTAAGTTTTCAGTCCAAAAATCATTTAGCATTTGTTTGTGTAAGGACAAATTGGAACCATTCAATGAGGAAGTATTTTCCTCTCTTAACGGCTGATGATTATCATAATAAATGTTTCGTTGCAAAGCGGGTAAAGGTTGTTGCTGCATTGGCGAACTAGCAAAAGGCATATTGGAACTCGAGATACTCCTTTGTAATTTCGGTTTCTGTTGAAATATGGAGGGATATTGTATGCGAGTTTGACTATTTGGGTTGGAAGGAGTTTGAAAGTTAATAGAAGAGGATTTGGTTAGACCACTATTATTATTTGCTATCTCAACAGGTTGTAATATGGCCTTGTTTTGTCCCTCTTTGATCACACTTTGTTGCGAAATGGATTTACTTAGAGGAGCCTGCCTCTTTTTAAGTTTATCATATAGATCCTCACACTCTTGAAACTCTTGATGTAATTTGCGGTCTAATTCACTATAATCAGGCAAACTTTTCAAATATTTATTCATCATTTCTATTTCGGCATCATAGAAAGAAGCATCTAGTTTTGAGGAGGCCTGTACAGCTGCGGTTTTCTCTTCCAATTTCTTTTGCTGAGCTATTAATTTATCCAAATCGATTTTATTTCTTTCATTAGTGTTGCCCTTTTGCTGTTGAGCTGCTTTGGGAGAAGAGGATATTTTAGGTTTTTGTGTTTTCCCAGCAGACACTTCATTCAACAATCTATGTACATTGCCGCTCGACGACATTTTTGGTGCTCTGCAGGGCAGGGGAGGTGGTGGTGGCGATGAAGAGGGCGATGATGTTGAAGAAGAGAGTGATAAGCTTGAGGCTGGACTTGAGCCTACAGCTGCTGCCATCATTCTAGCCGGTACAGCTGGTATCATAATAGGCGTAGATGTGTTGCAGCTAGTATTGTAGGCAGAGTGATACTGTTTTCTATGCAAAGGTGGTGTAGATTTTGGACTTACAGGTGGTAAACCTCTACTTTTGCGCAATGCTAACGGTGATGATATGGGGGATCTTAAGCCTGATTTCGTCTCAGCCTTGCTGGAAGACATTATCGTGGCCAATTGGGGAAAGATCATTTGATAGGGTTGCTGCTGTTGCCCCTGTGACTTTTGCATGTTTTTTATTTGATGTTGTTCCTGGCTTATTTGCGTGGTAAGATTATCTAAATATTTAGAATCATTCTGTTGTAACTCACCGTTATTGAAGTTGATTTCCGTTTTAGCAGCAGCTTTAGGTGCATCTATAGCCTGGTTTTTTGTATTCTTTTGGTTTTCATTGCCTTTCTGGCTTCTATTGTTGCTGCTGTTGGTGGTTGTGTTAAAGTTTGGCTGATTATTTGTGACGCTAGTATCATGATTATTCATTGACGTTTTAAAAATTTTTCAAGACTTGTTTCACTTTAGCTATTTTTTTTTTTGCTCTTGAGGATTTTGAATTTTATTTTAAGGTATAAATTTTAAACTGCTTTAAGAAAATGGAAATAACTTTTCAGTAATTTTTTTCTAAACCCGTATTTGTATTTGTAATATTAATTAACGGTTATTTTAAAAATAAATTCAAAGCATTCGAAAAAATAATTATTTTTAAATCGCACGTGTGCGAAAAGATATCAAGTTTTATTTCGAATTTATGTTATATGTCTGCACTGTTGTACGTTATCTTGAATATTTTTCTATAAACAATGCAACAGTTTCTTTAACATACACAAAATATCTTGGACGTACAAACAAAGATGATACACAATATAAATTTTCTTGAAACGTTAAGAGTAAAAAACAATGGATGTGAACATTAACAAACGTAAAAACGTAACACTTTCAGGTGAAACCAATGAATGGGTAACAATACGACACTGACATTTGAGATGGACGAGAGTGACGCAGAAGACATAGAATACGAACCCCAATTTTCATTAGATGTTCCGGAAGTTTACTATTTTTGGGCACTATGTACTTTTTGATTATAATAATTTTATCGCCTTCAATTTTCTGAATTGTTATGGGTACACCAGGCATGGGACGTTGCGGTTTAGCAGGTACTTGAGGAACAGGATATGCTGTCTTAACGGTTGGTGTCTGGGGACCTGTTAAAATGCCACCCGGATTAGGTTTGGCAGCAATGGTGGCCGACTTTTGCAGAGGCACAGGTTTGGGTTTGGGTTTCGTGGTTGTGTGATGTTCAGAGGGTTTATAGTCTTTACCATCACTGCGAACAATCGAGAGATGATACAAGGGTTTGTCGTCTTCTAGGATACTTTTCTGAGGTACCTGCTTTTTCTCCACCTTGCGTAATACTACACCCAACATGGGCCCCTCATTCTTCTTAACAGTTATTTGAGTTCTGGGTGGCGTCACTTTTTTCAAATTTACACCCAGTTTCACACCTACTGGTGGAGGAGTTTTAGTGCGATGAATTTGCTTTCCAGTAGGAATTTCCCTATTAAGCGTGTCTTCAACTATTTCTTTGATTTCTTCTTTAGTGTAAACTTCCTTAACTTTTGGATCTGTGTGTAAAACTGGTTCTGGGGCCACTAAGGGTGAGGGCCCTGGGAATAAGGTTGACAAACTGCTTCTACGTCTTTCCATATTAGGAGCGGAGCTGGTTTTTGCTAATGGAAAAATGGGTGGTGTAGCCGGCAACACTACTGAAGACGAGGTGGACACGTCACCAATAACACTAGAATTACTATTGGGATGACTAGTGTTTTTACTCTGATTAAGCGATACGGAAGAAACGCCACCAGCCGCTGATCCTATACTGCTGATGCTGGACGAATGCAAACGGTCGGATGCTGCACTTCGGTCATGAAACACACGTCTTTCATCTAACAAAGAATCTGAACGCCTTTCTCGCGAGTTTCCGCGGTCTCTACGCTGCTGCCTCATCAACTCAATAGAGTCCATAATCGTAAAATTATTTATAGAAGTGTTGGAAGAGGATGGCTGCAAAGTGTTTGTGTTTTTGGGAGAATTTGAATCATCAGAATTTTGTTGCTGCAAAGAATTGGCTGATACAGTAAATTGTTTATTAGAACGATTACTTTCTATTGAGATGTTTGAGTTTTTCAAATCAGCGTTAGGATTAAGAGACAAAAAGTGTTCTTCCAT
This sequence comes from Phasia obesa, assembly GCA_949628195.1. NCBI lineage: Eukaryota > Metazoa > Arthropoda > Insecta > Diptera > Tachinidae > Phasia > Phasia obesa. Next base: position 28,115,734 of record OX451215.1, on the reverse strand, counting down.
TCCTTCATCTAATATGGAAGGCAATGATGTTATGCGTTCTCTGGGGGCTGGTGAGGATGGTAATAATTTTACCTTAGCGTCTAATTGAGCCTCGCAAGGACTTCTCGATCGATATGATTCTATGTCATTTTTATTAGTATTGCTGTCGTCCGCCAGTTCCATAACAATTTCTGGATTTTTTGTTATTGGTTTAGGTTTTGTTGTTAACGGTGTTGCTGGCGCAGAGACTGTTAGGTTTGCAGATGTTTCATTATTAATGCTAAAATTACTTCCGCTAGTTTTTGGCAAAGGTGTTGCCGGTGCACTTAACACTTGGCCCTTTTCACTGACTTTTAACAGGGCATTTTTTATCTCCAAAGCGGCTGCTGCACGAACAGTTGACAAATCTGTGGCCGTCATTTGTTTAACACTCAAACGTCGTTTTTCATCGAAAATGTGTATTTGCGTGTTGCTGCCACTAGCACTGCCGCCGTTACTGTTCGGCATTGATCCAAGGTCGGGACAACCCATAGCGATTAGTTCGCTTAACTCGTTGGTGGACATTTTCGGGGTTTTCAACTCCCTAAACTTTACGTTATTTCTCTTTAAAGTATTTATTGTTTTTTTATTTTTATATTGGTATTTAGTTTTGTTTGTACGTTCAAGGTTTTTTTTTATTTTGTTTCAAGAAATGTTAAGATTGTGGGCTGATTTTTAAGATTTGTCTGATATTTCATATAAAAATATTTTCAATTATTAAAATTTGTTTGAAAGTTAAAATATTATTTTTTTTTCTTTTAGTTTTAGTTCAATTGATTATTTAATCACTTGGCAATTTTATTTCTTGATATTTGTAAATTTATTTTATTTTTATTTTTTGCCTTGTAATGCGTTTGCTTTTCTTTACAGCCTTTGATAAACTAAAGGTGTTTTTGATGAGTTTTCTTTAAAACAAATTTTATTGATACAGATTTTCTTTTTCGACAAAAAAAAAGATTTATCTAACAATTATCTACGCATTACAGACGTTGCAAAATTATTTAAAATTTTTTTTGTTTCGCAAGTAATTCAATGTCAATGTTTTTTCAAAAATTTCTGCTGTTACTGTTTTAGCTTTGAACATTTCTATTTTGTTTTTTGGCAAAAGATCATTTCGATTGGTGTTATCGCTTGTTATTAATTTGTTATTTGTAAATACATACTCGATTTACATCTTGCTAACATTTCTAAGCGATTTATTTAAATCTTTTAGCTTTGTTAAACACGGCGCCATAATTCAAGTATATGGCGAATTTAAAATATAAATTCAGTGAAAAAGGTCGAAATTCAATGGAAGAAATACGGAGCAACAATGTTTATTGTAGTGAAACCGTATTAGTTGAATCAACATTTGTTGCAGACACAAATGTTGGAAAGAGCAAAAAATTAAATTTTCTTAGTGTTCTGATGTCATTAACACAACTATAGGGAACATTGGGGAAAAAAGTATGTATACAAAAATGATCGTTTATTTTGTTCAATAACTGAAAGGTCAAGAAAATGTGCTTGTCGCTAAAGCTAAGACGCTACTACCGGCAAGTTTAAGCGAGTTATGTATGTAAAGGGTGTTTTTTTTATAGAGGTATAGAACTTTAAGTTGCAATAAAACAACGATGGATTATTCAATTGACATGAATTTTATTTATCCGAAAGATAATCTTGTGGCATTACATTGTAAATATGATTTCTGGCATATGACCGCCACGGCTGGCGTGGATGTAGTCCAATCTGGACGTCCAATTTTCGATGACTTTTTCCAACATTTGTGGCCGTATATCGCAATAACACGGCGTATGTTATCTTCCAAATGATCAAGCGTTTGTGGCTTATCCGCATAGACCAATGACTTTACATAGGCCCACAGAAAGTAGTCTAGCGGTGTTAAATCACAAGATCTTGGAGGCCAATTCACAAGTCCAAAACGTGAAATTAGGCGGTCACCAAACGTGTCTTTCAATAAATCTATTGTGACACGAGCTGTGTGACATGTTGCGCCGTCTTGTAGAAACCACAACTCCTGGACATCATGGTTATTCAATTCAGGAATGAAAAAGTTAGTAATCATTTCTCTATACCGATCACCATTGACTGTATCGTTCTGGCCACCATCGTTTTTGAAAAAGTACGGACAATGATTCCACCAGCCCATAAAGCGCACCAAACAGTCAGTTTTTCTGGATGTAACGGTGTTTCGACATACACTTGAGGATTACCTTCACTCCAAATGCGGCAGTTTTGTTTGTTGACGTAGCCATTCAACCAAAAGTGCGCTTCATCGCTAAACAAAATTCGCTTATGAAAATCAGGAACAACGCTAATCTCGTTTTGGGCCAATTTGCAAGCGTTGTTCATGATGAATTGCCAAACCAAACTGAGAATAAATCACTTGACAGCTGTTGAATTGGTTGCCGTCTTGAAAAGTAATGCCAACTTAAAGTTCTATACCTCCATAAAAAACACCCTTTATATGGTGTAGTAGCGATCTATCTTCCACACATGAAGAAAATTTAACATTTGCCCTTTCGAAACTTCTAGAACAACCTAGAACATTCAGGAGTATGAGAGAGCATTCCACTATATTTCAGAATATCCCGAATCGTTCGGGAATGTTCAGAAACATCCATCATTATGGAACCTAAATTATTATAAATTTATTGAAATTGATCATCAGGGGGTAAGTAAGCTAGTTTCTATTGCCCTTTCGCTAAGTGCTTTATTTAGCTCATTAGGTAAGGTAAGCTAAAAATACCTTTTTGTTGAAAATTTCTTTGACTTACTGAGATTAAAAACAAAGAAATTAAAAAGAGTGTGTTAAAGTCTAAACAAAACACAAACAATCGTTTTCAAAGCGTGTTATGAATTTTGATCGATTTGGAGAATTATTTTTGAACACATTTTTTAACATTTGGCTTTGAAAATATTTACCAGAAGATAAAAATCAAGCAAAAATGAGGAATTTAGACAAAAATATTAAAAAAAAAAAATTAAAAATGAATTATTAGTAAAATAAAAAAATTCGTTTTAAAATCGATTTGTATTCAAAATCGTTTTCCATAACATACCTGATTAAGAAAAAAAGAAAAACAACAAAGCTATATTTTTGTTTTAATACAAACCCAAAAAATGTACAGTGGGGTGGGTTGCCATTTTTTTTTTTTTTTTTTTTTTTTTTGAGCCTGCTAGGACTATCTTATGTTAGCAAACTAAACGAAATGACAAGGTAATAAGAGATTAGAATCGAAGAAAGTGATCATTTGAGAAAATCTCTAATTTGAAAATCAAATAAAAAACGATGAACGAACGAACTATCGAGCTAGCAGGCATATGAGAAATAAAAAAGGCTTTTTTTAATGCAAACGTTGCGGAGTTGGCCTCGCTTTAACCCTTTAGTTCCAATTAATTATGAAAATTTGAAATTTCGAAAGTGGTACGAGTGGAAACTTTGGAAATAAAAATTTTATTTGTTATTTTTAGAAAAGCTCACGAATAACTATTAATTATTTAAAAAAAAATATTTTTTTCGCAAAAAATGTGACTTATCTTTGATTAAAAACGTTTTGTAAAACTGATTAATTCTTTTGTAGAAAGAGTACAATTTTGTTGGTTTTTAAAAAAAACTTGCTTAAAAAATTACTAAAAAAATAATAAAAATTTAAAAAAAATATAAATTTTGTCTTAATAAAATATTTTATTGATTTATATGCGATTTTTCCAGTTTTCAATTAACTTTTTGATATTTAAATATTTCTATTTTGTTTTCTAAATTTTCACTTTTTGTTTATTTCTTGTTTTATTATGCGTGTAGTTGTAGTTTTAAAAATAGTTTTGTATATATTTTTAAAAATAACTTTGTATCATGATCGTCATGATTTTTATGCGAAGAGCAACTTCATTATGAACATTTTCACATTATCATGATCATTGTTATGCACACAATAGCACAAATTTATAACTTGAGTTTTCTGATGATGCTGGGGAAGATGTTTTTATGTTTTGCTTTTTTTTTTTTTGCTCTCCAACAAAGTTTATTTTTTTTTTTTTTTTTTGTTTTTTGGATAAATTTAAAAATTAATATGTATTTTGGTTTATTTAAAATATAAGGTTTTTTTTTAACGAAAAACTTTAAAAATCGTACATCACGAAAAAGTTTTATTTATTTATTTTTTTAATTTAATGGATTATTTTTTTACACGTGTGGTAGGGGCGACTATTTGGCAAGTTTTTTTTCTAAATATATTTTATTTAAACCATTGAAATGTGAATTGAAATAGAGCATTTGTAAATGTGGCAAAAGTACAGAATTTATTAAAAATATTTTTAAGTTTTTTTTTATACTTTTTTATTCTAATTTCTTTCTTTTCTTAGTACTTTTTAAGACACTTTGCTCTAATTTTTAATTTTTTTACTGTGGTTTTGGCAAAAAACAAATATACCGAAATTGTTTGAAAATTGACTTTGTGTCGTTTCGATTTTTTATTTCAAAATCCCACTAACAAACAATTGTGGTTGTTTTTTTATGTTGTATTTAAAATAAATTTTCTGGGTTATATCACCACTTATTTAAGTAACCAAAGATACAAAATTTGTATATGGTTAAAACGCAAACGAAAATGAAAAAAAAAATAATTTAAATAATTTTCCATAATTTGTTAATGTATTATAATTTTCACAAAACAACGTTTTCTCTAATTTTAAAATTTTGTATCATTTTTACACCTGCACACAAGATTTGTGTTCAAAATTTTCGTTTTTTTGTTGTTTAAAATTAGAGCCTAATTTAAGTATAAATTTAAAACATTGCATTAAATAACTTTTTATCATCACTTTATATTTCAACAACTATTTATGTATATAGATTAATTAATGTAGATGTACTTAATTTAATAATTTCATTATAAAAATCAAAAACAAAATCCAATTTCGACGTCGAATGCTTGAGTTTATTTTTAAAATAAACCATAAAAAACTTTTTTCTTATTTTGTTTCCAAATTTCACACGTCGGACGGATGTATGTAGATATAGAAAAAAAATCAAAATTAAATATTGAAACCAAAAAAAAAAACACACCACTTGAATTTAAAGGCCACCGCGTTCGACAGACACAACCGTCTAATGAAGATTTTAATCTTCGTCTGAATTAAATTTTCGAAATTGAAAATTTGTTTAAAGGTGTAAATAAAATACACACAAAAGACAACAACATCATTAACTTTCTTTTCGTTTGCTCTTCGCAAAGTGGAAAAACTAAAAACGAAAAAAAATCGCAAGAAAAATACAATTTTTTTCGAACATTTTTTTTTTTAATATAAACAAAACATTGAAAACTACTTACAGACTACAGACGACAGGAGATTTGTACAAAAACAAAACAGTTTAGTGCCATCATCATATAGAATTTTAAAAACATACATCCATACATAATAAAAACAAAAACAATTTTGAAACATGCGCACGCATCTTAATGCAGTAGTCTTCTCATACAGCAAGTTCATTTTGACACATGACAGTTTGCATGCTGACGTCACATTTAACACAATCTTTAAACAAAATTTTTTTATTTTTAAATTTTCGAGTTTTGGGGATTTCTTAGAATATAGAATATATAAGAAAATGTAAAGTACCAGAGATGGAAAATTTAGTGGTATGGAATTTTTTTTTTAACATTTTTTTGCAAAAACAAAAAATTTAAAAGATTTCTGTGGAAAAACAGTTATATGTTTTTAATTAAAAATACGAAGAAAGCACTTAATCTGCTAGACGAGGAATCTCGAACAAAACACATTCTTCCACAGAAATTTTTTTTTCACCAATTAATAGTATTAATCAGTTTTAAATTAAAGTTCAATTATTTTTTTAATTGATTCACATATACATATATTTGTTTAAAACATACCAAAACTAAAATATTATTTAAACAATTAATTCGATAAATTAATTATTATTTAATTAAATGTTAATCTTAAACTAATTAAAACCTTTACTGGTTAAAATAATTTTTTCTGTGTAGGTTTTTCTGCTTTCAAAAAACTATCTGGGGCATTAAAGGGTTTAGTTCGAAATTGTGCGTCTAATAAAGTTCTGCTTTAATGCTTGCAGAAAACAGTATACAATCTTTTGCCTTAGTCTTAGCTGCTTAATTTTGTTAGCTAGAAATAAGCTAAATAAATGTAACTGCTCTTGCCAACACAATTTCTACTACTTTCAATTACTCGATACAACTCAATACATTTCAATTGGGTACTCAATACTTTGGTTTACAAAAAATAGCAGAAGAAATTTATCATCGTGTAGTTGTCAAATATTTTTATAAATTTATTTCTAAAAATATGTACTACCGTAAAAGTATCGATTAACTACTTTTGTGTATTGAGTACCCAAAAATATAGATCGAGTACTAGGTACCCAATACTCAATACTTTGCCAGCACTAATATACAGCATATATGTATTGCCGTTTGGTGTAAGACTAATGAGAGATGTTTTTAAAATTTAAAATACTTTTTGGTCCAATCGGTAAATATTTAAAACGTTTTAAATTAATTGTTTAAATGACATGAAAACAATTTAGACAATAATAATAATAATAATAATAATAATAATAATTATAATAATAATAATAATAATAATAACAATAATAATAAAGATAATAATAATACTGTTTGCAAAAGAAAACACCCCAGAGATTCTTAAAAAAATTGATAAAATGTCAACTCAATTAGAAGGTTCTAGGCTCTTTCGAAACTGATTATTAAACCGGACCAATGAAAAACAGGACAACCAGCAAATTATTAAGAAAAGTTATTAAAGTTTGGAGGAAAATTGTTGCATTTGCCGATCACAATCATTAATTGTTTTTGAACATCTACTTCTTTAGTTAGTTCTTTTTTGAAACAATAACTTTTCTGACAATAACTTCTCTTAAAAACACAAGGATATTATTAAATGCCTTCAATCTAAAAAAAAACACGATTTTGATTGATAAACAAAACAATTTTAAATATTCAATTTGCCACACCTGTGAAAATGTTCAAAAATGAGGGCAAACATTTTTAAAGAAATCTCTTACATTTAAGAGTAAAAAAATTCTTTAAGAGATTTAAAGGAAAATTAAATGTTTACAAATGTTATGGCTCTTAAATAAAATTACTACGAAATATGTAAATTTTCAAGCTTTTAAGTTTACACTAATTGTATTTTTAGACCTTAGATATTACAATTTGTTGAGATCAAAAGATTCTATATTCACCCTGTGTTCAAAAAACTAATTAATATTATGTTAATCTGTTCGCTTTAAAGAGAGAAATATTTTTAAAAATTTTTTAATTCAATAAAAAATATAAAAATCAAAAATGTAAAAAGTAAAATTTTGACAACATACAAACTTCAGACACAAATTCATATTCATTAAGAAGACTATGCATTAGCAGAATAATTGCACTTCTGCGCACTAAATTCTTAGGCCGCATCGTTTTACTTCACGGCGATATTAATACCTCCCGAATTCTTACTTTGAAGAGTAGCGTTTAAGAGGCCAAACTGTATCCGATCGCAGGACTAAAAGAGGAAACACGAGGTAAAATAATCGACTTAGAACCTGCGCTCTGCAGAAATGTGTTTGAAAATTGTTTATACATACATATAATAAAACAGTAACTCATTTCCGGTCTGGCGGTCTGTCTTTCTGTTTGTGTTCCCAACACTTAAAAACTGCTGGATGGATTTTAACAAAATTTTGTGAGGAGGTACCCTAGCATCCTGATTCCAATGTAGAATACTTTTTTCCCCAAAAATATCCCATTTCCAAAAGAAATTGGAGAAAAAGCACTCACACACTAGGCTAATTCCGGGTTAAAGGTACTACAATTTCCGGTTTAAAGGTACTACAATTTCCGTTTTAAAGGTACTACAATTTCCGGTTTAAAAGTGGGATATTTAAAATACGGTTTCGCAACAGATGGCGCTGTTTTAAAATACATAATGACAAAATATGAAAAATACTTTGAGGCACCTTTATTTTTGAAAGTGGACAATTTTAAACAGGGTTGCGCAACAGATGGCGCTGTTTTAAAAAACGTAATGACAAAATATGAATTACTTACTGGCAAATAGCCAATTGAATAAAATTTTTATTTGATTTGTATTTGTACTTTGTGAAATTACATTGTTATTAAAATATTTTAAACGCCTTTTACAGAGCTAAACAATAATTTTTAGAATTTTATATAAATTTTACCTTTATGTAAAGTAAATACGTATACGTGAAGCACTATAAGAGCGTTAAAATTTGGTGCGGATTACTTTTAAAACAAAATCGAACAAAATATTGTCAGGACGGACTTTTTTTCCGCTGTACGAAATTTTAATATCGATAAAAATTTGTTCGAAAGATTCCACTGCAATAAAACAGAAGCAAGTATACACACAGGTTATAACTTAACCTGTATGTGAGTAAGCGTATTAATCCAACTTGAATAAGGCCAAAAATTGTAACACTAGCTACAAGGCGGGTATGAGATACCCCAGTTTAGTTTTCACCTCTATATATAAAGAAAAGTACATTTGTATAAAGGAAAGTACATTTTTCAATCATGTAATTTCGGTTAAGGAAAAAAATATGTAAAAAATGGAATAACAGCAGTATTTTAAAACGCGCCGTAGCAATTGTGTTTAGGTGTCGCTAGTACTCTATTTGACTGTGCTGTAAACAAAAGGCAAACACGGTGATGCCAATGTTTTTCAAATAGTTTTGTTTTTTTTTTTTTGTACATTTTTATTGCGTTTTCTTTTTTATTCTTACAGTTTATATAAAAGACTAAATACTTTTAATTTTGAACAAGTCAAACGTAATTTTTTTTTATATTTAAATTTACAAAAATAAAAATCTACTTAATTACGAAAACACAAATAAAACAATTAGATGTTAAAAATTAATTACTTTCAAAGATGCAAATCTTTCACTAAAAAAAAAGTTGTTTATTTTTGCACTTACTGACTGGGTCTCCTTATCGAGTTGTGCGAAATACTTATCCTGTAGCCAATCGCCCACAAAACGTTCAAATGGCACATCACTTTCTAAAACCAAATCAAATAAACTATGTTGCTTACGGGAGGAGGAGCATTTAAGCCAATATAGAGAATTTTTGTATTCCTCTTTATCATTTTCTGTTACAATTGATAAATTAGAAGGCTCTAGACCGCTAGAACGCAGTTGGGTCGGTGGTAAATTTGTTTGCAATATTTTTTGGACGTATAAGGACGGCACATTTGAATGAGCAGATGTGTATTGTATGGCTCTATGTGTAGCGGCAATAATGCCCTCCAATTTATGAAGGAAATCTATTTTGAATGATAAATTTAGAAGCTCACACAACAAACAACACGAAATAAAACACAACGAAACTCAACTAAAATGGAAAATTCAATAAAATTTTAAATAAATAAAATATCTAAATGTTAAGAATTCGAAAAGAAAGAATTAACGATAGCAGTCAATGTAAAAAGTAAATTAAAAGTTGCCAAACAATCATGGGCAGCAAGAAAAAAAAAGATAAAACAAAAAGTCAAGACATGAACCCAACAACAACTGAACACATTAAGAACATGCTTGATATAGTTTTTTTTTTTAATGTTAAATTTAACGTTTAACTTAATTTTGTTTTACATCAATCAACTCACTAAATAATCACAATCGTGATTTTGAAAATGTTCTTGTATTAGCCAATCTTCTTCGATGTATTGTTTGTATAGCACCGAAGTCTGATATACCAAATCATCCACTATATCGAGTTTTTTGGGGGCCGGCAACTCACGCATTTTCAGGTAGCACGGCACTTTGGCATTTTCAAAATTATCCGAAGCTAATTGAGATTTTTCCAAATAATGTTTAAAAAATAACATTTTTAAAATGATTTGTGCTGCGCGAGGCAACGAGGATGCTTTGTTACTGTTCGATTTAAATCAACTAAAATATCAGTGTTTTTTTTTGCTTTTTTTTTGGGGGGTAAACAATGATTTTTTCATTTGTTTTTTTTTTTGGGATTTTTTAAACTTAACAAAACGACGAATAACACTTTTTGTTTTAATCACATGCATAATTTTGTTTACATTTCAACGGAGATGAGTAATTTTCTTTAGTGTAATTATCTAGAAATAATTGAGAGGTGTCAGGAGACAAAACAACTAACATTTGTATTCGTTTATTCAAGTTCAATGATGTTTAGTTTAATTAAATGAAGGTGGCTAAGGTTATAAAATAGTTCAAATAAATGCTAAATTTAAAACAAAGTCGATACAAAAATAATTTTTAATTAGTTAAGCAAAGTCGAAATAACCGAATACAAGGTTTGTTCAAAACAAAGCTAATTTTTCGCCAGCTACGTCCACACGGTTTTTTATTATTATTTTTTAACATAATATGCTGGAAACACAACTGGGGCGACCGACGTATTTCGTCCAATAAAACAAATTCGTCGGTAAAAGTTCGCTGTGTAAATTCGTCGTTTGAAACAAAATAACGACGAAGAAGAAACAGCTGTTATAATTGGGCCGCGATTGACGAATTTCGACCGCCGTGCGTTATACACGTGTTTTATTTTTGGCGACGAATATTCGCGGCCAAATATTCGTCGTTCGTCCCAGCATTATACATGTTTCCAACATATTATGTTTTCATTATCAGCCAGGCTACTTCATGGATAGGTAGGGATGCATCGATACATATTTTTGCCAACACGACACGACATCCAAATAAAAATATTGGCGATACCGAAATTGTTAATTAAAAATATAGGTGAAATAAAATAAAAACATTAATTTTCCAGTTTTATACAAAACTAGAAGCGCCCGCCATGTCGGCGTTCTGACAATATTTTGTCCACACAAAATTTTATGACTTAATTTTTAAGTGCTGTTTTATATAGAGGTATCCATCCCTGGGTAATTACTCAGGATGTTGCATCATGGGCTTTATATAAAATTCTAAAAATAATTTTTTCGATCTTTTCGTAATTAGTGTCTAAAATTTCCTGTTTGCAAAACTAATGAGTGTTGCCAAGTTTTCACTATTTTTAATGGGTAATATTTTATACTTTCATAATTAAGTTTTAACGCTCTAGGTCTTTTTTATAAAAATATTGTAATTAATTTTATTTTTATAATCGATATTTCGCTACACCATTGGGTAGCATCGTCAGGAATTAAAAAATAGTTAAAACTTAATTATAAAATTATTCAAAAGGTCAAAAATTACAATAATTGTATTTTATACTTTCACTATTTTATCTGTATTTACACTCGGAAAAATGATGTTTTATGGGAAAGAAGTTTCTCATATTTAAATCTAACATATGTATGTGAACACCGACAGATAGATGGATATACAGACAAAAATTCCAAAAATTGGTGTTTATCAAGATAAGTATCTGATCCACCAACATTTTTAAATGATAATTCATATAGAGAAACGGACGTGTGACAGTTTGAGTATATGTATAGATTGCAGAGTAAGATACATGTGGTAGTTAATAGTCAGTCAGTCTGTAAGAACTTATTTGAAATCTATAAAATACTACTGTTCCATTATTTTCGACACGACATTGTACCAGAAAACAAGCGGACCTGAGTCTCTAGATATATCGGATGACCTTAGGCATCACTTGATTTCAGGGCGGATACTGCATATTTCGATTCGAGAGAATCTTTTTCGAAACACAATGTTAAAGTCATACAAATTCGAATGATTTCCTTTTCGAATCGAAATACGCAGTAACCCCCCTCCCCTGCTTTAGAATAATTAATCCCCCTATTATGATTCACAACTAAATTGATAGTTAAGTTGCAGTTGTCATATTCTTATTATGGACTAGCTGAGCCCGCCACTTCGTCAGCGTCCTTACAATATTTTGTTCCATTTTGCTTTGAAAGCAATCCAAGCAAATTCAAAGGGTCTTATTTAGTGCTGGCAATTTCTACTACTTTCAATTACTCGATACTAATCAATACTTTTCAATTGGGTACTCAATATTATTCGATTATTCGACATTATTTACATAATGGCAGCGGAAACTTATTGCCGTAGTCGTCAAAAAATACTACCATAAAAGTATCGATTAACTACCTTTGTGTATTGAGTACTCAAAAAAATTGCCGAGTAACGAGTACTCGGTAGCCACTACTCAATCCTTTACTAGCACTAGCGTCATCTCTACTAAAATATCCTGCTTAAAAAAGGCGTCTTAAAGTATGCAAATCGGTAAAATGGCTTACTTTCACTGCCTTTTCTCCACTTTCTCTTGGAAATACAATATTTTTGCGGAAAAAAGTATACTACATTTGAGTCAGGATACTAGGTACTTCCACACAAAATTTGGTTAAAATCCACACACAGATAGAAGGGAAATAAGTACTTGTTTTATTATATGTATAGATTACAACTCAACTTCCAGTCAGCTGATGAGTTAGTTGTGTTATTAAGGTTGACAATAACTTAGCGAAGACATTTAAAATTAGTTGTGGGTTATAATAAAAAAAAGGCCCGAGTTATAACCCGGAATTTACGCTTAAAAATTTCAGGATGCTTGACTTAATATTTTAAAATGATATTTATATTTCGGTATTCGAAACTGGTGTCACTAACAAATATTATACGCCAGCAGCAATACTGCATTGCCTATTTATATTTTTCTATTTTTTTTTTTTTTTTCCAAAATCAATACTGTTAGCAATCATGCCTTTAGCCAGAACTGAAAACATACGTAAGACGTTCTACAACGAATTGCTTAAAGAATTCAAGGTCCAAGAAGATATCAATGTATAATAAATTTATGAGTAGAAATAAGATAAAATTATACTCTAGAAAAAATTTGGCGACTTAATAAAAACAAACTGACGATTAAAAATTCTTCTTATTAAAAGCTCTTAAAAAGCTTATTTATAAAAAGTTTATTAATATTTTTTTCAGTAAGTCAATATAGCTTATATAAGAAAAGACTACAAAAACTTAAAATAAAAATGAAAAATTTAAACAAAATAACTTATATCGCAAAACGGCTAAAAGGCTTTATTTTGTCTGTTAGCCATACTTCAAACCATTAATCAGCAAACTAATAAGATTCAACACAAAAAAGCTTGTTGTCTTGTGAATAGTTTTCGTTTTTTCATTTTTGTTTTTTAATTGTAGTTTGGACAGTTGGGCAAGCTTCCACTATCTTCAGATTTCAACTTTTGATCATTTAAAATTAAATTCCGCGTTATGTTTAACCCAACAACGGTTATGTAAAATAAGCACTTAATTTTTTAAACTTACCATTAAAGGAATATACGATAAAAAAAAAACAATTTTTTTTTGTTAATCTCTCTCATTTTGCACTAAATCATATCGAGTTTACTTAAAGGGGATCAAAACAGCTCTATGTTTTTGCATTAGTAAATTAAAATAAATTATGCATTTCTCATAAAGATTTAACTTTTTCTTAAATAATAAAAATCTAATAAATTCATTTCTATTACGTTATTAGTTCAAAATCAATTTTAAAAATTTTACTAAATTTTACGTTAATTTTAGTTTTGCAAAAAACAAAACAAAAAAAAATTTAATTAAAATTAAATATTAATTCAAAGAAAATTGAGAACCTAACACAAGAACCTGTATATAAAATGAAAAGTTTTTACCTTAGAATGTGATCTCCTATTATTACGTCCACTATCACGTTCATCTTTGACACGGTCACGATGCCGGCGACGAGAACTTGAATGGGAGGCATCATCTCTGTAACGATATTTATGGACACGACGGCCCGATGTAGGAGACTTACGGTGTGAACGTTTCGAACGCTCTTTACGGCGTCGTGATGAACTATCAAAGCTGAAAATAGAGGGAATTTTAAAGGTTAATGAAAGCATAGAATAATGAAGAAGTGTAAAAGAAAATAAATGATCGGCACTATATACAAAGACCTAATACAAAATCAGCTGGCACACCACTTAAAACAATATAGCACAGATCAGAAGATTGTTTTTGCTTTTCTTTGTTGCTAATCGTATCTTTCTTTCTCCTCTCTTGTTCAGAATATTTGTTTGGTTTCGTCTTCTTTGTTTTTATACAAATAATTCAAAATAATTGAAAAGTTAAGTAACAAATTGAATTAATTGTTTAAAATTATTTATTTTTAAATTATTGCCAGTTGAAGTTTAAACATCGATTGTTTATAAAAGCTCTCTTCGATTGTTTGATTAAATGAGTAACAAAACATAGAAAAAATACACTTGAAGAAAACAATCAGTTACAATCGTTACAATACTTTCTTCGCACACCTTAATAATTTTATCTTTAATGCTAAATTATTAAAATTTTTGACCACTAGTAAAGAATATTTAAAACACATTCTTTTTTTACTCTTTAGACAATTTTCACTTAAAAACTAAATAGTACAGATTTTAAACAGACAGATTTTCAATAAATATTTCTATTTAATTTAAACATAAATAATATTTTTCACAATTATTTTTTCACCCCTACAATTGTTTTAAAAAGCTTAAATACAACTAAGAATGAAATTATGCTTTTTTGGCGGGTTATGCCAGCAAGCAACCAATATAACCATTCATTCAAATAATCATCCTTTTACCTCTCCCTACCCAGACTGCATATAACTATCTGTGTCCGGTTGTATTTTTGCAAAAATTTTTCAATTGCAATTATTATTTTTAATTTTCAAAATAAAAACAAAAAACAATCTATATTCATTTATTAAATAAATTCTGCAATTAGATTAATTTCTGTCTATGACCAAATGTGTCGACGTTTTTTGGTGACGTTTTTTTAAAACGTCAGCAGCAAGAGGCACTTGGCTTTAGATATAAAAAAAAATTATTAAAAATTTTATTAATAGATAGAAATTAACAATGGTAAGTAAAAGTTGGGTTACGTGTAACAAATAAAATTAGATCAATAAAATTCCTGCTGGCAACAATGTTTATAAACACTTTTTCATAAATTTATACAAGTACTAGCTGTGCTCACACACGTTGTATGCGTCCTAAAAATATTTTGTTCGATTGAAAGTAGTCCACACCAAATTTAAAGACTCTTGCTGTTATAATGCTTCACGTTTAAGTATTTATATAAAGGTACCCATCTCTGGACAAAATTCTAAAATTTATATAAAATTCTAAATATTATTGTAAAGGGTGTTTAAAATATTTTCATAACAATGTAATTCCACAAAGTAAAAATACTAATCAAATGCAAATTTTATTCAATTGGCTATTTGGCAGTAAGCAATTAATATTTTGTCATTATTTTAAAACAGCGCCATCTGTTGTGCAACCGAGTTTCCCGCTTTCAAAAGAAGATGCCTTAAAGTATGCAGTACATTTAAATCGGTATATTTACGTAAGTATGTTTTCACTGTTATTTCTGCACTTTCTCTTGGAAAAAGTATCCTATATTGGATTCAGGATACTAAGGTACCTCCTTACAAAATTTTGTTAAAATCCAGTGGTTTTTATGAGATGCGAACGTGAACAGAACGACAGACAGACAGGAAACCAGTTAATGTTTTATTATATGTATAGATAGACGGCTGTGGACTGGTTAAAATAAAAATTGTGTCTTGTGTTATTTGGGACGTTTAATTTAAATCTGGATTCTGTTTGATTATACTAGTTCTAGTTTTCGAGATATATCGTTATACCTACACATTATATATGTATACCGGGTCGTCCGCTTTCAATTATCATTTTAAATATGTTATTTTGATACTGATATGTTTTTGTCAGTATCTCACCTCCGAAAACCAAAATGAATCGATTAAGCTTCTCGGCATGGGCCTTACAGAAGCCGTTTTTATATCGCCGAATATGTCAAACAAACAAAATTGACGTTTTTGAGGATTGGCATGTTGTTATTGTCCTTCATACATTTTTTTAAGTCTCGAAAGAAATACAAGTGATTCGTTATTTTTTCAAACGATGAATATGTACTTCTTTCCGACCGAAGTACATATTCATCGAGGTACATATTTCATTTTCGGTCGGATATATGTACTTATATCCGACCGAAAATGAAATATAAAGCTGGATTCATCCAAATATTTTTTTATATATTGTTTGACATTTCTATCAGAGAGTGACTGAAGTGATTTTGTCTAGAAAACACTCAGCTTGAATTGGTTTAATTTTAATTTTTTTTCGAACATGCGACATTTGTTTTGTTTGCTTTAATTACTTAAAATTAACTAAAAAATAATATATTTTAACATGTTTTAATAAAGGAAATGTTAAAGTAATAAAATATATAAGTTTACACCAATTTATTTATAATCAGTTGTTGCTTTTTGACCACGTTCTAAAATTAATATGACTTGTTTACTTATGTATTTCATATGACAGCTTTGTTTGTCTGGACAAATTTTTTAAAATAAGTATTTCGTGCTGCAGAAAACTCTCAGTAAAAAAAAATTGTCCGGACAAAATAGCTAAATCGAGCTTAATACTATTTTCTAGGTGGGTGCTTTCAATTTAGAAAATTTTAAATCGAATGTTCACAAACATTTAGAAAATTCTGAGTTTTCTGTAATCTATTACAATATTATTGATGTCGAAGTGTGACAACGACATCCCTAATAAGGCTGAATATGTGCTACTTATTTTATCATTTCGATATCGTTTTTCCTACTTCCAGTTAAATTTGTGATATAAACAGAGTTCCATGCCGGAGCACAAGTTCGTTTCGAAAACTGCAGCGGAACCTCACAAGTTAGAATTCTCCAGAAATAAAAACCTGTGATTTTAGTTTATTTAAAGTTCTGATATAATAACTATAGGCCTTATATAGCATTGTTGTAAATTAAAACAGCTTGATTTGTTTTCCTAAAGTAAAACCGAGTTATACTTTATGGTTGTATATGGAGATTTTTAGGTCCTAGAAACAAAAAACTTTAGCCTTAGCCGAGATTGCAAACTACTACTCTTAACATCTTCTACTGTAACATCCTAAACTATCGTGTTTACATTCGACTAAGAAGGCGGAATATTGCCTTCATTGTCCGAACTATTAACCATGACAATAAGTTTTTTGCCAAACACTGGCTCGACTTAAGTATTATTTTGTAAATTTTGTTTTTGTGCAATTATAATTAAAGATACAATAAATTAAAATGTGTAGTAACAACTTCAATTTTCCTCGTACTCCCATTTACTTTGTAAACATATCGCCTTGTTTAGGTTTTTAAATAAACCATTCCAACCAAATGAAATAAATTAGACTAAAAGCTATTACATGTAATTTAATAACGACTTCAAATAAACAAATATTTAAAGCCAAAAGACCTTAGGTGTTTTAAAGCATAGAAGCAAATCTATAAAACAAATCATATAAAAATAATATTAAAAACAGGTGGCGTCAAAACATTTATCAAATTACGAACGAAGGTTTTCACAATTGTACTAGTTGCAACTGATTTACCTGATATGGAAATCAATTTACAATCAATTTCAAATCTTATTGAACATCCATTGCCTGCAACATATACAACCTTAAGGCCTAAAATAAAGCTAAAGACAGCCAGCAGTTTCCAATATAAAGTTTAACCACGCATTATTAAAATTAATTAAGTTGTGTATATTTAATATAAAACACAAACACAAAAAAACAAAAATTAATAAATTTTATTTAAGCCAAATAGGCGTATCATGCAAGGCAATCTTCCAAAACCAACTACAACACTAATTCACAAATTTTAACAAAAAAAAAATTATCCAATAAATAGAACATCTATTTAAACGCCGGCGCCAAAAAAAAATTGCAAAATAAATACTCAATAAAGTCATAAATCATAAAAAATTGTTTGTTTAATTAACAAATAATAATAAAAAAAAAATTATACAAAAAAGAAAATGTTATGATTCACTGAAAAAAACACACCGAACAGTTTCTTTTTTTAAATTTTCAAATAAAAATATTAACATACGAGCGAACGAGCATGTACTTTTGTTTGTTTTTTTCATTATTTTATTGTTAATAAAATTTATTTATTAGTATTTTATTGTATTTTCTACGTTAAATATTTAAAAACTTTGATTGTATTTGAATTGTTGCTGTCTTCCTAACATTTATGGTCATTGCTGAATTTATTTCAATTTATTAACAAAAAGAAAAAATAAGTCTTTTGTGCATTTTTTGTATTGTTTATTATGACACAGTCATAAATTTATTACTTTATTTGGTTAAATTTATGTAGCGGGTGTTAATTTAAAACTAGTTTTGGTTTTAACATACATTTGATGAAAATATTTGCATTAAGTATAGCAACATGTTGACGCAACATTAAAAAGAAACCTACATCTCCATCCCCAAAAGTACTTTACTAAAAATCAACACTTCTATCACCAAAAATCTGTTAAAAATATTCTGTACAAGTTTAAGCGAGATTTGGCAAATAGTATATCGCCAGGTGAAATGCAATCAAAAATAGCGCTTTTATTACCAAAAAAAAAAAAACAAAGAGACGTACAGCCTAGTATAGTTTTAATTTTACAAAGTTTTTTGCTTCTCCTGTAAAATTATCTTTTTGTTAGTTACAGCAATATGCATTTTAGCTAACGATATACTCAAGGCACTGCATGAGCACACAAAACGAAGCTCCTAAGAAGCTCATTAAAATATTTCATTAAATTCATGTCTATTCATTACACACGAGTAGCAATTATTGGAGAATAATAAACAGCGAAGTCCAGCGAGCTTAATGCGATAAGCTGGCAGAGTTTCCATAAATCTGAGTTTAAACACGAAAACGTTTGGTAGCATATTACGGGTGGAAAAGAGAGCATCGTTTTTATGACGAAATTCTTGGTTGACATTTACTTTGTTGAAATTGTTTTTGCTTTTTGAAATTTGCTTTAATAATAATAAAATGTTGCAGACAACATGTTCGTTTATGTGAACGCAAATAAAAATAAAAAAACAAAAGAGAATGCCAATGTTTTTGTTTTAAATGTTCGCCCATCTAAACTGGGACTAAGCAAGTTTGAATTAGTACGAGTAAATGTTGAACATAATAACAATGAACTTGGGCGAGTACAGTTTTATGCTTTGAGTAAAACACGCACACAGTTCGAGTGTACATTAAAAATAAACACCGATTGCAAGCAAAACCTTATCCAAAAGATCTACACAACTGCTAAACAAAAACAGGAGACGAGTAAACACGACGCTCACTAGTATAGTAAGTTGGTTTTACTCGGTGAGCTTATTGAGTTTCTGATAGGAATAGAGGTTTGCTCACTAATAAATAGTATGGTATGAGTAGGCATATGTTCAGTAAACTCAGTAAATTTGTGTTCAAGTATGATCACTTGTTCATGAGCTTATGGGCACTTTCATTAGATAAGCTTGCTCATGCAACTGTTCAATGTATTCAACACCTATTAAGGTGAAATTCGACGGGAAAAAGTAAGTTTCCTTTTATTATTTTTAGGAAAGGCTTGATAAATATTTTTTTAAATTTGTAGCATAAATAGCAGTCGTAACAAAATGTTAAGGTAAAATCCATTGTGTTGCCTCTAGCATATGTGATGCCGTGAATTCTAGTCGCTCCATAAGAGTTCGCCACGATAGAAATAATCAACAAATGCATGAAATATTTAAATAATCGGAGAATAAAACTGGGAGAGGTGGCCGAGAGATAGGCGTTTTCTTTAATCGGATACAAGACATTTTACAATAATATTTGGACAAGACTCGATTATAAGGGCAACTATGTGTTAATATTAAAGGATTGTCTGACCATGTTGAACCCTTTTTACAACCGCGGACTTAACATGGTCCTATCACAAGGCACTACACGTAGATTCCCTCCAACTACTAGATACACTTTATAGACCTTACCTACGACTAATTCCTATATTTAGACTTAAGCCTAGTACTGTATTCGAATTTGTGGAAAATTTAACATTTATTAGATCATTTGGAAAATTTAAAGAATTGTTTTACAAATGTTAACAAAAGCCAGGTGAAAAGCTTTTGTTTAAAAATTTCCGCATGAAATAATGTCCATTTGCTTTATTTCACAGCTTTGATAAAATGTTTCCAGAAACATTTCAATGTTTTTCCACAGCAAAAACAGAGTACTACTACTGCAACATTTGTTCATGACTATTTTATAAAAATTTTTTATGTAGATTCCCTCCAACTACTAGATACACTTTATAGACCTTACCTACGACTAATTCCTATATTTAGACTTAAGCCTAGTACTGTATTCGAATTTGTGGAAAATTTAACATTTATTAGATCATTTGGAAAATTTAAAGAATTGTTTTACAAATGTTAACAAAAGCCAGGTGAAAAGCTTTTGTTTAAAAATTTCCGCATGAAATAATGTCCATTTGCTTTAATTTCACAGCTTTGATAAAATGTTGCCAGAAACATTTCAATGTTTTTCCACAGCAAAAAAAGAGTACTACTTCTGCAACATTTGTTCATGACTATTTTATAAAAATTTTTTATGTATGTAATTTGACAGCATTCCGCATGAAAAACTGAACAGAGTAGCAGGCTTTCGTTTGAAAAAAGCTTTCAGATTAATATATTTAAAATTCTATTTTAAATTGTTCAGCAATATGTAAAAACTGCTGCAAAAATTTAAATAAAATAAAATAATTGGTGTTTCTATTTCTTATTTTGTGTTGATGTGATGAGAAAAAAACCAACTAAATTTTGGTAAAATAGCTTTAGTGTAAAAATAAATTTTTTCTAAAATGTATGCCTAATTAAACTTATTTTATGTATATAAATACATACATACCTTTTGTATGTAATACATTACAAGTTGTCTTGCTTGTGCAAATTTTAGTGATTATTTGAATTTCACTTTTTTATATACAAATTAATATATGGATGCTTTTGCTTTTATTTAAATTATAACAAATCATCATTAATATTTATTATGTATTTCTGTTTTCAATTTTCAAAATGATAACGACAGAGAATTTAATTTTGCGCCAATTATGCCACCACAAATAAAGATTTTTTTAAGGCGACTTGATTGTTTTTTATAAAAAATTCATTTACATTGATTTATTTATTAATTAATAATTTAATTACAATTAAGATTTGATTGTATTGTGAACTGTATACGATTTACTAACTATTTGTAAAGAAGACAAATTGTGATTCAAAACTTTATCATTTGTAGCAACATGTTGCAAGAGATCAAATAAAGTATATATTGTATATGGTCTTTTGGAAATGAGATATTTTTGCGGGAAAAAGTATCCTATATTAGAATCAGGATACTAAGGTACCTCCTCACAAATTTTTTTTTGTAAATCCATCCAGTAGTTTTTACGTGATGCGAACACAGACAAAAAGACAGACAGTAAATGAATTACTATTTTATTATATGTATAGATAACACTGTTATTTTCTGCAAAATTTTAGGAATATTCCATTGTGTTTTACAGCATATTATGTTCTTAACAGCTTGCAAGGGCATATTTTCTTGTGAGAGAAATTGTTTTAGCTGCAATTAAATTTTTAGCAGTGAAGGTCTGCTTTAATATGCTGGGTAAATTAAATTAGAATATAATTTGTAATTGTATTGTAACATTAAATAAATAAATAATATTCAAAGGATATTAATAATAGCATGCTTTTAGGGTTAACTTTATTATATTTTTATCTAAAAATTTTCAAGCAATAAAACTGAAACACCCCTTTTTTGCTACAAATAATGTTGACAAATCAAAATCACAAACGTTTAAGCTAAAAACCTACGCACTCTTAGTTTAGAAGTGGATAAAAAAAAGAAGCCTAACGGTGCCATTAAGCAGACAGTCACGGTTTATTAAGTACGTAAACAATATAGTTTTTTTTTATGAAATGTTTGCTTTAATTAATTACTCTTAACAAATAATTATAGTTAATAAACAAGAATAAAAAAATATGCATAAATTATTTATTTTAAATCATAAATAATTCATAACTAAATTATGTATGTATGTGTCTGTATAATTGCTAGTCAGTAGTGTATGAAAAATTTACTTGTTCACACTGCAACAGAACAACAGAAAGTCTTTAAATGAAGCAGTTTTTATAAGGTTTATTTAACAGTTTTTTTTTGTTAATAATTTTTTTTCTTATTTTTGTTTTTTATTTTATTTAACATTGACACAATTTGCTTTAACAGCAAAACGACATTATTAAGATTATAATTAAGTAAATATCTTATAAAATTCACAAGATAAAGGCAAAGAGAAACAAATCATTCGTCATATCGTTAGGTGAAATGAAAAACCACGTAGAAGACATATTTATTTCTTTAAAGAAGAAGGAAAATATATTCTAATTTTAATTGTATACTTGTAATAACATTCTATTGATTTTCCCTTATAATTGCTATGATTTTTATAAAAAAAATTCTAAAAATCAGGGATGATTTCTATTATTATCAATAAAAATCAGTTATGTGCCTTTGCATTCCAGCTAACGTTATATTAATTATTTAAGGCTAAGACTATTAAATAATGGAATACGTAAGAATAATTATTCAAAAAATAGAGAGACGAGCATCAAAATTACGAATAATCTGTAAGCAGTAATAATAATATTGAGCACGTTCATTAGACGTAACTGTTGGGCAACGGTTGAGTATTTGTCTTAAGCTCTGTACAGAAAAATATACAGAAAACGTCTAAAAATCGCGTGAACTTACAATTGTTGTCTTACAATATTGTCGGATAAAGCATTGTCAGACTTCAAACTAAAAATAATATTGCCAGATATGTGACAATCGTGTGTCAGCACAATGTTAGGTCTGACAATATTTTAAGATCTGACAACCGTCTGTATAGAGCTTTAGAAACGGGTTGTTGACTAGTTGCGTTCAACGCAACAGTTGGGTATTATTTGTATCATAAAATATTTTATCTACCTCAAGTCAACATGTTGTGCTCAGCTTAAATAGCTAATAGAAGAGAGTTATACCGTTTCTTATTCATAATTTAAATTCGGATAAAGTAATTAATTTAGTTAATTTAAATTATTTCTTTCTTTCCTCTTTTATTTTTTTAAATTTTTTACATTTATCAGCTCTTCATTTTGCAGTATATTTCTTTCAAGCCGTTTCTAGGACGTAACTGTTGAGCTCAAGAGTTGGCAACAGTTTCGTAGCAGTTGAGCTCAACAGTTACGTCGTATGAACCTGCCCATTATTGTGTGTATGAGAACTCCCTTTAATTTTAATTTCAAGTGTCTGTCTACTACAGTGGCGGCCGGTAGCAGGCTCCCAGTTAAATCTTGTCTCCGCTAGGAGGCTGGGTAAATTAGGTATACAAAAATTCTAGATACTACAGGAAATCAAAAGGCCCGAGAGAATCTGAGAGCGATAAACAAGGAAGCATCACAAGAGATAAAGGGGTCAGATTTAGAAGGAACTCCGACTTTAATTGGCCGGAATAGACGGAATACCTCTCAAGATGTAGACGGGTTACTCACTAAAGGCGCTGCTGAGGGAATAGCCTTTAGATAGGAAGTCCAGATATAATAAAAGTAACTTAATTATTTAATATTATGCTAATTACCCATAACGTTTTGTAGTAAAAATGCAATTTATTTGTTGGGGGAAAGAGCTAGTCCCTATACGCATTTCACTGGTTGCTCAGGCCAGATCATCAGGAAACCTTTTTCCTCATTTTAGAGAAGCCAAAAATACTCTATAAGTAATAAAATTCTACAAAACACAATGAGAATTATGCATGTTAATAGAATAATATTTATTTAGAGTATTTAGAGTATTTTTGGCTTCTCTAAAATTAGGAAAAAGGTTTCCTGATGATCTGGCCTGAGCAACCAGTGAAATGCGTATAGGGACTAGCTCTTTCCCCCAACAAATAAATTGCATTTTTATTAAAAAACGTTATGGGTAATTAGCATAATATTAAATAATTAATATTTGAATTCCCAAAAAATTTTTATTAATAAAAGTAACTTAAGCTGGATAAATGTTTTGGTGACAGTTCGTAGTAACTTCAAGTATCATCTAGCCAAGTTGCAAATCGAAGAAGGTACTACTGTACCTGGAAAAAGCTGACAATGTAGCACTTAGCGTTGTGATTGGCCAGAATAGGTCTTAGAACCACGGGCAGACACATATTAACGTGAATGTCATAGACAAATGCTAGCAATTAGTAAAGGATTCGTGATGAGAGAAAAGCTCAACAGGGATGATTGATGGTAAAGAGTAAGTAGCACGGGATTTAACGAAAGTAAGGTACCCTAGAATTATCAATAAGATGCTGGAAATCATTGGAAAGAATATTTTTTTTTTAAATTAGGTAACTAATGAAAACTGGGAAAATTTTTTTCTTTTATAATGTTAATTTGCTGGTCATTCTTCCTTAGCATTCTTCGTATCTATCTACTTTGAGTAGTATTTAGTTGTAAACATCATCAATTTAATAAACCAAACTCAGATAATAGAATACTAGAAATTGTATTCAATCACCTATCGTCACTTGGTGAAATTAAATTATATTTAGAATAATTTTAAATTGCCCTCGTAAGCCAATATTTATTCTCACATTAGCTGTGCCTGCCGCTTCGTGAGCGTCCTTGCAATATTTTGTTCGATTTTGCTTTAAAATCAATCCACAAGTGCCGCCTTAAAAAAACTTAAAAAAGCGCCATCTGTTAGTGGTTAGTGCTTTAGTTATGGTTTATGTATTTACTTTACTACTAAAATAACTTCGTACTTTCACTGCCTTTTCTCCACTTACTCTTGGAAATAAGATAGTTTTGCGGAAAAAAGGATCCTATATTGGAATCAAGATACTAAGGTACCTCCTCACAAAACTTTGTTAAAATCCTTCCAGCAGTTTTTACGTGATCCGAACACAAACAGAAAGACACACAGACAGGAAATGATTTACTTTTTTTATTATATGTTTAGATTATCATAAATCAAAAGTATACATACCCACCCAATCAATCATGGCTTATACTTATGTTAAAAATGTTTTCTTTTTTTTAAAGGTAGTCAATACTTTAAAATTTCACTGTTTTGTGCGCATCAGCAACTGATCGATATTTGCACAAAAAAAACAAACACAGTACAGAAATTCCTGACATTGTTCAACAAAAAAAAAAAAAAAAATAAAAAAAAAAACAAAAAAGCAAGATACATTTTAAAAAGAATGTACATAAAATATTTTAAAAGTTTTGTTAAAAGTGAAGTTAAAAATTTGTAAGCTCAGTTTTTTGAACTGTTAAAAAAATTATTTTAGCGTGATCAAAATAAAAATTAACCATAAAATCAGTTAAAAAAGTTAAAAAGAGATTAAATAATTTTTTATATTCCACAAAAATTTGTTATGTTTTATTAAAAACATTTTACTCAAATATTATTGTAAAAAAAATATTTCAAGACTTATTTAATATTAGTTGTGCCCGTAACGTCGTAGGTGTCCTGACAATAGTTTGTTCGATTTTGCTTTCAATTAACACCTATCTAATTTCAAGACTTTTATAGTGCATCAGTTATAGTTTATGTATTTTCTTTATACCCATCTCTGGATAAAATTTATATAAAATTCTAAAAAAATTTAAGAGTTTTGAAAATAGTGTTTAAAATCTCACGCTGACAAAAATAAAAGTTACTATCAAGTTTGCAGTAGATTTTACGTGATGCGAACACAGACATTTGGATTACCAACTGCAGAAGCAACAAAATTTTCAACAAAAAAATATCCATATAAAGAAATAGTCCTGTTACAGTTTTATTATATGTATAGATAATAGACAAACAACTTAAATAATTGGCCACGTGCAAGTCGGACTCATACTTTCCAAAATTTTCTACATGTTTTTGTAGTTACCAACACTTATTTTCGTACTCACAAATATTAAAAAAAAAAAAAAACATTATATATACTGCAAAAAATTCTTTTAAAATTTTTGGCTGTTTAAAAATGTTTAAACTAATTTCAAATGTATGCTATAAGAGAGGCAAACGGGAGAAGGCAAGGAAGAGTCTTAAAATGTGCTTGGTCCTATTTATAATTTAAAAGGCTAAGTTGGGCAAGTAATAGTTTTAATACTTTTATAAAAGCGATTCATGATCTCAAAATAGTTTCTGGCCTCCAAAGGCGCAGGCGGCGAATTAATTATACCATGGCGTTGTGTTTTATACAGATAATACCCGTCTAGGGCATGTTTTCTGGTATAATGTAGAGAGCTGAATTGTCATATACTAATAGGTCGATTATGGGTGGCTACCCAACCTGAGTTGCGTTGTGAGTTGCCAAAACTGTATTACGTATGGCAACTGGCAATTAAAAGTTGTTAATTTTAGTTGCCAAATTGGCAACCATACATTTGTGGTTGCTGTTGATTTTTGTTATCACAGATTAAGCAAAAAAGTCGGTAAATCTGAAGAAAAATAGATTTTTTCATAAAATGTTCTATATTTAATATTATACATTCATTAAATGTTTTTTTAGTTTTAGATTTAAACATTGTAGAAGTATCAAAAATATACACTTTTAGCATTTCATTTGAGAAAAGGAAAATAATCTACATACATGTTTTCTTTAGGAAATAACCATTTTAGTTATATTTTATTTTTATTTACTTTCAATCACTATTTTATTGCTTATTTATTAGAAACTTTTTGATTATATACATTTATTTCCAGTTGCTAGACTGTCAAAATAGCATTATCGATAACTTCTTGGCAAGTTGTACCATTTTTTTCCAGATGCGTTGCCTTTTGACAACGCAACTAAAGTTCAGTTGCTATCCATAATCGACCTATAAATCAAACAATTTAATAATATTGATATTGATATTGATAATATTTAATATTGATTGAAAAATCACTATTTTATTGCTTATTTATTAGAAACTTTTTGATTATTTACATTTATTTCCAGTTGCTAGACTGTCAAAATAGCATTATCGATAACTTCTTGGCAACTTGTACCATTTTTTTCCAGATGCGTTGCCTTTTGACAACGCAACTAAAGTTCAGTTGCTAGCCATAATCGACCTATAAATCAAACAATTAGTTGCCAACTAGTTATTGGTTTAAGGGCAGTAATTAATTTTTACTTTATTTTCTTTTCTTTTTATTATTTAATTTTCTGTTATCGAGATATGATTTTAAAAATGTTAGTCTCTGCAGGGTTAAATAAAAAATTTAAAATTCTTGCCAGACACTTTGACGCTAAAAAAACCTTAAGCATTACGACAACCATAAGACAAATATGCCCAACTCAAAGCTTTTAAAAATGTTCAACACAATAAAACATTTTTTTCTTTCAATTGCCAATTTTGTTGTTTTGTCTTATTTTGATGAAAAATATCCTATCATTACAAAGAGACAAAAAAAAATATACAATCATTAATTACCAAAGCTGACTTATCAATAAAGTATGTACGGGTACATATGTACATACATATGTGTACAATTTTCTATGTTCCCTGTTTAAAGTGATTTATTATCTCTCACCACAATAATACTCGCAATAACGAGGGTCTTTATTCTTCACGTCACTCAATGATCAATATGACAGTTCTATTCATTTAATTATAGCAAAAATATGTTGAAGAATAACAAAACTGTAATATAATAAAGTAAATGGAGGCTGTAATACGAGTAAAACTAAATTAAGCGTCAGTTTAAAATGGAAACAGCAATCAATATACTCGTACAACAATTGCTTTGAAGCAAGTAACAATAATTGCAACATAATCTGTTTTTCATTAAAACAAAAAAAAAAAAAAAAATACAAACAACTGGTCAAGTCGATAATTTACAATTCACAACAATAATAAATATAAAAAACAAAAAAACAAAATATTTCAAATGTTGTCGTCAATACTCAACACTCACACAGAGTTTAGTTGTCTATGACTATTGCAACTGTTGCTTAGAGGTTTTGTTGTTTTGTTTGTTGGTGGGTTGGTGGGTTGGTTTATGGTATTCAAAGAAAAAACAAGTTTGTGTAATTCATACCAAAATTGGCAGAAAAGCGTGTAAAAAGTAATAAATATTTAGCAAAAATACAATAATCATTATACAGTTGATGGCAAAATGCAACAGTTGTATTGTAGTAGCAGTAATAAGTAACTGTTATTTAATAAATTTATTATATTTTATTCCAACTAAACAACAATCAATCTTTTTCTGCTTTAAACAATAGAATCACGAAAATATTTATTTGAAGTTTATTATTGTAATTGAATGCCCAGTAAGTAAAGAAAAGTAAGTAGGATGTAATTTAAAAATCTACTACTGGATTATAAATATGTAAATTTAACAAGGATGTTAAAGTTAAGTCATTAATTCAAAATTTTACAAAAACTTTATATTCCTATAAAAAATGTTTACATACATATTTTAATTACACAGTAGCAGTAGCACGATAAACAAAGAAGACCTTTTTCAAAATGGTGCACCCAGAATTTTCGCAGAAACTGAAATTTTTAGAACTAAAGGGTGAGCTATTTCAGTGTACTTTTTTCAATAGCCTTTTTTGAGAGACCAAGTGTGAGTCGTGTCATGCTGTCATGTTATTTTTGTTTAGTATTGTTTGGCATTTCATATTGGAAAGATTTACGCCCGAATCGCTTCGCTCTATGGGCTCTTGAAAAGTTACAAGAAGATCCGACATTTTCGAGACAAATATTGTTTAGCCATGAGGACCATTTCTGGCTCAATGGGTATGTAAAAAAAACAAAATTTCCGCATTTGGGACGAAGAGCAAGCTGAAGAGATTCAAGAGTTGCCACTTCATTCAGAAAAAAGAACGGTTTGGTGTGATTTGTGGGCCGGTGGAATCATAGGTTCATATATCTTTAAAAATGATGTCGCGCCATGATAACCGACTATTTGATGCATGAAATTGAAGCTCGTGATCGCGGCGATCACATCAATCAATGGATTTATTAAGAGAACATCTCGGTGAGCACATAATTTCACGTTTTGTGCTGGTCGATTGGCCACCACCGTTAGACTTTTTCCTGTGGGGATATGTAAAGTCGTAAGGTTATGCGGACAAACCCGCTTCGATTCATGCCTTAGAGGAAAACATAACGCGTGTCATTCGCCAGTTACCAGTCGAAATTCTCGAACGAGTCATCGAAAATTGAACTCAACGGATGGACCATCTGCAACGGCCAACATTTGATAGATATAATCTTCAAAAAAATAAATGCCAAAGAATCTTCTTTCAAATGATAATAAAAATTTTCCATTAAATTTGAATTTTCTGTGTTTTGTTTTTTTTTTTTCTTTAAAAAAGTAAGGAAACTCGAAATGGATCACCACTTTTATTAAGAAAAATTTTTTTGGTCTTCTTGATATGAAAGTAAGTTACAAAAAAAAAAAAAAAACTTCTTTGCCTTTACTGAAAATTTTATATTTTGTGTTATTTTTAAGTCAGACAAGAATATGGTTCTCACTCAACAATAATATTATCACGTTAAAAATAATATGCTTTGACTACAACCATATTTTATAATTCAATCATATGTTGCTCTTAGATTACGTTTACCTCAGCCATATATTTTCTTTGCGTGTACATGTCCAGTCCTCGATTGAACTGAATAAAACCAAATGAAATAGACACTAAAAAAGCCTTGCCAGAAGTTATTTTCTGAAGTACTGAGCAGTTAAATGTGGACGAGCTGTAATGGTGCTCAGGGAGCATCAAGGCAGGAAAGCAAATAAAGTACTTAGATTCAAACTGAAAGTAGGCTGAGAACTGCTGAAGTAAACGGTGTCTGCGCCGTACTCTTTGATATGACAATTTGAGGAAATTGTCTGTGTTATGTTCCAACCTGTTTATTTTCAGATATTCACTTTTAATTAAGTTAGATAAAATTAAGCAATTAATCATAACGTTATTCGTTGTTTTTTTTTTTTGTTTCTTTTTTTATAAATTGTTTGTTTCTAATAAAACTTAAAAAGAGTTAAACGTAAGTGCGAGTTAGGCTCACACACGTAGGGTTCCTTACTATATTAAGTATGCCTTTAAAACCTCAAGTTGTTCATTTTTTCATGTCTTATGGAGCACCCCTTTCTTTTTAAAATCAAAGTCATATTCGCGAAAATTGCATCGCTATTGGAACACCCTATAAGTTTTAGGAATTGTTGTTATAACGGCCTCTTGTAAAAACTTCAAGAGTCTACTTATTATCGATCAAAATTTAGGTCATATACACGTAAAGCATGTCACTCTCGGAACACCCTTTATTTTTAAGGTTTAACTTAATAGAAGGAATAGATAGAGTTAATTACTGTCTGCAAATTTTAAGTGGTTGCCTCCTATAGCTCAAGAAATAAAGACATAACGGCAAATAACACCTCTCTATCGGAACACCCTATAAGTTTTAATATTTGTTGCTATAGAGGTCAAAGTTTTACCACTTCTGTGAACATTTCAAGAGTTTACCTATTATGGTTCAAAACTCAGGCCTTATACATGCAAATCACGCTACTATCGGAACACCCTTTAATTTTTAGGTTTATTTTTTTAGACTTGTTTATATAGCGAACTAAGTTTTAATTACTGCTTGCATATTTTTAGTGTATTCCTCCTACAGTTCAAGAAATAAACACATATTCGTGAATAACACCTCTCTATCGGAACACCCTATAAGTTTTAGTACTTGTTACTATAGCGGCCACTGGTATACACCTTCTGTGAAAATTTCAAGCGTCTACCTATTATGGCCTTATACATGCAAATCACACCACTATCGGAACACCCTTTAATTTTTAGGTTTATTTTTTATGTTTGTTTATATAGCGAACCAAGTTTTAATTACTGTTTTTAAATCTTGAGTCTATGCCTCCTACAGTTCACGAAATAGGCACATATTCGTGAATAACACCTCTCTATCGGAATACCTTATAAGTTTTAGTATTTACTACTATAGCGGCCACAGTTATACATCATCTGTGAAAATTTCAAGAATGTACCTATTACGGTTCCAGAGATAAAAGGCGCTGACAGACGGACAGACGGACAGACATTGTAGCGAAAACAATAGGGTTACGTTTTTACACTTTCTGTACGGAACCCTAAAAATAACGATCTGGGGCCAAATCACGGCATTTGATATCGTTCGATTTTCCCATCTCTTGAAATTTCGATCGATATCAAATGCCGTGATTTGCCCCCTGGTTAAGCACTAAAGAAATATCTATATGGATATGCTTTCCCCATAGTAATTTGTTTGGATTATTATTTTTTTTAAAAAAATATTTTATGATTTGTTTATAAAATATTTATTTAATACATTTTAAAGAAATTATGCGTTTTTAGAAATAAAAAATGTTATATAATACAATTCCGAATATAATTTTTTAAAGCAATTCATATTTTAGATAATTCTAAACTAATAACACAAAATAAAAAATTGCAACAGTGTCTGTCAGAAATTTCGAATATAACTATAAGTGAATGGAGACACACAAAAACTAGATTTGTTTATATTTTATAGGAAACATGTTACACAACATTAAAATTTATTTATTTATATGTATAAAATAAAAATCGCCCAATCCAGCCAACAATATTTGTTGGGTTGCCCGTTGTGCCCGTGTAACACATAGCCACTCAGTCAAGTGATTGCCAACACGTGTCTGTGACACTTGAATGTAAAAGTTAAGTCATGATGTTTGGGTGTAACTTCTGCCTGGGAGTAAAATTTTGTATAAAAACACAATTGCTTTTTATCGTATAAAAAATTAAAATTATAACTATTCCAATGTTGGAAAAATTCAACTTTATTTTCTTAATACACTCGTATTTACAATTCCAACACACTCCCAAAAAAAGAGTTTGATTAAAAAAAAAGCAGAAATACGTCAACGAAAATAAGCTGCTATGTATGTGCTATGTGTATATATTACCAAATACTTCCGAAGTAATAAATTTTGTGTTTATATACCAGACTATCATCAGTGACGTTACCAAAACTGCGACGAAAATGTCAAGACAAATTTTAAGCAACAGCGAGACAGCAACACTGATTTGGAAAATAAAAACGAGGTGTTTCCGTCATCCAATATTTGTTTTTATTTTTAGTGGTGATCACACACAAATTCACACACTTATAGAGCAGCAGAGACAGCAACAGTGATTTCTAAATTAGGCCTACACAAGTTGCAATTAAACTGCAGTCAAACATCTCAACTCTGATAAAAGAGCTGCTCTCTCAAGACAATTTTGAACACAGAATAAATTAATGATACAAAATAAACATGGGAAAATATAAATAATACAAAATACACAAAAAATTACGTATTTAGAAGACACACATCTGAAAAATATATATCTGTACATATATTGAGGTAAGTTCGAATATATTGTACTCTACAATGCACTAATATGGAATGAAAAAAGTATAAATAATCCTGTTATAGCCTGAAGTAATGAAGGAGTAAAGGTGCCTCGTGAGTAAGTAAAGGTGCCTTGATGAACTAGTAGGTAGTGTGCTAATCTATCAGTAAGGGGTCGTGGGTTCGATTCCCACCAAAGACTCTGGAATTTTTCACTACAAGTTGGCAGGAGAACCAAGAAGGAGCTTGGTTTTAATCTGGGTGACTACAAATGATTAACTGCGTACAGGTCACGGACTGTCAAGTATTATCTGGCCAATTTAAAAATCCAGGTAAGACAATAATTGCGGACTGTGCCTGGAAATAGGCTAACATAAAAAGGCTTTGAACCACGGACAGACACATGTTAAAGTGGAAATGCTCTAGAGACCTTAGCCTTTAGCAAAATGTTGAGATGAGGAAGAATTTCGACATGCATCAGTTTTTATTCTAAAAACACTACAGTCGAATATAAAAGGCTAGTGACAGCACGAGACTCAATGAAAGTAAGGTATTGGTAAATTTCCGGTCAGATACCAGAAATCATTGAGCAACGAAACGGGTCGAAAAGGGACCCATTAAGTTAGTTTCGGTAAGTTTGCTTCGGTATACCCCCTACAAAAAAAACTGTAAAGCAAATATTCATTTAATTTGACAACAAAATCTTTTTGCAAACCTGTCTCGATTAATTAGTTTACTACTAATATTTTTGATATTTCCTAACTATCGATAATATCCAATCAATACCTTATATTGCATTTTAACGACATTTAACTCGTCTACTCAAATTAGTAAAACTGTTACTAATGCTCTTAAGATCTCGTATTAAACGATAGTAAATAATTAGTTGTTTGAGAGGTACTGCGACCACTGTTTTACTCCTTCAAATTTTTGAGTCCTTAATTCGCTTTAAAAACAAAGTTTCTCACACAAAGTTTGAAACCCCTTAATAAAGTTCTTTAGGTATACGACAATAAACATTGACTTCGTATTATATTTTTACTTTCCAATCCTGCTGAATGATTACTACTACTTCGATACGCAAAAATAATTAAAAAACCATTTATATCTGACTAACCTAAACATGGGCGTAAGGCGTAACGACGTCTAGCGCCTAGCTTTGAACACACCTAAATAAGAGCGCAACATTTTGTAATAAACGGTAATGTTATCATATTTTGTTTAGTAAAATCTAATAAATTAAGGTGCAAAATAGAGATAAAATCGCTAGATAAAGCAGAAACTAGCTAAAATAAAATAAAAACTAGCTAAAAATAAATTAAGGCGCAAAATAGAGATAAAATCGCTAGATAAAGCAGAAACTAGCTAAAATGGCACCACTCTTACACAAAAAAAAAAAAATAATAACATTTTGTTTGTACCCAACTTCACTATCTAATGCTCTGTCACAATTGGATTTTACAATTGCCAATGGTGTGCGTTGACGCCGCTATTTAGGTTTGCTTCATACATTTTGTATGTACATGAGAATTTTTGACAGTTATTTTACGCCATACGCTCTTGTTTAGCTTTAGCAGTATGTCATACAAATTAGAGTAATTTTTTCTTCTGAATTAAATTACCAAGTGCAACCTTCTTTATGATTACTGGAGAGATTATGTAAGTTTGCAATGAAGTTGGAGGCACAAAGTTTGAAGAAAATAGTTTTTCAAACTACATAATATCACTATGATGAGCGCTACCACTCATAGCGCTGCAATCGAGTAAATTTTTTCTGTTCCTTTATATTAATAAATTGCTTTTCCAATATTATAGGGATCTATTATGTTATAGTTTTCGAGATATACGATAATTTAAATTTACTTTGTATTATAGATATCGCACCCACTGTTTTCCATCTAAGCAATTTGTAATTCAACGGGTAAGAAAAATTCGGATATTAGTTTTATCACTCATACGATGTTATTTTTTTTTTTTTTTTGTATGGGCACGATTACAGTCCAATCCAGCTTTTTTACTTTGGTTTACCGACCAATTTTTAATACAACCAACCGGTACCTGGGTAAAAACGAAATCCCCGCGAAATTCGATGACATTAGTTTCATTAGTCATACACAGAAAAAATTGTTTTCTCCTATTAACTGTTTCAACTAGTTTCAGATACAAAATTAATTAACTTTTTAATTGACTCAATTGTAAAATTAATTAAGGTTGAATTCAATAATATTTCAATTAAGTAAATAATTGAATTAATTAAAAAGTAATTTAAAGTTGTGTCTGAAACCAATCAAAGCCTTTAATTGGTGCAAAAATTTTTTTTCTGTATAGAAGTTATGATTTATTTTTTATTGTAGTGGGCATGATCAATTCCGCCCAATTGATTTTGCTCCTTAGTAATAAAATTAAAATCAAAGACTAAAGGCCAAAGGCTATATGAAGAGTGCCACGCCTACTATTCCGTTACTATTTATCAACACTATTAACTTTTCAATGAGAAGAGGTGTTCGATCATATATCCGGTTTTAAATCAGGCTCATAATATCTGGTTAGAGTGGACCTCAATTTGGTATAAGTTTAAAGATGTTTGTCGAATAATGATTAAAAATATTTTTACAATAACTAAACTCTTTTCTAGAGTCGTTTTTACAAAAATTGTGGTAAATATATCTAGTATTTGTTCAAACGATATAAAAAATGCTGCTGTACATCTTTGGCAACTATTGGTTTTCCTTCGGTGCAAACATATGCAGTATCCCATAGTACCTTCTGCATTTACAATAAAGTTGTAGGGCATAAAAGCAATAAACAACTCAGCTGTGATTTTAACATTAAGCAGTCATGATAATCATATTTATTGGTATCTGATGGTTGTTTGTGTTCCAACAGCAATAAAACTAGGTGGGGGTTCATTTAGTTCTGTTTGGTGCAACAAAAAAAAAAAAAAATAATAATAATAAATGATGTTAATTTTTCCATGAGTTGCTGCAATAATAGCGTTTGCAACTGCAGCTGATGATGGTTGCGGTTGATCATCATCATTGTCATGCAGTTGTTATGTGATTGCAGAGTTATGGTTTTATTTTTTGTTTGTGTTAATATTTATATTGCACCACTGAATTTATTTCAAATTCACTGTTTATAACACTACATGTTGTAGTTGCCATTACAAGCTGTTGTTACAACAAACAAAAAAAAGAGATCAAACGCTTGTAGCGTTATTTTTATTTTTTATTTTTTTTTTCGCCATAGGAAACACGTTTGACAAACATGGCAATTTTATTTTTGTTTTAGTTTATTGGATTTAATAGTTTCAATTGCATTAATGCAAATCTGTATTTTTTCTATTGCCGTTTTAAAAATGACAAATAGAGAGGGAGAGAGAGAGAGAGGGGGGATGACAGATTAATGGAAAAATTTGTTTAAACAATAATGTGTTGTAATACAATTTGAGTTTTGAAATTTTATGTGGGCTTACACTATCTCGAAAAGAAGAATAAATTTAATTGGATACTGAAAAATTTATGTATTTTATAAATTAAGAATCCGTGAAAAGTTAAAATATAGGTTTACTTCGAGAGTTTTTAGAAATATAGGCTTTTTATCAAAGTTGAGTTGTACGATTTTTTTTACGATTTTTTAAAGCTGAAAAGACAATTTTGTTAATTTTAATCGGGAAATTGACGATTTTTTCTTAAATTGACCTGGCAGCCCTGAATATAGGCCTTTTATCTGTTGTTCTACACACAAAAATGTTTGAAATGACGTGGTTTTAAATCGGTTAGCTAAGTGACTGTGATTTCAAATCAGTTACATATTTTTGCGAGTTCTTTTTTAATTTAATTCCAAACTTCTTGAAAATTTTTTTATTTTTGTATTCAAATTAGGTAATATTTGTAAGCATAACATAAGAAAATTATTTTTTTCAAAGACTCTGTCGGTAGATTATATGTTTAGAAAGTACAACTATCCTTGCCAAAGACAGAATTGCTATGGCCCGCAAATAACGTCTTAACACTCCCAGTTTTACACTACTTTCATTTTAAACCCACTCGAGTCAACACTGTTACCCTAGGATCTTGAGGTTGATTTTACTTTAAGTATTAAATTAAATAGATTCAAAACAACAATAAAAACCAGAGATTTTGTTACGTTTTAAATATTTATGTAATATTTAAAATCACATAGAAAATACAAATTTATGTGATTTACAGAAAAGGGTAAATTCAAAACGGTTTGTGATTGAAATCACTTGATTTTTGGAACAGCCCTCATAATAAAAATTGTTTTATTTTATTGAACGAAACACGTCTTGAGATGTATTTAAATATTCCAGATAGCTACAACATTCGATAGGTTTAAAGAGTCTACAAAAACTTGAAGGGATTTAGACGTTTAATCCTAATCATTCCACGACTCAAAGTCATCATTTATATTAAATTTTTTTTTATTCCGTATTCAACTTTTTTAAGTTTATATTAACAATTACTCTAAAAAAATAAACATTTGTAACTTTAGAGTTATTCGTATCAGTGTTGGGACCTGACCATGTACATCTAAATTGTTCCGCCCCAACGATGAAATTGTACCAAATCAGCATCAATTGTACCAACATTTGGCATTAAGTGAAAAAACAAATAAAATATGTGTACATACAATAGCTCGACATTAAAATAGGACAAATCAAAACATTTATTGTAGAGCTCGAATAACTTTCCTTGAGTTTTGGTTTTTGTGTTGTTAATTTACTAACAAGTATTTTGCCAAAATAGTTACGTATTTCATAATCAAAATTAGCAGATACCATATTCTGTAATTCTCGTAGCTAAATCTATCGCTAAAATTCCAAAAATTTACAAACAAATTATGAGTGTTGTTGTAAGAATACTTTTTAATTTAGCTACGAGAATTACAGAGTATGGCACCAGCTGAATACTCTACAATTTCCAAAAAAGTATTTGAAACTCCACCAATGCCACCGGATCTTAATCCGACAGAGGGAGCCACGAGTCATTTGAAAGAAGAATTAAGGAGTCAGCTAATAAAAAATATATCAGCTGAATACTGTCCCAAACTGGTTGAGGCGATGCAAAAACGTTTAATGGCTAAAGTTCAGCAAAAAGGCCTTGCAACTAAATTACCTAACACTTATGTATACGTACTATAAAATTCCAGAAAAGAAATCAAGTATGTTGCAATTTAGCTAGTTCTAGACAGGGTTGGAGAACTATGAAATTTTAAATGATTATTATTGAAGGAAAAAGTAAAAAACAGTATTGACTAAAGCCTAGTACTCTATTCGAATTTGTGGAAAATGTTGAGCACCATTTATTATTATTATTTCAAAAGGAAAATTCGACATTTAAAATGTGGTGTCTATCTCGCGATTTGGAAGAATTTTACGATTTTATTCCCTTTAAATATACCACATTGTTTTACAAAATTTTCCACAAAATGTTTTAGAAAAAATTCATCATGAAATAATTCCCATTTGCCTTATTTCACAGCTTTGGTAAAATGTTGCCAGAAACATTTCAATGTTTTTCCACAGTAAAACCAGAGTACTACTTGTGCAACATTTTTTCATGACCTTTTCTTACAAATTTTTTATGTACATATGTAGTTTGACAGCATTCCACATTAAAAAAATTAACAGAATACAGGGCTTTAATAAAAAAAAATTATTTAATAAATTTTATACAAAATTGTACCAAAGAAGCATAAAGTGTACCAGTGTACCACTGATGTGTCGATTGTACCAAATTTGGTACAATTGTAGCACAAATCCCAACACTGATTCGTATTACCAATCTCATCCTCTTAAAAAATATATCATATTATACCACGATGCAATTATGTTACGTTATACTGCAGAATTAGCGCGTTATAAACCCAAGAATAAAGAAAAAGAAGAAATGTTTGCTTCAATTAAAGGCTTTTATTAGATTCAGGTACAAGTTTTATTAAATTTTTAACCCTTTCCTACCGGCTATTACATAAAGTAAAAAAATATTAATTTATCTTTATTATTATGTAGACATTATTAATGAAACTAATTTTTGTATTTTTCAAAATTTTATTTTGACTCTAAGTATTACTTTTAGGACCTAGACTTATAAGTACCGTCAGTCTATTAGTGTCGGATGAAAAAAATAAAATATAGGTATTATTGAAAAAACGTTAATTGTTTGCCTCATGATATTCCGCAAAACAGTTTTTCTTTTCGTTCAGGCATAAAAAAACATCACAGTGAGAGCACTTGCAATGAGGCTTAGATTGTACCTTCTTCATGCTACATACTTCACATCTCCCTCTTCTTTCCACAAGCACTGGCCAATGAATACCTCTGTTACCAAGCCTTACATCTTTCAATGTGGAGAAGTCAATTCTGAGCCTTTTGTTTGAACAAGGACTTGAAACATTGTCTTTGGATGTTCGTTTTTTCTTACTCAGATCTTTCATAGTCATTAAACCTTGGGCTACTGATCGTCTAAAATCTTTGACTGTAGATTTTTCAATTATAAGTCCATGTACAACATATGCATTTACAAAAGCGTATTCTAGTATACCCCAAAATATTCTATGCCACCATTTTGGCGATTTACGGTCAATGCAATAGAGTGCTCTTAATCGATCAGCGGTATCAACACCTCCCATATATGCGTTATAATCCTTAACAGACCTAGGACAAATAACCGTAGACTTGGTTCCATTCTTCTCCTTTCGTAAAACAGTAGTTTCTTCGTTGCCGTGAAAATTTGATACAAAATGAACTATTTTATTATCCTTCCACTTCCAGTAGCCAATATTGAGATCTGAAAATCTGTAATCATATTCTCCTCTTTTTAGTTTGGAGTCGTTTATCATGTTACTGGGAATACCCTTACGGTTTGACCTTATTGTACCGCATCCAAAAGTTTTTTCATTTTTTAACTTTTCGAGTAAAGAAATTGAGGAGAAAAAGTTGTCAAAATATATAACTTTTTTATTTCCCCATTCTTGTTCAGTTAACTCCAATACTACTCTTTCCCCCAATGAATATTTAGAAAACTTAGCGCTGATTTCATCGTCCCTTCCTTGGTATATAATATATTTTTTTATAAAACCTCTCTGATCTGCCAAAAACCACAACTTGTACCCTCTTTTTATGAGTTTCATGGGCAGATACTGTTTGAGTACAGACCTGCTCTTGAATTTTATCATAGATTCGTCTACACCTAATTCTCTGGTTCCATGATAACACTTATCAAATTTGCGTTTTAGCTTGTCCACCACAGGTCTTATCTTATATAACTTGTCCTTACAATTGGGTGGTATGCTTCAATTAAAGGCTTTTATTCGATTCAGATACAAGTTTAATTAATAGATAGAATCATTTAATTGATAGAATCATTTTTCTATTAAGAATATTTTTTTTTTCTTTTCTAAATAAGATTTAATTGAGTCAATTAATAAAACCAATTTCAATCTGAAACTAATTACTTAATTAAATTTTTAATTGATGAAATTTTTTTCTATTTAGAATAGTATTTTTAATATTTTTTGTTCTTTCCTAAATAACAATATAATTGAATCAATTAACAAAGTTATCAAATTTGAATCCGAAACTAATTAACACCTTTAATTGATTCGATAATTTGATTCTGTGTATCGAATGTCTAGAAATCGATATCAAATGTTATGTCCAGTGTTACCATTTGTGAAGATTTATCTTATTTTTTAAGTTTTTGGGATACCAAAAACAAACAAAAATATTTTTTAGCTAAATAAAATATTTATAATTTTGAAAATTTTAATTATTATTAGTCGAACTGTTTTATGTATTACATACAATGAAAATTTATAATCAAGCTTAAGTTCGTTTTTATTCTCTCTAAGAAAGAATTAATTAAATTACAAATTAGGTGATAATATTAAAGAAAAATTGGGAAAATTTAATTTTTAGACACCAGCACGAGTGGAATGCACATTTTCTAGACAGCCACGTCCGTCATCAGCACTACTTGTATTTAATCTACTTAGGGTAGTGTTTTAGTTGTAAGCATCAACTATTTAACCAACCAAACCCAGATAAAGGAATACGAGAAAACTTGTATTCAATTATCAATCGTCAATTGGTGAGAACGAAGTCTACCACTACCTTAAGCTTCCCTCTTGATGAATATTTTTTCTTTAATATTTACCACCTATATTTTGTTGTTCCTTCAGCGAACCTTCGGTTAGCAATGAAGTTACTTTTTCTTTATTTGTTTTACTTTTATAGAAATGTGATATTTAGTACTTATAGTCTATTACTTAGCTGAATTTGATATCAGTAAACCATTAAAAAAGATTTTTAATACAAAAGAAATTTTTTTCGTCGACTTGAAGATTTTTCACAAAAGAAAGTATGGTAACTCTGTCACCAAAATAAAATATTTCTATTAATTATGCTCCACATACGATATGTGGTGTTTAAAACCAAGTTAACATTTTCCTTTAATTGAAGCTCTAGCTCGCCAGTTTAACTTGAATTAAATTGATTGATAAAAGTTTCCTGAATGAAGCAAAAAATGTTTCCAAATATGCATTAAATTTATTTGTCATTATCTTCTCAAAAATTATTGAAGATACAATAAATAATAAACGAACAAAAAAAAAATAATTATTTTCTTTATAAAGCACCTAAAACTAAAAAATATAAATTTTCTAGCATAAAACTGATTCAGTAAAAAAGATTGAAGGGACAATTACAACTGTCAATAAAATATTTTTGTTCTGTCATTTACAGAACAGTGTAACCTCAACAATATACATACGCAATTTCAAGAAAAGTTTATTGCAATTAAAATCATTATTTAAACAATGTCTCCATTCCAAGAGTCAAATGTAATTTAAAAAGAATTTTATATTTTTTCAATTCCGTTTAATAAAGTATCGTATTTTTTTTGTTTGTTTTTTAAATAATTGGAAATAATATCAGGTATCAAAATTATTAAAAATTTTACAAAATTTATAAATCACAAACTATTAAAGTTTTAATAAAATCAAGCTTTCGATAGATCAACCAGAATCCAAATCAATTAAATTTGAAAGCTAGAAATTTTAACTGAAAGTAAAATTTCAGTAGAAAGAAAAACGTCAACAAATAATTAAATCAGTTTAATTAATCTTTAGACAGCAATCACAATTTATAGCGACAAATTGTTTTCTGTCTGTTTTTGAGTTTGTCTGCAAGTTACATCTCGAACGACAAACATACTTCAGTTTCAACTTTTAAACGGCCTTGTCTTTACACCCAAAATATTTAAAGTTTAAAAACATTTTTTTTTCTACAGCCTGTTCGCCAAACATCAGCAACATGTCCCAGCTACCGCCTTAAAGTTTCTTAGTTTTTATTTTTTTATTTTTACTTAAAAAAAAAAACAATCAGACACTAGAAGAAAATACAGAACAAACAAGAGTGGTCAAGCAAAAAATTAAATAAAATAAAAAAACTGCCTCACTCATTTATTTAAATAAACACTTTACTTCAAACCCAACAGCATAGAAACTGAAAACAAACTGGTTGCGATTTAAAATCTTCAACAAACCAAAATTGTGTTTTACCTTGTGGTTTGTAGTAAAATTGTGTGTAGATAAAGCCATATAGTATATACTTTTATTGAATTGAATTTTATTACTATCTATTAAGTGGACAACAAAAATATATTTATTTTTTTCTTTAACTGGCTACCAAATACTGCCAGCCAACATGTGTTTAGTTTTTGTAGTTGTCATGTAACCAACTCCACTCACGCGACAAAATTTGCACAATATGAGTAAATTACAAAAAAAAAAAACAAAAAAAAAAAAATTTAAGCATACAAAAAATCAAATAGACTTTAATGGCATTAAGTTATGCCACCTGTAGTCATGATTTCCGCTGAAAAACGTGGAAATAATGGTCAAAGAAATAGCAACATTACGACAGTAAAAACATGTTACTTTCAATAGAACCTCCAGCAACATGTTGCTAGTCGTATAAAAAAAACAAAAACCCATTAAAAAATAAACATCTATATACATGCATATATAACAAAACAGTAACTCATTTCCTGTCTGTCTTTCTGTCTGTGTTCTCATCACGATGGATTTTGACAAAATTGTGATGATGTACCTTAGTGTCCTGACTCAAATATAGGATACTTTTTTGCGCAAAAATATCTTATTTCCAAGAGAAAGCGAAGAATCTTTAGCAACATGTTGCTAATGTTTTAAAAACAATTTAATTAAAAATTAAACATGTTAAAATATGTATGTACTGTTGGACGGGTTGTTTATATACATATGAAGACAAAAAGTAATTTACAAATAAACTATCTCTGCCCGCCACGTCGTAATCTTCTGACAATGTTTCAATCGATTTTGCTTTGTAAGTAATCCACTCCAAATGTTAAGACTCTTACTTTTATACAGCTTGAGTTACTGTTTATTGTGGAACAAGATTAACGTGAGTACCTGCCTATCGGCCTAACCTCACGGTGGTCTTACCACCGGGTGAAACTTAGGCGTAGACTAGCGCCCCCATTGTGTAGTATAACAACACTTCACGATTGCCACCAATCGCTTTTTGTGTGTGATACAGTCACAATGAGTAGCAATTTATATAATATGGCAAGCCTTTCCAAGGCAAGCCTTGATCCACATTATAACCTCTTGCTTAGGGGTTTGGAGACTATCCAAACTCCGTCTGTTGAGAGTGCAACAGCACACTTGATCGACCGTACGCCATACCTAATAAATCGATCTTAAACCACAACCACCACGTGTACCCCCGAAGGGGACCTCACCAATAACCGGTCACAGAGAGGATAGGCTCTCTGTGGGAGCACCGATTTCCGTGGTACCAGTCCTTTGGGCACTGGTCGGGCCTCGAAGAGGACCCGTATGTTTTAACACACAGACCATTTCTTCCAGATTTAGGCTCTGGGAACCCTAGCGTCTGGTGCCCCTATTTTCCCCGAGTGAACCGCGTGAAAGCATTTGCCATTCCTGCAGTGACAATTGGAACCCTTTGGGGTATTTCAGTGTTATAATAATAAAACATGGTTTTCTGTAGCAAAGTATTGAAAAATTTATTGATTTAGAAAATATACATGAAACAAAATTTCTAGTAAATGGCCGCCACGGCCTTGCTGGCATGTGCGTACCGTTTTGCCGTAATTTTCAATCACGTTTGACTACATATGGTTACTGTTTACTGTTATATTTTTTCTTTATATAGGGGTACCCATTACTGGATACAATTATAAAATTTATATAAAGTTCTGTAAATAGTGTTAAAATAACCCGCTGACAAAAAGAAAGGGAGCTGTCAAGTTTTCAGTAGCTTTAAGTCGTAAAATTGCGTACTTTCAATACTTTTTCTCTTGGAAATAAGCTATTTTTGCGAAAAAAAAAAAATATCATTCTATATTTGAACTGAGTACTAAGGTACCTCCTCACAAAATTTTATTATAATTCATCCAATAGTTTTTACGTGATGCGAGCCCAAACAGACAGACGGAAAAAAATTCTAAAAATTTGCTGAATTCCATTACAATTATTATCTGCAACAGCAACAAAATTTTCAAAAAATATTTCATGTACAGAAATGGTCCTGTTACTGTTTTATTATATGCATAGATTTTAAGGTCACAGTAACAAAAAGGACCAATCCATATTTTGCAACATACATATTTTTATTCTCAAACAAGTTTGTTGTGTCATATAAGGACTGACAGTGGGGACTGAAAGCCTCATCTGTCAAATTAGCTGTCATTTATTTAGTCTGTTTTACTAAATCACCTCGGACGGATGTAGCGTTCCGAACAACACGTATTCTGTTCGTGTGTACAAAAACATTTTTAGCGATAAGGCCCATTTCTAGATGAATGCATAAATCAAATCAACAAACAATATTGCCAAATTTACGATGATGCCAATACACATTACGAAAAACTCTGTTTGGTGTGGATTTTTGGCTGGCGGCTTTATATTTCTTTAAGAACTACTATGGCCAGGCGAGCCCTATAGTTGGATGATTATCAACTTCTTTTGGCCGGAATTGGGTGGTATGGACACTGGTGGCATGAGGTTTAAATAGGACAGAACTTCGTGCAATTCGTCCATGGCACATTGGACATTCGCAACAATCGGTGTAGGTAAAATCGAACTTTTCACCGAGATCGTACGATTTGATCACGTTAGAATTTTTGTTGTGGGGTTTTCTTAAGAAACTGGTGTATGCGAATATGCCACGAAACACATCGGCCATCAAAGCCAACATAACCCATGTCATCGGTGAAATTTAACCTAATTTGTGGAAAATTGGACATTTCGAATGTGAGCCACCCAGCAAAGCCGCAGCGCGGTGGTCATTTGCACGCTTTTATGTATTTTATAAATCGATTGGCTAATCAAACGTATAGAATTTTGTCTAATGAAATAATCTCTAGAAAAGAGTTTTAAAATCATAAACAAGTCGAAATGATTTACATTTTTTTTTATAAAAGA
Source organism: Phasia obesa (assembly GCA_949628195.1). NCBI lineage: Eukaryota > Metazoa > Arthropoda > Insecta > Diptera > Tachinidae > Phasia > Phasia obesa. Next base: position 28,070,855 of record OX451215.1, on the reverse strand, counting down.
GTTCACAGATCAAATCTCTAGCGACCACTGTCTTCTTTAACTGGAAAATACCGTTATGTCTGTTTTTATATTACTTACACCATTAAATCCATGCCGCTCCTCAACATGTTGTTTCAACAAGAATGTAAGCCCTGTCATACGGATCTTGTAACTCGTTCGACATTTCCTGTTCCTTTTTTGGATTCGGTGATCAGTAGTATCCGTTTTTTTTTTTAATGTCGATAGTTTCATTCAAAAGTTTATGTCATGACGCTCACATCCACGCTTGCATTTAAGGTGTATATTTAAGGCTGCCTCATATAAATTCAAAATGTTTAATATTTAGAAATTTTCAAAACAAAAGGGCTTATGTGCCAACATAGCCGTAACGCAAGCCATAGACGATGCGATGAGCTGTACAACCAATTCTAGGAATCAGTTGTATGCTGTTATACAATCTTCATTTAACAACCCAGCTCTCTCAAAGTAAGCTTCAATATTCTCACAGACATATGCTATAATTGACATCGTCCGCAAATAATACTTAACATTCAATGTTAACTTCAAATTGGTCAAAACAATACTAAACACAAATGGTAGGCGAGAGGTACACAAACGTTGCGACGTGTTAATACAACTTGAGAAAAAATCAAAACTTTTTAATTGTTCGCACAACCGACACACAACTTGAATACAATCAGTTTACCAACCTTACAATTCGTGTACAACACGCGTACAACCTATGATTCCTAGAATTGGTTGTACAACTCATCACATCGTCTATGGCTTACATAAGTATTTCGTGTGCACTTTATGTTTAAAAGGAAAAAAATCTTTATGTTTTAAGGGAAGAAATAATTAAATCTACAAATCTTATGTAAATTTATATAAAATAAAATTTAAGTAAACGAAACTTAGCCCACGTTGTATTATTTTTAAATTATTAGTTTGTTGTCAATAAAACAAATTTTTTTTTGCGCACAACTTCTTAAGTTAATTTAAATTCTTCCGCCTTAACTCAAAATGTATTTAAAAAAAATAAAAAAATAAATTCAGTTCATTTCTATTTTCCTTGGCATTAAATAAAGGCAAAACAATGCAATTTATGACAAATAACGATCAATTACATGAAGAAACAAACGAATTTAAATAAATCTCAACAGCAGTAAAAACGCCTAAGACACTTTGTGTCAGACTGTCAATCAAAACTAGCATGATTAAAAGAAAAAAAAAGTGGCAAAAAATACGTTACAGAGCTGAAGCTGGTCAGTTTAAAATAAAATATACAAAAAAAATCAGAGTTTATTTTACCTGAAAAAATTGTAGCCAGAATGTTAAAAAACAACCTTTACAAATAAACTGAAGCAATAAACAAAATTTATAATAAACTAGCTGTGCCCGCCACATCGTGGGCGTCCTGACAATATTTTCTTCGGTTTTGCTTGGAAAGTATTACACACCAATTGAAAGACTCTTACTTTTATAGGGCTTCAGTTATCGTTTATGTATTTATTTTATTTATTTATATAAAGGTACCCATCCATGGATAAATTTCTAAAATTTATAAAAAATTCTAAACATGATGGTAAACCTCTGTAAGAGGTATTTAAAATATTTTATATTTTATTATATTTAATAACAATACCATTCCACAAAGTAAAGATCAAATACAAATTTTATTTAACTGGCGCCATCTGTTGCGCAATAGTTGAAAAATAACCGAGTTGAAAATATCCTAGTTTTAAACCGAAAATTTTAAAAATAAAAAGCTGTGTTGCAAATATAATCGTGTTGAAAATAATCCAGTTTTTTACCGAAAATTTCAGTACCGGAAATTGCGTTTTTCATTGCTTTTTTCTCCACTTTCTCTTGGAAATAAAATACTTTTGCGAAAAAAAAACATTCTATATTGCGATCAGGATACTAGGGTACCTCCTCACAAAATTTTGTTAAAATCCATCCATTAGTTTTTACGTGATGCGAACACAAATGAAAAGCAGACGGACGGACAGACCGACGGAAATGAGTTACTATTTTATTAGATGTATAGATAAATGTAAACAAAAGAAAATGTAGCAGCTATAAAAACTCTAGAAAAAATAAAATGCATAATAAAATATCGAACATTGAAATGTTTTATATTTAAAAAGTTTTTTTTTTTATTTTTAAGTCTGCGTTGTAAACGATTAGATTAAATAGTTTATCTGCTGTTATATGTTTAGTTGTAAACTGATTGCAAATGCTTCAAATGTTGTATGATTTTTTTATGGTGTAGAAAAAGAAAGTTCAATTAATCGATTTAAATTCACACTTTAATGCTTTGGTGAACATTTGCAAGTAACAAACTTTATATTGTCTGTTGCAGATATACGAGTATAACACCACCACCACCTTCTTTCATATTCATGCTCATGCATAAACTACAACAATTTTAACAAATAAAATAAGAAATAAATATATTGAGAAAATTTTTATGCAACTGTTCCTCCTTCATAACTTCACTTTCATATTTATTTATTTTTTTTGAAAACCCTTGCATTAACTTATATTATGTGTAGATAGATAGATGTTAAGAGAAAAAGTAATTTCTTACGCAAGCATAGAAAATGACAAGGTTTATGGATCATCTTCAAGTTAAATATATATTTTTAATACATGCAATTGGTGTCAGAAAAAAGTGCATCACTTCTAAATTAATTTTTCATAATAATCTTTTTCAAAGTGATCTACAGTTGAAACTGAAAAATCACAACTTTTTTTTGCGAAATAAAGATGTCAGGCAAAATCTGAACCGATTAAGAAATCCTTACAAAATTTCATACTAATAACATTTGCAGACATGTTTTCTTAATTGAGACAATTTAATTTTAATTGAGGAATTTAATTTAGTTTTCACATATGCTGAATAATGCTTACTCAATTAGTATTTGACAGCTGAAAAAAAAACATTTTTTAATCTTGAAAATTTTTTGTTAAAAAAAAAAAATTTTGAGCTTTAAAAAAATTTTGCTATTTTATTGGATACAATTAAAATCACTAAACGAAACACGAAAACGTACAATTTGCTTTGTAAGTTTTTATTTCAGTCAGCTCTTTTTGACAATTTAATTAAATGAAAATTATATTATTATCATCAAAAGAGCTTTTTTTGATGTACTAATGCGACTAATATTATTGTGCCATGAAATGAACTCACTTTTTCTCACTGAACATACTTCTAAGTATGTTCAGTACTAGCCCACCAAGGGTGCCACGGTGTGCTAGTATGTAGAGTGCTAGTCTATCAGTCCGGGTTGTGGGTTCGATTCCCACCTAAGACCGGCGTTTTTCACTACAAGTTGGCAGGAAGACCAACAAGGAGCTTGGATATAATCTGGGTGCCTACAAATGGTTAATTGCGTTAGAACAGGTTACGGACGACTCTCCAGTATTATCTGGCCAAGTTAAAAAACGCGGTAAGTCGATACTTGCAGACTGTGCTTGGAAAAAGGCTAACATAAAAAAGGCTTTGGATCACAGGCAGACACATCTTATATGCAGATGCTGTGGAGACCTAGTCTTAAGCAATTACCAGAGACTCTGTGATGAGGAAGAATGTCGAAATGTTGTATCAGTGTACAGTCTGCAATTACTACTACAGGCGATAAAAGGCTTGTGAAAGCATGAGACTCAATGATTTCACAAGGTATTCGTAAATTTCCGATCGGATACCGGAAAACAATTAGAAAAGAAGGGGGTCGAGAAGAGACTCCTACAAAATAAAAAATAAAACATTCAACAGGGTTGCATTTCTCGTTTTATTCAATTTGTGACAATTTAGTAATTGAGTTTTCGTATGGTAAATTGATCTCAATTAAACTTTTAATAGCGAAAACTCTCTAATTAAGCAATTAAGTCTTATGTCTGAACCGGGTTCATTTAAAAGATGTTTTGAAGAGATGGTTAAAAAAATAATTATTTTATTTTAACAACTAAATTCCTAAAAAGAAGAAAAATGTGTTCCAGAAAATTGTTTTTTATATAAAAGTGGCTGTCCTTGTTAATCATGGAGCTGTCAAAACCTTTTTATCCCTTTCCGTCCCTACCTACATATTTGTGTAGGTAAATTTTTTTCACGGGTTGAAGTGCATTTTATATGTTATTATCTAGACCAAGTGAAATCTCAAGGCTCATATGTGTAAAACCTGTTTCTAAGGACATGAACTTTGTATGGACATGAGAAATATATTTTAATAGTTTTTAATTTTACCTATTTTATAATAAAAATTTCATTGACATCCGCCCAATTTTGAAATTGCTTGTGACGGAAAGGGTTGTGGTGGTATGTAACCAAGGGATATGGTTTTACAAATCTCTTACATTCTTAGAAATTTAACTATCGGGTGGTCGGATTTTAAGGGCCGATGTTGAATGTGAACCACACCTAAAGGTCAAGTTTTTTCTGCATTTAATTTGACATTTCTCAATTTCATATTAACTCAATTTGAACCATGAAAAGATACACAATCGAGCAATGGTCAGAATGGTGACAAGAAATGGCAACTTCGGATGATCAATTTGCGAATAAAATCATCTTCAGAGTGATTGTCGAAAAACCAATGCACACACAGAGTGACTGTTGGTGGGATTTATGGGCAGGTGGCATCATTGTGCCTATTTTTTGAAAAATGAGGCCGGTCAGGCAGTTACTGTGAATGGTGTACGCTATCGTGAGATGATATGGAACTTTTTATGGCCCGAATTGAAAGATATAGATGTGGACGATATGTGATTTCAACAGAACGGTGCCACTTGCCACACAGCTAACGAAACAATGGCTCTTTTGCGCGACAAATTCAATGGCCGTGTTATCTTACGTGGTGGCGATGTCAATTGGCCGCCAAGATCATGTTTTTTTTTAAAGACAACACTACCTGTGGGAAGCTATTTGCTTGTCTGCAGAAAACACCCAGAGTCTTTGGCGGGAATCGAACCCGCAATTTTCAGACCGATAGACTAGCGCGCTACCAATCGGTCTATTGAGGCACTGTTTTCACACTGTTGGACTTCTTTTTTTGGGGGTTATTTGAAAGAAAAGGTGTACGTCGATAAGCCTGCAATAATTCAAGAGCGAAAGGATGAGATAATTCGGCACATTAACGGCATAGAAGCTCAATACCGATATTTTATTACATACATAATTGAACCATACCAATATTATCAAAATAAAAAGAAATGGCAATAATTTCCTAAATAATTTGTGTTTTATTCAAAATCAACATCGGCCCAAATTTAACCAACCCTGACTGAATTTATGACCAGATTTTTCGTCTAGTCGCATTGGCTAGTTATAAAAATCTTAAACTAGTTATAAAAATCTGCCAAAAGCAAATTTAATTTAGATAAGCAAAAAAAAACTACCACCATCCATTTAGAGAAAACCTTAAAATGAAAATGGCAATTTTTACATTTTCTCAATCAAAATGTGTATAACTTCTTAAGAACACATATTATTAGAATACAACTTAATTTCATTTTATTAATGTCCCTATTACGGTTTACAACTCAACTCAGTTGAGTTGTCTAAAAGACAACTTGAAAGACAACTGCTACTGATGAGTTGTAATTTGAAACAACTGCTACTGATGAGTTGTAATTTTTTTAAACTTTTGTTAACCGAACTAACACAGGGTTGTAAACGGTGAAACTACAACAGACTTGTAACACAATTTAAATTCAACTTAAAAATTTTTGACAAGTTGAATTGTAATTGATAATACCAAATTGTAAAATTTCAACTGAAGAAGAGTTGAGTTGTAAACCGTAATAGGGGCCTAAATTTTTTTTGAAAAGTTAAGCCGATTAAAGTATCAATCCGATAATATATAAACCCACGACGTCAAAAAATGCCAAGTTAAGCTCGGCCAAAAATTCTAAAATATTTTATAACTCCATTTACAATACGAGTACTTAAGGTAGTTTTTTGTCAAACTTTGTTTAAAAAAAAAATAGAGAATGTTATATGTTTTGAAATAGATTACGATTTTACTTCCTTTCACATTTATAAATTGTTGGAAAAAACCTAAGCCTAAATTCGGGTTTCAACATCAAATTTTTTTTTTAGCTTCAAAACTCCTTTTTTTAGTTCCTTTCGAATACAATTTTAAAACCCTCTCTAACAAATAAAACAAATAAACAATAAAATCATTATATTTCCATTGCAATTTGTTAACTTATTGTTGTAGAAATAAATTTTGCAATAATAATAGAGCAAACAATAAAATTTGTTTGCATTTTGCCATTAATAAATGCATGATTTTGCTTACAAAACTGCAACCCAACAAAACCACATCAACAATAAAAGCAATTAAATTGTGTCTACATCAATGACGCCCGTCCGTTTCCTCCTTAAATCAACAAAATTGCAGCAAAAGTTTATTGAAAAAGTTCAAGGAAATAAAGGTGTTAAAATAAATACACAAACAAATCGAAATGAATCAAAACCAAATAAAAGCACAGTGGGTACACTTGAATATATAAAATACCCAGGCAACAAATATTAAATCAATCAATCAAGTTTTTTGAAGACGTAACGACAATAATAAAATAAAATATTTATTTTAAATTATTGTAGTCTACACATAAAATAAAACTCAGACCGCGGCTATAGTGAATAGAATTTTTTTTTCTGTAGGTCCACCTCTCACTTAGATACTTCTGGATGAATTCGAATAATATTTTGTGGAGTACCTTAGTATCTCGATTTAAATATAGGATACTCTTTCCCATAAATGTAAGTCATTTCTAAAAGAAAATAGCGATAAAAATCCGAATGTAAAACATTTTTACCGATTTATATGATTGAATAAGGTGCCGGCCACCACACTTTATTATCTTGGAAACGAGAAATTTTATATACTATTTTTAGAAGTCTGAACTTAAACTGTTATGTATATGTGTATCGCTATAAAAGTCTTCAAATTTAATGTGGATTTAAAAGAAACCCGAATGCTAACGACATCGCGGGCGTTGCTAGTTATTATACAAGAAAGCAAAACTAGAAATAAGATTTATTTTAAGTTTAAATTAAGGTAAAAATAAAAATTTCAAAAGAACTTGAACAAATAGATCTTTTAATAGGTTTTTTAATCGATACAGAAAGTAAAAATCATTCCAAGTCTTGAAAGTTTATGTTACGAGTAATTGTTGAAATTTAAACTGATCTAAGTAGACCAGTTACAGTTACCATAGTAAAAAAACCTTCTGTGAAAAATTTTAATACTTACTACGGTTCACGTCACTATCGGAACACCCTTTAATTTTTAGTATTTGTTGTAATAGCCGCCATAGCAATACTCTTAAAAGTTTCAAGAGTCTATCATTACGGTTCCTGAAATAGAAGGTGGTAACAGACGGAACAACAACAAAACTGCAAACTTGCTGCTGTCAAACTCCGTATAAACATGAACTAATGATCTCAACTAAACTAGTAAGCTGAAGTGAACTAATTAGCTGAACTAAATTAAGGAGCTAAAGTGAACCGAGGTTCTGAACTCAACTAAGAAGCTAAATGATCTAGTGAGATGAAGTGAACTAATGACCTTAAGTGAACTAAGGAGTTGAACTGAACTAAGGCGCTGAACTGTACTATGGAGCTGACTGAACTAATGCTAAAGCTGAAGTGAAGTGAAGTAATGAGCTGAACTGAACTAAGGATCTGAATTGAACTAAGAAGCTGAATTGTACTAAGGAGCTGATATGAGCTCAGTGTGGTGATCAGGTCACTTAGGGCAGTTGAGTGATTAGTTCAACTGAACTAGGTCGTTTATTGTAATATTATTTTTGGAGTACCTCTGGTCTCCTATAGAGCACATATTTTATATCTGCATGAACAACATGCTATTTTTACAGGAAATACACTCGTAGTTTGCTAATAGTTTGAGCAAAAATGTAAAAGCAATAAATTAATTTTCACTTCGTTTTCCTCTTAGACTAAGGCCCATTATTATAACTTGCCTTTAGCTAAAGTTTGGATTTTGTTGCGATTTTGAGCGATAAAAAGTTTTATATATATATATATATATATATATATATATATAATTTTTATATATATAATTATATAATATATAATTTTGCGGCCACACAGTTTTTTATTTCCAACTACAGCTGATGCAAACCTAGTACTTTTACCACATTTTTAGCGCTTTTGGTACCACAAAAAGAATAAAATAACAAAATATCAAGTTGGCATTACAGGATGTCAGATGCTTTGTCACAAAATAGAACACGTTCTAATTGAAAAATGTCATATGTATTGTACACATGGAAAATACACATGTTATGTTTGAAAGGGTTCACACGTCGTGTATAGAATTTAAACATGGAAAAGTGACAAGTGATATGACAAATACACGCCGTGTAAAACCACTTTAACAAAGTAATACAAGTAAACTTGTTTGTTTTACCAATTTGTGTTTATGCTAAATCACAAAAATATAGTTTTAAGTTTTTAACCAAAAACATAAAAAAATTACTACAAAAGGTTCAAAGCATCCAAAGACTTCATAATATACAAGTCATATTAAACGAGTTAACCTCAGTATAGAGAGAGAATGAGATATTTTAAGGGAAAATTTTTTCATTTTTTTCTTTTTATAAATTTTTCCATTTTAAAGGAAAAAAAATTAAGTTAAACCGACAAACTCTATATAGAAATAATCACCCTTATTCTAGTTGGCGACGGCAATATTAAACGACGTCGTTTTTTGTAGTTTGTTGTAAATCGGTATTCCCGTTGGCAATATTGCCATTTATCGATGACTGGCAACATGTGTTTGGTATTTTGTAAGGAAATGTGACGTTGATGTTGCCATAAATTGGCTTTGATATTGTCGTCAGTGTTGTTGGTGTTGTGTAGAACAAAATAACGAAACAAATTAAAAACTGAATAACGTTTACATATGTAAATATAATTTGTTGTTAGTTTTAATAGAAAAAATTTAATTGTTTATTTTTGTTTGTTATGTTTCATTTAAGTTAATTGTTCAAATTGAAAAATATCCTTTATGAGTAAAATACAGATGTTAGTGTTTTTTTTTTTTTTACTTGGCTAAAATGTATGCGAGATAAGAAAAGATGCTGTTCGACTTCCTTTTTTTAGCATGTGTCATGTTGATCTTCATCCATACTTTGGATTAGCTTTCCATGTCATGGCATTCAAAGTTTTAGACAACATTTTGACATCATTGGCGAGTTTTAATTTACCACTAACTTTTTACTTGATGATATTTAAAGATGTTTAATTTTTCTATGAGATGTTTTCCATCGGAAATAGAAAATATTTTTATTTTATTGTAAACATCTTTATTTTAATTTATACACTTTAATTTTTTCATAAACCTTTCTAACGAAAACGTAAACCAAAATTAATTATTTGGTTCAAGGATTTGATATGAGTGGTGTATTTTATTAACTTTATCGATAAACTGGCAACGTCGTGACACCACTGTTAGGGAATACCAAATTTACATTGATGTTGTGTTAAAGTGATGTTGCTTCAAAATCGACGACGATGTTGCCGACGCCAAACAGAATAAGGGTGAATAAAAAATATTCCCCTTACAATTACCCTCCTTACTGAGGTTACCTTGTTTATTCATGATTGCACAGTTTCGAAATCATGAAAACTCTTTTTAAACATTTTATACAAAATAAGTTTTGCGAAAAATACAGAGAAATCGAAAACAAACCCTACATATTGAATTGAAATTCAAAAAACAAAACTGTGTCAATAACAAATGAATTAAAATAGTTGGAAAGGAAAATAATAGAACAATGATTTGAAATGCCTTGACAGAACAATTGAAATTGTAAAATGTGAACCAAAAACCAATAGAAATATAATTGTGGCAGCAAAAAGTACCAAACAGAAAAAAACACATGCAACGTTTAAAAACTAAAACAAACAACAACAAAATAAGTAAATGAAAAGCTTTGAAATAACAGCAACAGATGTACAATTAAAAATTAATTTAAAAAAAAATACCGAGACAACATTTGGTAAGAATAATTTTTGAAATAAAATAATTTAAAATATTTCTTAAAAAAAATCAAATAAACTAATTTATCAATAACTGCTGGTGTGAAAAAAGCTTCAAAAGTTTCCAAAGGTACAATTCATACAAATTTTGAACAAAAAAGAAGGAAGGGCTGTAACATTTTGAAATGGAAACTTCGAAAACTTTATTAACATTCATATTTTCTAGAAGTCTATTTATAAATTCTATTAAAATCAAAATTTAAATATGAAAAACATTTTTCTTTTATACACAGCTTTAATGTCATCGTTATCCATTTTGACATTCCTTAATTCAATTTTAAATCAAGACTAAACAATAGTCAATGAAAAGTAGACTAAATTTTTTTTATAGGAGCGATACCGAAGTAGACCACTAACTTCATGGGTACCTTTTGGACCCCCTTGGTTCCTCAATTGATTTATGGTATCTGACTCAAAATTTACGAATACCTTACTTTTATCGAGTCTCGAATGGCGACTGATATATGTCGACATTCTTCCTCATCACAGAGTCTATGGTATTGCTAACATTTGCTTATGGTTAAGATCTCCGCAGCATCTCCCTATTATATGTGTCTGTCGGTGGTCCAAAGCCTTTTTATGTTCCCCTTTTTTCAGGCACATTCTGCAAGTATCGTCTTATCTCGATTTTGAACTAGGCCATGTAATACTTGAAAGTCACTAACGCAGTCAACCGTTTGTAGTCACCCAGATTATATCTAAGCTAATTCTTGGTATTCCTGCTAACTTGTAGTGAAAAACGCCAGAGTCTTTCGAACCCACGACCCCTGACTGATAGACTATCACACTACCTACTAGCAAACCGAGGCTCCCAAATCCAAAATTAAATCGCCAATTAATTTTGAAAGTCACCATATCTCACAATCCTCAATTACGGTTCCTGGTTATAATTTCTTGTGATTTTTTTTTTTTCATTATAAAAAAAAAAAAACGAAAACATCTGAAGTGCTTCCTATAGTTCAAAGGGTTACGGTTCTGATATAGTGAGGAGTCAGCAGCATATGTTGAAGTCCCAAAGCACAATATATGCGAAAAGAAAGTCAAATCCTTAGCAATGGGGAACCAATCTGACGTTATAGTTTGAAAACAAACCATGGACCTTGCATTAGGCCTCTGCCCCACTCATAAAACATAAATAACACATACGTATGTAAAGGGTGTAGTCCAATCTGGACGTCCAATTTTCGATGACTTTTTCCAACATTTGTGGCCGTATATCGCAATAACACGGCGAATGTTATCTTCCAAATGATCAAGCGTTTGTGGCTTATCCGCATAGACCAATGACTTTACATAGCCCCACAGAAAGTAGTCTAGCGGTGTTAAATCACAAGATCTTGGAGGCCAATTCACAGGTCCAAAACGTGAAATTAGGCGGTCACCAAACGTGTCTTTCAATAAATCTATTGTGGCACGAGCTGTGTGACATGTTGCGCCATCTTGTTGAAATCACATATCCTGGACATCATGGTTATTCAATTCAGGAATGAAAAAGTTAGTAATCATGGCTCTATACCGATCACCATTGACTGAAACTTTTTGGCTACCATCGTTTTTGAAAAAGTACGGACCAATGATTCCACCAGCCCATAAAGCGCACCAAACAGTCAGTTTTTCTGGATGTAACGGTGTTTCGACATACACTTCAGGATTAGCTTCACTCCAAATGCGGCAATTTTGTTTGTTGACGTAGCCATTCAGAAGTGCGCTTCATCGCTAAACAAAATTCGCTTATGAAAATCGGAAACAACGGTAATCTCGTTTTGGGCACTATTTGCAAGCATTGTTCAAAAGTGAGTCTATTCATGATGAATTGCCAAACCAAACTGAGAATAAATCACTTGAAAGCTGTTAAATCGGTCGCTATCTTGAAAAGTAATGCCAACTTAAAGTACTATACCTCTATAAAAAACACCCTTTATGTATGTATGTATGTAAGTATGTATGTATGTATGTATGTATGTATGTATGTATGTATGTATGTATGTATGTATGTATGTATGTATATATGTATGTATGTATGTATGTATGTATGTATGTATGTATGTATGTATGTATGTATGTATGTATGTATGTATGTATGTATGTATGTATGTATGGGTAATTCCACGTCAAATCAACAAGGCACTCAAAATGACTACTTCAGATTTTATTGAAACTTTTGTTATTTATATACCTTGACTCTCTGAATCCAAATTTAATTTAAAAAAAATTTAATCTCTTATAGTTTTTTAGTTATTAAATAGTTATTAAAATAGCAAAATATCGCTTTTTTGCATATGCGCTCGAGGATTAAATATATTCTAATTCCAATTCTATAAGCCCTAGAGAGTGGAGTAATAGCTCATTGTAAAGGGGATTTCATGCGCTTTAATTCGATATCAATCATGAAAAAAACTAATTTTTAACAAATTTTTTTCTTATATTTAAAAAAAAGTTTTATAAAAATCTTTGAGATGGTGTCTTCTAATTTTTTTTTAATTTGCATGTTTTTAAACATGGCATGGTAAGTACACCAAAAACAATTCAGAGTGGGACCATCGTGGGATCAGAATTTATGTTAAAAAAACTACATCTTTTTCAGTTTAAGCAATATTTCATACCTTTATTAGCCAGTTTATTAAAAAATTTAAAAAAATTTTTTTAATATAACTTCTGATCCCACCATGGTCCCACTCTGAAATTTTTGTGGTGTACTCACTAAGCCACATTAAAAAAAATATATGAATTTTTAAAAAAATTAGAAGACACTCACCCCTATCGCGAATAATTGCTCCCATAAAAAAACTCCCAAATTTGTCTATCGTGAATGATTCCAATAACAATTTACTTGTATTTTACGATAGAAATCATTCACTATAGAATTTTTGGGAATTTTTTCATGGGAATAAATATTCGCGATAGGGGTGACTATCTCAAAGATTTTTATAACACTTTTTTTTTAAACATAAGAAAAAAATTTATTAAAAATTTGTTTTTTCATGATTGATATCAAATTAAAGCATATGAATTACTCTTTAAAAAGAGCTATTACTCAACTTCCTAGGGCTTATAGAACTGGATTAAGAATATATTTAATTTTTTTAAAATTGTATTTGGCTTCAGAAAGTCAAAGAATATAAACAACAAAAGTTTCATTAAAATCGGAAGTGGTTAATTTGAAAACAATTTTTTTTTTGGTTGATTTGACATGGAATTACCCGTATGTATGTATGTATGTATGTATGTATGTATGTATGTATGTATGTATGTATGTATGTATGTATGTATGTATGTATGTATGTATGTATGTATGTATGTATGTATGTATCTATGTATGTATGTATGTATGTATGTATATGGTTAAAAAATTACTTTTGTGTTGAATGAAAGTTATTTAAAAAAATCACAATTACTTTAAAACAAAATTCTAGACATTAAAATTACTAATTATGATTCATATTAGCTTTAAGCTTAATATAAATAATTATTTAAGCATTTATTTACGTAGATACCAGTAAGTTGTTGAGATAGTGAGAGAGAGAGGTGGGGTTTTGACTTGATTAATTTTACATCAACTATTTCGCAAAAACAAGGTGTGAAAAAGCAAATATTGTTGTGTTTTTATTTATTTACACTTAAAATATTTACAGTTATTTCCGTTACATATTTGATTACTCGATGATTTAAAATTTCCGTTATTTAGTAATATATTATAATCATACGGTTATGTTGGGGCTCAAATTATAGTAATTTTAAAATTAAATGGGCGGTATTTTGCCTACAAATTGGTGAACTTGACACATGCCACACAATTAATTAAATATGATGTTTAGATATTTATCTGTTATTAGCATTTTCAAAAGAAAACAAGAGTATATTGCATAAAAATTAATACAGTTATAATAGAAAAATAATCCAGGAAAAAATAAGGCGTCAAAACAATATTATGTATGTAAGTAGTTTAATAACAAGTTCTAGAAAACAACACTCGTTACTTACAAGATTTCTATAAAAAAAAAATCAGGAACTACTCACCCATAGATAAAATAGGGAGCCACAGTCCATTTTTTTAATGATTCTCGAATTAGTTTTTTAATCTTAAAATTATCAGCCTTGGATCATTTAAAGTGCAACAGTTATTGTTCTGTCCAAGTATATATTTGTTAAATTTATTAGCTTTTCTTAGCTCCTAAATATTAATTATATCAAGTTTTAGTTTCCTTAGCTCAAGGGTAAAAATATTGCTTCGATATAAACTCTGACGTAAACTCTCTAATTAGAGCCGTCCGACAGGAAAGTTTAGTTCAGGAACTTTGTAGTTAAAAAAATTTTTCGATGAAGAACCAAGAAGGGCTGGCTAAGATATAAATTAGGTTTTCAGCACAAAATCGAAGAGAGTACCAGGGTTTATGCGAAAATCGTTAATCCAATAACAACCCAAAAACAAAGCTTCTAATACTAACTTAACCCTTTGACGACCACGGGGACTCGGGTGTCCCAAATAAAAAAAATTATGTAATTAAATAACGAAGAATCAAAAGTGTTCCATTTTGATATTTATTAATCCCTGAGGGTGTCTGTTAAATATCTTAGTGTTTACGGTCTTTGAAATTCGAGAGATTTCTTAGTGCTAATTTTAAATATTGTGCAAAAGTGTTTAAGTGATTTCTAAAATTTTATATTGTGATACATATAATTGAGTATGATTTTGTTATATATAGTTATAAAAAAAAATTATTTCGTGTACATTGATAAGTCATCAATAACTTATAGGGATACTGGTGTCCCTATGGCCCATAAGGGTATGATTCTATTTACTTCTTCAAGTGATAAATTTTCAGTATTACTTTTACGTATTTATTATTGTTTCGTAGAGGAAGTGGAGTTTTCCAGCTCAAGGAAAGTGAAATTCAGCAAATTTTATTGGGTGACAATAGTGACGATGAGGATGATTTGCTGCTTGACGAAGAAGATGTGAGATTTCTAACGCAAGATGACGACCAAGGCATATCTGATGTAGAAATTGATGCTACTGCCACTCTATGTCAACAATCAGGAAGAACTTCACCTACTACTTCAACTACTGCATTGCCATCATTTAGAGATTACTGGTTTACGGAGCCATATATGGCAGTACCATTTATATCAAATATTATGCCTAGGGTAAGATTTGAAAAAATACGCAGGAACATCCATTTTTGCAATAACGAAGAAATAAAAGATTACGACAGAGCATACAAAAGTCGGGCAGTAATGCATCACTTTAACCTATCGTTTCAAAATGTTTTAAAATAACACCAAACAGCAATCTATTGATGAGCACATGATAAAATTCAAAGGGCATAATGTGATGAATCAATATATAAAATATAAGCCTGTAAAATGGGGCTTCAAATTATGGTGCCGATGCGTTGCAGTAACTGGTTATCTATATGAATTTGACTTATATACAAGCAAACGATCCACCGGTATTGAGTATGGTCTGGGAGAATCAGTTGTTCTTCAGCTCACGGAGAAGCTTAAGTTTTAGGATGTGAAATTTGTATTGACAATTTCTTCAACTCACCATTGTTGCAATATAAACTGATAGATCGGAATACTAAGGCATGTGGGACTGTACGAACAAATTGAAAGCACCTTCCAAAAATTGCACCCATGGATAAAAAAAAAACGAAACGCGGGGATATTTAATTTACCTTTGTTACACCAATGATCGAAATTGTTTTGCTGCGTACCATAGTTATTCAGTATAATTATGTTTTCGTCAATAAAAACATATGTAAAACAACAATCCTTGTTTTAATTTTTGTAAGGGATGAATAAACTTGAAAACAAAAAATTATGTCGTTTGAGCTAAAAATGACTTTTTAGGACCATAGGGACACATGTGTCCCACAAAAAATCCAAAGAAACCATTACACTTTTTCGTGTTTTTTTTTCAAAATATGATTTTTTGATGCCTAATGGATCACATTAAATAGTTAAAATTACGACTTTAATCCTAATAGTTTTATGGTTCTGAAAGGGTTAACAGTTTTAATATTAGAATCAGTTGTTAACTGATAGAAAAATAGCCGCCAATATTTAAGCTCTAGAGAAGGACTGCAGCTTAGTACAAAATAACTCATTGAATCTTTTAGAATGAATTTTGCATGTTAAACTAGAATTATGTAAATTAAAAAAGATTTATAACCAAAACATTCTTAATAAATTTTAATTTTTAAAATCAATGTCCTTGGAAACGTAATTTTACCTGAACAAGGGAAATTTAATAAACAATAATTTATAAACAAATATTGTGTTAAAAACTTACGGACATTGGGTTGCCTTTTAGTTTGTAAATATTGTGCCATTAAATATTATTAACAGATGGTCGTTGTATGCGAAAAAACAACTCCAAGTGTTGAATAAATAAATTATTGAGGAGGTTACTTACCTAAAAATAAAATATAAAAAAAATATTTATTAGTCAGTTTTAAAACGATGTATGTAAAATTTATGATGAAATAAATAATAATAACGATTTTATAATTTAATTATTAATCATAATTTTTGCAAAAAAAAAATATTTTTATGAAAAAAAAAAAACACAAATATAATTATTTTAAAATGTTTGTTAACAGTTAACAATGCTGCAGCTCACATATGGAAAGATATATGTATATATGTACATATATCGTCACCTAAAATGCAAAAGGCCGTAACTACTCAAAAATTCAAAATTTACTTTTTGATTGATTATGACGAACTTAACCGAAACACATCTACACAGCAAATTTTACATGTATACGTCCAAAAATAACGACTTTATTGGTGAAAAACAAAAGGCCGTAACTGCAACTTCAACTAAACCAAAAAGCCGTAACTGCACTTTTCCAAAAAAAAAAATCAAAACAAAGTTGGCTTTGATTATCTTTCAATGTGTGTTATGTTTGTTTTCTAAGTTTGAATCTAAAATGTGGATATTAAGTTTTAAGTAGTCTTTAATTTATAACGTTTATTCCTTCTCCTGTAAAAAACTAAAAAGTGTAGTTACGGCCTTTTGCATTTTAGGTGACGATATGTATTTTAGTGAAAAATCGAAACAGACCAAAAACTTTCTGAATTACTTTTCGAACCCCTTTGAACATTAATGATTTAAGGCAGCCAATTGGTAGTTTACGACTTTCTTACTCTTGCTGTGTCTTAAGCTAACACTAGCCTTTACCCTAGAGTGTGTTGATTTTAAACAAAGTCTCTTGTAATTCTAGCGTTTTTCTAAGATTTAGATCACCTATGTGGGATTCACATTTAATATGTGTTGGGCCGTGGTCCTAACCTTTATCCCAGCAAAAAATACTGCTTCGTCGTATGCAGGTTTGTAAGAAAATGACGAGCTGTTATTGCTTACTAACATGCTTACATATGACCTGATATTTATTCGCGATGTCCCACTTAGCAGCGTTTCCTTTTAAGCGATTATTTCAGCGAAGTGTAAATGTCCTAAAGTCATACTGTGTTAAGTTCGTAATTCATCGTAACTCGTAGATTTTAATTTTTTCATCTCTGCCTTACAGTTGTGCTTTTTAGTGTGCACTACTGTAAGGGGAAATGTAAAAAATTCGTTGTTTTTTGAAAATTTTACATTTTATGTTATACAAACTTGCATTTATTTAGGCAACATCTATTTGCTTACTATTACCCTGCTATGATAATATTGGGCTACGTGGTCTATTGTAACTGAATGGTCCTATGTAATGCAGTCATGGACCATGTTATTTTCCAACAAGAGCTTGTTCTTAAACGACAAGTGTTCGCGTTTTAACGATTGCATAAAGTGTTGCCAAGAGCTGTACAGTTCGTGCAGTGTGTTCCATCGTGTAGTGACATAGAGTAGTTTTGAAACTACTACCATGTAATGCAAAGCTGGATTATATGGTCCAGCCCTAGGGATATCGTAATGTTAATTGGATCATTTTTTTTTCTATACACCTGGGTTACCTTTGGACTAGTCCTAGTCCCTTATGGAATATAATTTACATGAGTGTGTGGACTAGTCACGTTATCTTTAGGGTAAGAGCTTTTGTATGACAGGAATAGAGTATGCTGCTTACAAAAACTCAATTTTTTTTGCTGGGATGTTAGCCAGTGCCTGACCTGTCTAGGAGCTCTTTAAGTACTATTCATGTTAGTCTACATGTAAATCCTTCCTCCACATCTTTAGGTTGAATGGTTCAACCAATTGTGGGACCTTTGTTTGTACCATTGTTTGTACTTAAGAATGTTTTTAATTCTCTTGAAGAAATTTTGTGGTCTGACGAATCAAAAACAAATTTAACTCTGACAGAAACAGCCATTGTGTACGAAGACCAAACCTCCTATATCTCTTCCTCAATACACCATAAGATCATTAAACACGGTGGCGGAAATATTATGGTGTAGGGATGTTTCTCATATTATGGAGCAGAGTCTATTATACGGGTCGAAAAAAAGGATGGATGCTATTTTATACACAAATCTGCTTAACAGTTATGTATTGCCTTACGCAGAATGGAAAATGCCGCCTCAATTTGTGTTTCAGCAAGACAATGACCCGAAAGACACATCGAAGTGGGCGAAAGATTGGTTTGAAAAATATGGGGTTGATGTTTTAAGCTGGCCTACTCAGTTGCCAGTCTTAAACCCATTGAGAACTTGTGGCGAATAGTTTAATCAGCTCTTAAGGGAAAACATGCAACTAATAAAGATCACTTGTGGGTATTAGTACAGGGAGCATGGCGTAATATTCCGATTGAAAACTTTGTGAACCCTATCCCAAAACGGTGCTCAGTCGTTGTCAAAAATAAATTATATTCCACTAAGTACTGAGGTAATTTGAAAATAATTAAAATATATTATTTTACTCATCTTTTGGATATTTGTGTTTTTAGATAATTGAAGTGGATGGCTCTATTTTTTTCACACTCCTAAAATCTTGAATTTCGAATATTTTTACGTATATAAGTTCTTTTTTTATCAAAACCGGTCTATAGTAATTTAGTTGGTCAGTTGTTCGGTCTCACAAAACTATAAACCTTAAAATTTGTTATCAAGATTTAGTATGTTTTTTTCTTTTTCGAAATATGTTATTACATATGGCTCTATTTTATGGAACACTATTTTATATGCCTCAAATACAGCCACGTGATAGACGAACAGAAATCGCAGGGATATTAATAGGAACCCTATTTGTTTACCCTTTCGCAAAACAATCCGGAGTTCATACTTTAGTACCATTTAAAATTTTTAGATAATTTATTACCAGACACTCGCTCAGTGAACCTAATAAATGCTGCAAGTGACAATTATATTTTGCAGCTGTTTGAAGATCAGAGAGTTTTATATGCAAGTTTAACTTAAATTAGTGTTGTTACCATTATTGTTGTTGTTATAATTATCATAATTTTTTATTACAAATTAAAAAAAAAATTGCAAAGAAAGCTAATAAAAAAAATACACTTCATGCAATAAAATTTGCATATTTAATGATTTGAATATGAAGGCCTGACAGACTTAACGATCGTGTTTTAAAACCAGAAGTAAAAATAACAACAAAAGACTACAACTACAAAATAGTTTTGATTATTATAATCAAATATTATTAAGGAAAAAAAGGCGTCAATTGAAGCATAAAAGACTTATTTGGTTCGTCTGGGATGAAAAGTCAATGTCTTGAATGGAAGATATTTGCATATAAATTGTTTATATAATTTTTGTTTTTATTTTTTTACATCTTTCGAACTACAATAACTACTCGTTGTTGTTGTGATATTGAGAAAATATTAAAATAAAAATTACCACAATTTTATTGTTAACTTGTGACAATATAAAAAGAGGTACACAGACGGACGTGTGAATAATATTGACAATTAAATGAATTAAATGTAATAAAACACAAATATGCAATATTGTTAAAATATTTAGCTTTTGTTTATTTATTTGTAATTGTTTAAAACTTTATAAGTTAATCCTAAAGTTATATTAGTTATTATTCTTATACAGATATAAAAGCAATGACGAGCTATTCCTTGAGACCCACAAAAATTTGACAGAGTTGTTAAAGAATTTAGTCGAACAAGAATCAAACGAAGTTAAGGCTCAGATTGATAATTTTTTAACCGGCATAAATTCAATTGAAGCCAGCAAAAAACTGAACGCGTTATTGGCTGAACTGTCGAAGCAGAAACTAGCGGAGACTTCCAGAAATTCGACGGAGTGCATGTCGACAACAGCCAAAAAAGAATTTTATGAAGTCAAGTCTATGTTTGATAGTTTACTTAACAGCATAAACTTGACTGAACCAGGCAACAAAATTAAAAATTTATTAGTGCAATTGTCTGATAAGAACTTTTTCGAGACTTATGGGAATTTGACAGCGGAATTGACGAAGTTAGTTGAACAGGAATCAACTGCTTTGAAGGCTAAGATTGATGATCTTCTAGCCCAGACAAATTTAGTTGAAACTAACAAGATACTGAAAGATTCATTTAAGGAATTGACTGATCAGAAACTGGCTGAGACTTGCAAGATTTTGACAGAGCGCTTTACGAACTTAATCAAACAAGAATTAGCCAATGTTAAGGCCACGTCTGATAATCTTTTAGCCCACATTAATTCAGTGGGAGCCAGCAAGAATTTAATGAATTTATTAGCGCAATTTTCCAGTAAAAAATAGCTGAAACCTAGAACCATTTAAAAGAGCGTTTAAAGAGTTTAGTCAAACAGAAATTTAGCAATGTCAAGGCTAAGGCTTATGAGGAGCTAACTCATAAAAATTTAAATGCAACTAACAAAAAAATTAAAGATTTAATGGCGGAATTGTCTGATCAGAAATTAGCTGAGACTTACAATGAGCGATTGAATGAACGTTTGCGAAATTTAGTTAAACAACAACTAACCGATGTTAAGGCTAAAGTTTATGATGTTCTAACGCTCGCAAGCTCAGAGAACAGAAGAAAACGACAAAATTCTGGAAGCAGTTCAACGAATCCAAATTAAACGGTTTTAGCTGTTTTCACCTCGATGCCAAGATCCCACTCAGATCAACCAACAGTTTACGTTTAATAAAATTTATTTAATTTCATATCAAAATATTATGCAAAATGCAATAAAATGAGAAAAAAATATTTTAATATACATTTTGTATGAACATGGTAATTTTTGACCGTTATTTTACGCCTTACGCTCTTGTTTAGGCTTAACAGTTAGTTTCAGCAACACTGCAATTGCACGTTTTTTTTTTTATTTTTTTATTTTTAGAGCAGTGTTGCAACGCCTCTGGTGTTGTTTAAGGCCATGATTCACTATTATACTCAGTCGTACGATTTGTCAAAAATTGCATTTGTGCTCAAAAAGTATGATAGTGTGGATTAAAAGTGTATGTGAGTGACACACTTTTTGACAGTCTGTACGATTTGATAATCTTTTGCAAAAAATCATAAAATAGTATTTTTTTCATGCGATCACAGTTGCAAAATCTTGTGTTGTATGATAGTGTGGCATCTACAACGCCATTTTGAAACGATTTTTAAGTAGGACACAATTCTGTCAGATTTCTTTGTGATTAAATCGTACGATTGTGTAGGATAGTGAATTCTGGCCTTTAGGCGTATTAATTTGAAGCTAGTAACGCCATGTTTTATTTTATTATTATTTTACTTTGTTGGCGATTAATTGCTAGGCGGTAATACTGGCGAAGAAGGGCGCTGTGATATGTGCCATTGAAAATAGAATTAATACATATCACAAAATCCACGTTGCCACAGCTGGGGATTGAACTCATGACCACGCTTTAGTAGTCAGCGTTCTAACTTCGTGAGCTTTACCACCCTTAATTGTCGCCAAACGGAATATCAACTATAAAATCCTTTGGTTTATTCGTGATCTTTTATACAAAAATTAACTAAATGTGCATAGTCAGTCACATTCAAAATATTCGCAACTCCTATAACAACATTTTCATCAACCTGGTTTGGAAATGAAAACCTATTATCCCTGTTAAATGAATGAAAACCTATTATCCCAGCTATGTGCCCAATGAACTAAAACAAGAGTTAGAACTATATCGCCTAGAAAGAAAAGCTGATCCGCAAGAATTTTAGGAAGTCGCCCTTTAATACCCAATTTGCCAGAGGCTTTTTTTGGTGTTTTCCAACAAAAATTGCTTTTGCAATAGATCTGGTAGTATCTGAAAATTAAAGCTGCTTGATAGGCTAGCATGTATCCAAAGTAGAGAGATACGGAGAATGTTGAAGAGGTATTTAGCGATCCAAAAAAATACTGTTGTTCAACGGATCCTAAGCTACATTATTATAAAATAAAATACATCGGTATCATTAAGTCAAAAGTTAGCTTTTGGACAAAAACTAATTACATATTTTTTCGAAAAGCATAATGATTTTGAAAATATTTTGAGGCCCATAAACAAAAATTAGACACCCAATTCGCCAGACCGAGTATAGGGTTTTACTACTCCTTGGCAGTAGAATCGAACCTTTGCTAACAAGTCAATGTGTTTTTTTTTTATTTCACTGTGTAATTATCAAAGGCACCCACGGAAACCCCTGAGTGTCTGTAAACACACATCATAGAATATTTATTATTTGTATGTTCAAAATAGTTAGTTCGACTAATGTATCTAGGGTCGAGATATATAAAAACTACATTATGATAAAAAGAACTAGCTTTTTTTATGTTTTCAAGTTTGGCTCAAATACTTTAATGAACAATTTTTTTTTATTAGTTTCTTTCTTTTAAAAATATTTAAATACTTTTTGTTTGTTCATTGAATATTTCAACAATTTAACAAAGTTTCAAAATAATAAACTCATTAACTTTTCATTAGCATCATTTATTTTTTAAATTGCTTAACTTATTTGTTAACCACAATCCACAAGATATTGAATTTAATTAAATTTTATTGCAAGTCTAGTGTGTTCAAAGCTGTTAATTACAATTAAAATCAACATTTTGCTATCAATAATTAAGCTTGACATGAAAATAAATCAATGTGAATTTCATATTTATACAATGTAAAAATATCATAATCCAAAATCATGAATTTAAAAAATGGTGTTAACTGGGTTTTTGTTGTTGCTACTTAAATTGGGGTTTTCAATTAATTTTTTTTTTTTTAATTAGAATAAATAAATTCTTCTCTTAACAAAGTAACAAAATGCAAACAGTTGACTTTTTAAAATATCTCCTAATACAGTTACGAGCAAAAATAAAGCAACGCCCGGCATTATGATAATTGATTATGTCGAATTCAAAACAACGGCAGCCAGTTTATCTTTTCTTTCGGCTATTTAAATTTTTAATTTATAGTACAGAAATGAAACACACGTTTTAGTTTCTATTACATAAAGTTTAATTTTTTATTTATTTAACTAAAGTGAAAAAATAAACGAAATTAAATAAAATAAAATTAATAGCAAGTTTAGCATTGCTCTTTAAATAAAGCTAACAAAAATTGTCAAAACTAATCTTATATTAAAAAGAGTTGTCAACAGATAGTAAACTAACATTTTTGTAAAGCTCTAGAGAAAACGATATCCACACGCAGAAAAAAACATGGTTGTGATATGGTCGCAAGCACAATTTTATGTTCTCTGTGGCAATCAGGTATGTGATGAAAAATGATCGATTGATGACGAATTTTCGATTGGTGTGATGAATTTCGATCGATTTTGAGCCCATCTGTTAACATTTGGATTTGAAAAGTATACCAGAAAATAAAAATCAAACAATAATGAGGAATTTAGACAAAGATATAAAAAAAATTAAAAATTAAAAAACTAATTTTTATACAAAACGTTAAAATCGTTTTAAAATCGATTCGTTTTCAAAATCGTTTTCTATCACATACCTGAATATCTGGTTTTGATGAACAAGTTATAGTTGTTTTAAACGTTACTATGGTCACGAGCAAAAAAATTTAGTTACTATCTGATCATTAAATGGTTACTACACTCAAAAACTTCAACATAGTTGGTTTAAACTATATAATTTTCAAACAACAACCAAAGTTTTGTTAGAACTCCAAAATAATAGTGTATTTAGAACCATAATATGTTGTTAGTAAACAAAATAAGATAAATTCGTTCGTATGTTATCACAGGATGAATAAAACTTGAATGCTATGGGAACCTTAATAGTCTTACGACAAATATTAGCAATTACGAGGGAATCTGTGATAAGGCAGTCGATCGACAGATATAAGTCATCAGTCTGAAATCACTACTTTCGAGAGCCTATACAAGTAAAGTAGTCTGAAATTACAAATCAGGTACCACATACCATTGATTATCAAAGGGAGTCTTATAAACAAAAAAACTCTAAATAATACCAGTCAGTATAAGTCCATCGTCTTTTTTTTTATTTACTCCAAATAATAAAATAGATGTTTGTTTCCTATAAATTAAGAACCAGAAAATAGTCGCAAGGTACACCCAAAGAAAAAACATGGTTGAGGTAACCATAATCTAAGATCAACATATGTGACCCGGCCAACTCAAAAAAAATTTGTCCACTTTTTTTTCTGGTTTCGATAGTTTTTGAGACGCTCTTTCACGTGGTGAAAACTAGAAAGTCCTAACTTGCTTAGAAGTTATGGTAAGTCAAAGTCGATTTGGGGATTTTTTTGGGGATAAAATCCCCAAAAACCTGATAAGGCTGGGTGAGAAACTAGTTTGTGCACACACGTACTTATCTCATTTATGCTCTTTTGCATTTTTTGGTTGCCTTTTGGGCAAGACTGTTCATAATGCAAAAGAAAAACTACTAAGACACTGACGAAATACATTGTTTATCTTTAACAGCTAATTTTTCGAAATTTTGTTTTTGAGTCATAAGCCAACTTTTAATAGACCGGGTCACATATTATGATTGAATTATATGGTTGTACTCAAACTATATTATTATTAACATAATAATACAAATAAGAGTATTGTCATGTTAGAACCAAATTATTGTCTAGCTTAAAAATAAAATTTTATTAAATTAAATAAATAAATATAGTGAGATTTATAAAAACATACCATATTTGTTTATATAAAAATACCATATAATCATTATTAATTACCTAATTTTTAAAGCATTCAGTATGAAAAATGACTCAATTCATGAATTATTATTTTTTTGAAGAATAAACCCGTAAAATAGGATTCTGATAATTTTAAACAAACTTCATAAACACTAAAGTTCAAAAAACTAACATTATTTATTTGTTTTTAGTCATATTATGGTTACATACGAGCAAACTTATCATAATTTGTTTAATAGTAACATATTATTATTATAATTACAATATTATTTTGGTATACTAATAAAACTTTGGATGTGGTTTGTAATATATAGTTTAATATATAGTTTAAGCCAACCATGTTGCATTTTTTGGTAACAAAAAATTGTTTGTCATGACCACAGTAACGATTAAAATAACTACAGGTTGTTCATCGCAACTATATATTGTTACAGAGAACATAAGATGGTTCTTGTGACCATACCATAACCATGTTTTTTCGCTGCATGTACTTGCTCTGGAGATTATGTTAAGTAGGGTACCAGTCATGATACAAACTACTAACGTTTGTATCATGAAACATGTTATATACCCGCTCAGTTAAAATGGTTACAGCCTCAGCAACGTCATGCGCCTGCATTTACTGTTCGTCTAATGGATTTCAACAAATATATATGGTTTTGCGGGTAAAAAATACATTATTTTTCATCAAACAGTTTGTTTGATTATTAAACTGAGTTTCGGTTTTCTTGACTAGATAATGTTATTTATTATATGAAAAAAGTTTTGTATTTTTTTATGTAAAGTTGCTACTGAGAAAACATTATTCCTATAACATCTGCTATTAAACAGATTTACTATGGTACCCGTACAGTATATCAAAACCTTCATGTGCTTATTTAGTGAAAACATTAGCCAGCTTCTTTTTAGCAGCTTTTTAGTATTTGGTTTCTATTTGAAATGTTGCAATCGATAACAAGAACCCCCACTCACTTTTTATGAGATTTTTTTTTTGTTACTTTTATTTTTTATTTGTTTGTACCGCTTGAATAAAATTTTCTTTTTCTGATTTTGCAATATTGTTGTTGCTGTGTTGTTATTATTGTTAAATTGCTGTATGTAGGTGCTGTAATATTTATTGTTTTTTTTTTTATTTCTTACTTGTAATAATTTGTTAATTTTTATTTTTATAATCTTTGATTGTTGTTTACTACATGAATAAACAAATAACTTTCCATTTCATTTCAAATTACTAACGGCTTCAAATATTTAAGTTTCTTATACTTTAAATTCGAATCATTAATGAGTTAAAGTTGGTTTTTTATTGAGTATAAAAAATTTATATTCAACATAAATTTTAAAGTATTCGATAATTTTTATATGAGCCTTAATTACAATAAGTTTTATAAGCTGCCATTTTGTAATTTAATTTTTAAAACTTAAAATTTATGAAATAAAATTCAACTAGGTTTTGTCAATAATCAGGTGTGCAATAATAATAATAATAAATACCAGCTGTGCCCGCCAATACGTCAGCATCCTTGCAATATTTTGTTCGATTTTGCTTTGACAGCAATCCACACCAAAGACCCTTACGTTTTTCTTTTTTTTTTTAAGAGAAGTAACACTAATGCCTATATTAACTGTGTTACTTCCTTTTTAGAAAGGTATAGTAAGAGGTAAGACAGATGGTTAGTGTGATAGTAAAGCTTCGCTTATGGCAACACTACAATTGCACGTTTTAATTATTTTCGCCGGTGATTTAGTGATATTTGGTAATACCGGCGAAGGCGTTTTTAGTTCCGCCTTAAACTATAAAAAATAAAGTATACATATCCGGTTAGTTCAACTGCGTACTTTCACAGCGTTTTCTCCACTTTCTCTTGGAAATAAAATATTTTTGCGGAAAAAAGTATCCTACATATATTGGGATCAGGGTACTTAGGTATCTCCTCACAAAATTTTGTTAAACTCCATCCAGTAGTTTTTACGTGATGTCAACGTAAAAGAAAATCAGACAGGCAGACAGACAGACAGAAATGGGTTACTATTTTATTATATGTACAGATAAGGTTTTTTCGAAAGACTTGCAGCGAAACCTAAATCAGCACACCAAGCTAGCTGTATCCAGCGTCTAGCTTTAATATTACAATAATATAATCAATAATTTAAAATTTCAATACTTTTTAAAAATGACAGTTGCTAGCAGCCAACTTCACTACCTAAAGCGCTGTCAAAATCGAATTTTCCACTTGCAAACCACCGCTGACCACGCTCAATTTGGATTTGATTTATTTATTCATTTTGTTAATATAGGAGATTATTTAGGAAATAGACAACGCTTGACGCATTAATTTAGATTTGGCTGTAATGCTATTAAGGCCCGTACCAGAGAAATAAGAAGTAGAGAAAATTGTTTTCGATGTTGAGTTTTTTTTCGTTTAAATCAATTGTTGTCAATAGCGGGATATCAACATTTTATATTTGATAATTCTTCCTCTTAGGGTTGTTAATTCATTTTTTTTTTTATTGTAAACAGAAAAAAAATATTTTAATTGGTTTCTGATTAAAATTTAATTAAATAAATAATTGTTTCAATTAATTGTTTTATTAGGAATTTTTTTGTTCTGTTTTAAACAAATGTATATTTAAATCAATTAAAAAATTAGTTGATCTTTAATTTAAAATTGATTAAAAACTTTAATTGCTGAAAAACTGTTTTCTGTGAATGAGAGTGCCTCACAAGTTGTGAGTCACAAGATTGTTTACCTTTGAAGGAAAATACTGTTCTACGCTTTTAATAGACATGTCTCTAACGTTTGACAAAGCATGGCAAAAAAGCTTAATTTAAAAATTTAAGTAAAACTTGCCCAACAGTTTCTATAAGTTGGTAAAAGTTTTTTTAAATGGTCGTAAGCTTATACTTGAAGAAGGAGACTTTGTAAATCCCCTCAGCCAATTACATTGTAGTAAGAGAATCATTGGCAAAAAACTGCTCATGACTTAAGTAGAGCATGAAAATAATTTTAAAATGTGAAAGTAATCTAGATTCAGACTGAAATCAGTACCAACGGGTCAATAAGTAGCATCATCCTTATTCATGCTACTTACATATGTAGGTCCCAATTGCCAAATCGATTAACTCCGTTTAATAATAGTTTGTTGTCATAAATGTGCATATTTTTTCAAACAAAATTCTATTTATTTTGAATTTAAAGTTTCAGAAAAAAGAATTAAAAAATGTTTGTAACATTTTAACTACGGAATTAATCGATAAAGCAGGGACTTGTTGACACACAAATTGCAGTTAATGTTAAACAATACTAAAATTTTTGTTTATTTATATTTACTTAGAGACATTTTTTATCCACAAGTCATGATCTCTTAAGTTCTGGCAGATTGATGTTTTTTTAATTTTTTTTTTTTATTTACCTTACAATTTGATTTATTATTATTAAATTTACATAAAGACCGCAAAAGTTTAAAACTTGTTAATCTGAACTACAACAATATAAAATTTCGGTGGTCTAAATAAAAAGCTTCTTATGAGTGACTGGCCGACCGCGAAAAGAGAAAAAATATAAAAAGCTTATAAATGATAAGCAATTTGTTAGTTTTATTTCTTGTAAGCCTACTGGTATTTTTAATGTTTTTTATAGCGGGTTCCTCAATAGTAACAGTAAAAATTCCAGAGATTCCCGCCGTAAACAGTCAAAATATACCTGCACCTATTAAATAACCCTTTATTTTTTTTTTTTTCTTAAAATAAATTGTAAATTTATACAACAATAAATTATTGTTTTTTTCATAAGTCATTCATTTATTGGCAACATTTTTCTTTAACTTTGTTTTAAAAATATACAATCTTATTCCATGCAACAAACAAAACAACAAGAATCGGCGGCCTTTTCTTAACGAGAGCAAAACCAACGAACAAATGATTAGAACATTTTTTATTAATTTAACCAGACTTAATTTTTTATTTTTTTCTTAAAATTAAATTGCTTTTTTGTTTGGCATAAAATGTAATTTGTATTTTTTTTACCCCAAATGGCCTTTCATAGTTAATAATTACAAATGTGTAATTATTTTATTAATATTTTTTTTTATGTTAAAAAATGGCATAAATGTAACATTTAAAACAATTGAAACAAGTTTCTAAAGAGATGACTATGAAAATGTTAATTATACATCAGACTGACAGCTGGTTTTCGAAATTTTTCCTTAATATTACTTACACTACATACACAGAAAAAAAATTTTTGGTGTTAAATTAAATAAGATTTTTGGTTGATTCAATTATATTTTTAAATATCTTTACTTTATTATTTAATATTATTGTGCCATGCAATTAACTTAATTTTTCTCACTGAACATACCTCTCAGTAAACATACAACAGGGTTGCATTCCGTATTTTATTCAATTAGTGATGCAATTATGTACAAACTGCTCAATTTAGTAATAGAGTTTTCGTATGGTAAATTAAGCTCAATTGAAAGTTTAATGGGGTACATTTTCTAATTACGCAATTAAGGTTTATGTCTGAACAGGGTACAAAATGTTTGGTTCAGATGGTTTTTATGCTGCTTCGTTTCACTATAGCGGATGATTACCTAGTAAAGGGTGATCCATTTCGAGGTACTTTTTTCAATAGCCTTTTTTGACAGATTACGTATGAGTCGTGTCATGCTGTCATGTTATTTTTGTTTAGTATTGTTTGGCATTTCATAATGGAAAGACTTACGCCTGAATCGCTTCGCTCTATGGGCTCTTGAAAAGTTCCAAGAAGATCCGACTTTTTCGAGGCAAATTTAGTTTAGCAATGAGGCCTATTTCTGGCTCAATGGGTATGTAAACAAACAAAATTGCCGCATTTGGAACGAAGAGCAACCTGAAGAGATTCAAGAGCTACAACTTCATCCAGAAAAAACAACGGTTTGGTGTAGTTTGTGGGCCGGTGGAATCATCGGTCCATATTTCTTTAAAAATGTTGCCGTTGCGAACGTAATCGTCAATGGCGACCGTTATCGTGCCGTGATAACCGACTATTTTATGCCCGAAATAGAAGCTCGTGATCTTGGTGGCATTTGGTTTCAGCAAGACGGCGCCACTTCCCACACATCGCATCAATCAATGGATTTATTAAGAGAACATTTCGGTGAGCACATAAGTTCACGTTTTGGGATGGTCGATTGGCCACCAAGATCGTGTGATATCATACCGTTAGACTTTTTCCTGTGGGGATATGTAAAGTCTAAAGTTTATGCGGACAAACCAGCTTCGATTCAGGCTTTGTATGAAAACATCACTCGTGTCATTCGCCAGTTACGAGTCGAAATGCTCAAACGAGTTATCGAAAATTTTACTCAACAGATGGACCATCGTAGCAACGGCCGACATTTGATAGACATAATCTTCAAAAAATAAATGCCACAGAATGTTCTTCTTTTAATTTTATGTGTTTTTTTTTTTTTTCTTTCAAAAAGTAGGGAACCTAGAAATGGATAACCCTTTATATAGAGGTCAAAGCAAGAGAAGAACAAACAAAATTTCTAGTTCAATAAATAATTGGAACAATTGGACTTTTAATTAAATTTAAATTTGAAACTAAATAAAGCCTTACTTAAATTGGTGCACAAATTGTTTTCTGTGTAATTATAAATTATTTTATTAAGACTCAAATTCTATGTCACCCCAAATAAAACTTGTTAATGAAAGAAATTTATTCTCAATTTTTAGTTCAATGTGCGACAGGCTAAAACGTTGAAAAGTAGGTTAATTATAAGTTATAAACCTCAAGACTTTCAAAAATGGTCTGACGTTGTGGATTATTGAAATTGAAAAGAAAAGACTTCAATGATTCACATTTTGTATTCGATGTTTCAAAGTATTACTCACTCCTCCTGTCTGTTGAAAAGGAAAGAAAAAAAACAAATTATGAAAAATTACCAATTTAAGTGAAGGAAAGAAAATAAATACAAAACTACTTAAACATCATTGGGAAGTCATGACAGACAGAGACTTGTCTTTATGTGTTTTTATTAAAAAGTGAAATTTTATGAAAATATATGTATGGATGGACTAACTGACAGACTTCTTTCTCTCTCTACCTGTATCTTCATGTATGTAAAATTTTGTTCAGATGTAAAAAAAGAAAAGAAAATAAAATAAAAAAACTGTGTCAAAAATACACAAATTTCGTGCCTGGTTGCGTTGTTTGTTTCAATTTAAAAACACTATTTAACTTCAGTTTTTATTTTCATTTTTTAAGTTTTCATAGTGATAATTGTTTAACTGACCTAAAACGTTACATTTGCGTAAAAGTTTTAATGTTAAATAAGATTTATGTATTTGTAATATTGTATTCTCTTCATACGTATGTATGAAGAGAATACACGAAAGCTTCAACAAAGAAATAATAAAAAAAATAAAAAGGTTAAAAACAACATAAAAATCTGTTATAAAATGCATATAAACACCGTTTTTCATCCAAATTATAAGGCTGGTTAAGTTTACACACAATCATATTTGTGTCTATTTGGAGGAGGTTTTACTTTCATCATGAAAGTGAAGCATTAAAAAAGTTAATAAATCATTATGATACAAAAATAGGTCAGCGCACGTGTTTGCCAAGTTAGGCTTAAATTTAAGATTTGTTTTGTTGTTGGAAGAAAACACATTGTTTTCTAATGGATAATTTATTTAGTCATAAAAATAAACAAGTTTTTACTGTGGCTTGGTATTTTTTTTTTTTTTTTGTCGAAAAACATTATAAAGTTTCAAAACTTTTAAAAATTAAAAAAAAATTAATCATTATTTCAAAACACTTTTACAACAAATTGCTACTTAATTTCTTCTTTGAAATCTTGAGTTTTAGAAACTGAGAAAACTACATATAAAAACAATACAGACGACATTCCATCTTTTTTTTGAAGGCGGTTATAAACATCATAACTCTAATATTAAAGTTCGAGAAGAAGAGATTTTTGACTTGGCGTCCATAAAAGATAAAAGATTTTAACTGCTTCTATTATCATAAGACAAAAAAATTAAACCAATATGAAACTTTTATTTTTAACTAGCTGTACCCACACACGTTGTATGCGTCCTGACAATATTTTGTTCGATTTTGCTTTGAAAGTAATCCACGCTAAATTTTAAGACTCTTACGTATTTACTTTATATAAAGGTACCCATCCCTAAATAAAATTCTACAATTTATTGTAAAGCTCTATAAAAGACAGATAGGAAATGAGTTACTCATTATTGTGCAACATTGCTAAAAATATACGGTTTTCAAAAATATAAGATGCCTTAAAGTAAGCAGCACCTTTAAATCGATAAAAAAAAGTACTTTCACTGGTTTTTCTCCACTTTCTTTTGTAAATAAGATATTTTTGCGGTAAAAATGCCTATATTGGGTTTAAGACACTAAGGAACTCGTCACAAAATTTTATTAAAATCCATCCAGTGGTTTTTACGTGATGCGAACACAGACAGAAAGACAGACAGACAGGAAATGAGTTACTATTTTATTATATGTACTAGCTTTGACCGCCACGTCGTGGGTGTCCTGACAATATTTTACTCGAGTTTGCTTGGAAATTATTCCACACCAATTGTAAGAATCGTACTTTTATAGTGCTTCAGTTATAATTTATGTAATTCTTTATATAAAGGTACCCATCCTTGGATAACATTTCAAAATTTATAAAAAATTCGAAAATTGTTAAAATTATTGTAAAAATCTGTAAGAGGTGTTTAAAACATTTTAATAACAATGCAATTCCATGAAGTAAAAACACAAATTGTATTCAACTGGCGCCATCTGTTGCGTAATAGTAAAATTAAAAAAATAAATAAGAAAGCGTGTTGAAAAATACCATGTTGAAAATATCCCAGTTTTAAACCAAAATTTTCAATAGCTTTAAACCGGAAATTACGTTTGTCACTGCTTTTTCTCTTGAAAATAAGATTTTTTTAGGAAAAAAGTATCCTATATTGGGATAATTATACTAAGGTACCCCCTCACAAAATTTTGTTAAAATCCATCCAGTAGTTTTTACGTGATGTGAACACAAACGAAAAGCAGACAGACGGATATGAGTTACTATTTTATTATATGTATAGATAGATATACAGAGTGTAGGCCCTAGTTTGCTGTAAAATATTGGTCGTGCAATTTAGATGTTTAAAACAGAACCAAAAATCGGATATTAGATGCCGATAAGCTATATACCAGACATTAAACACGCAGAGAAAAAACATGGTTGTGTTAAGATCACAACAACCATCTTATGTTTTCTGTAAAAATATATGGTTGCTGTGAACAACCTATAGTTATTTTAATTATTACTGCGGTGATGACAAACAAGTTTTTGTTACCATTTGATCATTAAAAGGTTACTACACCCAAAAAACGTAACTATATAATTTTAAAAGCAGAACCTAAGTTTTGTTAGTATTCCATATAATAAATTAAAATAATTTATGAATTAAGTCTTCTCCCATATTCAATGCTTAACAACTGAAGTAATAAATAATCGTGTGTTTGATTATAAGGTATCTTTATATAAAGAAATAAGGTATGTTTATATAACAAATCTCACTATATTTATTTAATTAATTTATTTATTTATTCATTCATTTATTCAAGAACCTAGCCATAAGGCCATAAGCGGTCTTTTATACTACTATTTTGATAACTGCTAAAAAATTTATTTCATAACAAAATTTTACATTTTACAATCACCCTTATTGTGTTTGGCGTTTTTGCGACGAAAGTCTGTCGTTTTTGAAAAATGGTTCCGTATTTGGCGTAAAACGTTAATGAACAGGACACTTTGCAAAATCTATTACAAAACGACCTTCAAACGCGACCGCGTACAAAAAGTTGTCGTTAAAATATTTCCTCACGACATATGCAAATCAAATAAAAAATAACTTCAATGGAAGGAAAATTCAAGTATACAAAAAATATATGTACATATGTATTTAATATTTTCAAATTTTTTATTTTATTCATGTATGTATGTATATGGTGATATGAATTTTAGCGTAAAATCACAACTGAAGCACAATTTGCCAAATAAGTGGAAATAATGGAACGAAAACCTTATTTGGCAAAAAGCTTTCATAAAGGTTTAAAGCCAATAAATATTGAAGAAGGGTGAAACGCCGTTTCCGAAGATTTGAATTATCTTGGTCCCGCATCTCGTTCCGGAGAAGGTGTGGACAAATTTTAAACTTAAATTGAAAAGAAAGCTTGTTCATAACAAAGTAGAAAGTTATGCTACAGGTGGCGGACCAGCAGATTCAGCAATTAATTTATTGGACATGTGTACGCTTTTCCAACATAAAGACGCATTTGGACTAAAAAAGACCGCAAATTCTTTCGCCAGACCCCGAGCTAAACTTAGCTGCTAATACCACCAGCATTGACGAAATTGAAGAACAATATACACCAACACTTTTTTATTTGCACAGTAATATTTTCTTACCAAAATATAAATTATTGTAATATTTTTTTGTTATTTATAAACATTTGTTTGACACTTTTTTAAAAGGCTGTTTCAAAATCATTTAATTCAGTTTATTCTAACGAGTGATTTTTTAAGAGCTTAAGAACTTTTTTTAAAAAAAACGCATAAAATTTGCAAAATCTCATCGGTTCTTTATTTGAAACGTTAGATTGGTCCATGACATTTACTTTTTGAAGATAATTTAATTTAAATGTTGACCGCGGCTGCGTCTTAGGTGGTCCATTCGGAAAGTCCAATTTTGGGCAACTTTTTCGAGCATTTCGGCCGGAATAGCCCGAATTTCTTCGGAAATGTTGTCTTCCAAAGCTGGAATAGTTGCTGGCTTATTTCTGTAGACTTTAGACTTGACGTAGCCCCACAAAAAATAGTCTAAAGGCGTCAAATCGCATGATCTTGGTGGCCAACTTACCGGTCCATTTCTTGAGATGAATTGTTCTCCGAAGTTTTCCCTCAAAATGGCCATAGAATCGCGAGCTGTGTGGCATGTAGCGCCATCTTGTTGAAACCACATGTCAACCAAGTTCAGTTGTTCCATTTTTGGCACCAAAAAGTTTGTTAGCATCGAACGATAGCGATCGCCATTCACCGTAACGTTGCGTCCAACAGCATCTTTGAAAAAATACGGTCCAATGATTCCACCAGCGTACAAACCACACCAAACAGTGCATTTTTCGGGATGCATGGGCAGTTCTTGAACGGCTTCTGGTTGCTCTTCACTCCAAATGCGGCAATTTTGCTTATTTACGTAGCCATTCAACCAGAAATGAGCCTCATCGCTGAACAAAATTTGTCACATTTGAACATTTCGAACCGAACACTGATTTTGGTAATAAAATTCAATGATTTGCAAGCGTTGCTCGTTAGTAAGTCTATTCATGATGAAATGTCAAAGCATACTGAGCATCTTTCTCTTTGGCACCATGTCTGAAATCTCACGTGATCTGTCAAATACTAATGCATGAAAATCCTAACCTCAAAAAAATCACCCATTATTACATTATGATTCAACTACAAAATTTTGCCTGTCGTAAATTTAAGACGGTAACATATAATTTCAAATTCGACAGCAAAAACGACAGTTGTCGTTTTTCAACTACGCCAAACACAATAAGGGTGAATGTTATTTGAAGTTAGACAATAATATGGTCTAACAAGACAATATTATTATGTTAATAATATATGTGTGTGAAGATAAATATGTATTTAACTAGCAGTGACAAAAACCATTTTTTTTATTATTGAAAAAATATATCATGCGATAAAAAAGTTTTCCCATACATTTATTACGTATTCTGCACAGATTTTCGGACTTTTTTAAGAAATATTGTTACTATTGTTTCCAAACCCTTCCTTCTCAAGGAATCAAACCTGTACGATTAGGAAGATAATAGATCATACTAACAAACTGTGTTCACACTTTTTTCCAAAAGTATTTGTGATCATTTTTATAACATTTTGAAAATGTGACTTTGTGGAAATTTCTAGTAAATGAGTTTTCGCTGACGGAAATAGCCACTGTGTCCAAACCCTTCCATCTCAGGGAATCAAACCGGTACGATTAGGAAGATAATAGATCATACTAACAAACTGTGTTCACACTTTTTTCCCAAAGTATTTGTGAACATTTTTATAGCATTTTGAAAATGTGACTTAGTGAAAATTTCTAGTATATCAGTTCTCTGACGGAAATAGCCACTGTTAGGTCTTGCCTTTGCTAGGAGAACGGCTGCCTGTCGACCTCTAGTTGGAATATGGAAATCTGTGTAGCAGGAGAGCTCTCTTAAATTACAGGGCATTTGATGAATTATAATTCGCATCAAATCCAACAGAACCGTGATAATTTTTACTATTACTATCTTCGAAGCTTTGTTGTTTTGTGCTTAAAATACCCAGAGTCCTAAACGGGAATCAACCCCACAATCCCCACACTTGTAGACTAGCGC
Source organism: Phasia obesa (assembly GCA_949628195.1). Taxonomy (NCBI): domain Eukaryota; kingdom Metazoa; phylum Arthropoda; class Insecta; order Diptera; family Tachinidae; genus Phasia; species Phasia obesa. The sequence continues at coordinate 28,034,290 of OX451215.1, read as the reverse complement.
ACTACCAATCAGTTCATGGAAACTGTCTGCCGATTGTGCAATCGGATTACACAGAAATTCCCTTTTCGGGTAAATACAGTACCTAGAAGAGCGCCAGAATGGAATTACTGGTCATATCTACCACACACAACATAGAGATTTGATCGCGAATTTAATTTACCAGGTGAGAGCACTATTGCAACAAATACAACAAAACGGCAACTTCGCAAACTGCTAGCACTTACAGGATAATGTATGCACAAAAAAAAAGACCAAAGAATATTCAGTTGTTCTAACGATCCCAACTGGTGAATTAAATTTGCACTGATCGCAAAATTACATTTATTTGATACACAACCAACTGTTTGGCAAAAAGCTAGTAGCGTATTACGATATTGAAAAGCCATAAGACGTCCTTGGCATCTATTATGTACTTTAGCATAGAGATTATTAAAACTGAAGAACTATAAAAAAATATACAAGAAAGGGTAGACTGTTGGTTTGTGGCTATTTTCATGATCTTAAGGACTGTGACATATTGAGCTTCATAACGAGCTTAAAAACAAAGAGATTATTTGCCAAACTGTTGTTGTTTCCGTTCTAGTTGGTAAGGCAAATAAACAAGATTGTTTAGATTTAATAAAACAATAAATTTTAAAGAGGGTTTCTACTGCAAGAACTTGTTTTGTTTAAATATCCCGCCACACTTTAATCATCATCGTAATTATTAAAGCTTTTCCCGACTTGCATATTTCTAAATACATTTCTAAACATTAAACGAACAATAAAAAACGAAAACCTACTTAAACACAAATTAAATTGCTGCATTACTCACTCACTCAGCTCATTTGTCGCCGACACTCATCATTATTGTCATTTTTAAAACACAAATTAAAAAAAAAAAAAAGAAATATTAGTGTCTAGGTCAGGTTTATTGTTGTGGCTTTCATCTTCTTCTCTTCAGTATTTATCAATCAACTTGTTGTCTTTATCAGTTTTTTTTTTTTTGTTAAAATAAAAACAAATTGTCTCAAATTGTTTTTGCACCCACCCCAAAAGAGAGCAACCAACTTAAATTTTAAATTCAAATATTTATTTTAAATATTTAGCTTCAAAAATTAAACCGCAGCGCTTTTGAGAAGCTATCAAACAAATTTTTAAACCAGCAACAAAAAGCTTTTTACGACAAATCACAAGTGAAAAGGTAAACAACCTTTTTGTGGCACTGGAATAAGTAATCGACAACCAATAATTATTGACAAATAAAAATAAAAACAATAAAATATAACCAATTAAATTAAGTAATTTGACAAGCTTTCTTTCAGGGCTTTGTACTGAAACCCCAGACTGTTTTTACGATTCATTAAAGTCGGCGGTTTTGGGCGGGTAGATTTAATTGACATGTTACATCGTTTCCAATTGAAAATAGCATGCAAAGTTTTTAAAGGTTAATATTTTCAATAGGGATTAAATTGCAATTCGGTTGTCAGATCTGTTCTGGTCTGTTTGATTTGTCATTTTATATGTGCTCTGTTTGATTTGCCATCTATACATATAATAAACCTGTAACAGGGTCATTCCCGTACCTGTTTTTTTTTTTTTTTTTTTTTTTTTTTGAAAATGTTTAACTGCTTTTGCAGATGGTAATCGAAATGGAGTACAAAACAGAAAATATTAGAATTATTCTGTCTGTTTGTGTTCGCATCACGTTAAAACTACTAGATGGATATTAATAAAATTTTGTGAGGAGGTACCTTAGGATCTCGGTTCAAATAAAGAATACTTTTTTCCGTAAAAATATCTCATTTCAAAGAGAAACCCGAAAAAAACTACTGAATGTCGCAATCTTATGCTTGGTTTTCATTATGTCATATGAACTGTCAACAAAAACTGCCTCAAATGAATTGTCGTCATTTTGCGTCAAATGCGTTTTCACTGCATTTTAAGAACTGACAAAAAGTCGGTAAAGACAAACAAAAAAGTTGACAACTTGTTGTCAAATCTACTTTAAGAAAAAAATGATTCCATATCTGCTGACAAACTAAAATTTGGCGTTTTCACTTATTTCTCATTTAAGATGGCAGTTGGTGTGCATAACTGACTGCAAACATAGATGGCACCATATGACAATCCGTTTTCATACAATTGCCAACAATTTGGGCAATTTGACAACAAAAATGACATAGTGAAAACCAAGCATTACCGATTCAATGTTAATGAAAACTTGGCATCACCTTTTATTTTTGCTACTACATATTTATTTTAACACAATTTACAGACCTGCACAATAATTTTTAGAATTTCATTTAAAATTTTATCCAGGGATGGGTACCTCCATTTTAAAAAAATACATAAACCAATAAAAAAATCTGAAAATTTGGTGCGGATTACTTTCAAGCAAAATCGAACAAAATATGTCAGGGACGTCTACGGCGAACACAGCTAGTTTTATCATAAATACACGAATATCTCGGATACCGCTTGCGAATCGTACAAATTTAATTGAAAAATCGTAATTCAGTTCAAGGATTTCGAAATGTAGTGGTGCGACTAACTTTTGACCCAGGTCAATAATCAAAATAGCCGCATTTGGACACGACAGATTCTCCAGACAACGCTACATCTAGCAGCCGGAAAATAATGTGTCTTTAAAAACGAATCATGTCTCTTTAAAAGAGAAACGAGAACTTTACCGTCAACGGCGATCGGTATAGAGCAAAGGCCCCCAAACAAAAAAAGTGGTTAAAATGAAAATGCATTGGTTTGCTAAATATTTAGCAAAGTGACACAAAACTACTTTGTTGAAAGCTGGTATGCTATACTGATTTAAAATTTTTACATGTTTTGTTCTCTGTGAGATTTTCGTTGAGATTGTGTATGTACTCACATACCCTTAGGGGTTTGCGTAGGGGTTCTTGGTATACAGACATAATTACGAAATACCTTGGGATGGATCCGAATCGTGATCGTTAGGAACGATATTGAAAACAAAAAAAAAGGAAACATTATCCGAACTTATTATTTCTCGAAATGGTGCAGTCGATTGGACACCATAATCGTCTTGTACATATTTTTTCTGGGGTTACGTGAAGTCATTGTTTTATGAGAACACAGCAACCTGGAGCGAATTGGAAAACATTAGTGTGCGGACAATATTAGGCCATTATAAGGCCGATTGTAATTCCAGAATACGCTATATCCGAATCAAACCAGCCATGGGACTTTTTTATTCGAAATTAAGAGTTTCTGAATTTGACTATAAAAACCCTGAGTTTGATATGGCCAATTCTGATTTTGAAGTTTAAACCCTAAAAAACATGTTGTGAGATATAACCAATATTAAAGATATTTAGTTTTATATTTTTATAAGGCCAATTTTCTAAAGAAATCTTGAAGATTTCAAGAATCACGCTTTTCCTTTTTACTTGAATTAACTAAACTTTTTGTACAAAAGAAGAAGTGATCCGCAAAAACAAATTGCTTTGTAAATGGTGTATTTGTGTGGCAAAGATTAATGATATGATGTAGGAGAAGTGTTTGCGGTTGGTCAATGTAAATAACATTAAATTGATTAAAATTAAAATTTCGCACATCTCGTTTTTACACTTTTCACTCACAATGAAAGTGAAAATAATTTTTCTGCGTTAATTCCATTGCACGAACGTTTTTTTTTTTTTTTTTTTTTGTAGAGTTGTTGACTGTCTGTTGACCTTTAGTCACCAATAGCGTCAATAATTTCCTAAAAATCTTTTACATCTTTTAAGGCGTCGTACGTAAATTTCTTGCAACTGTTCAGCTGAGCTGTCAGTAGTTTTTATATCGATTTTTAATAAACAACGTATGATTAATACACCGGAAAAAGAGTTCCACCTATTAAAGGTCTTAATTGGAAATTTAATTAAATAATTAATTGATTCAATTATTTGCTTAACTAAAAAAATTTTGTTCTGTTTTAAACAAATATATATTTAAATTAATTAAAAAATTAATTGAATTTTAATTTAAAACTTATTAAAACTTTTAATTAGTGGAAAAATTTTTCTGTGTATTTGTTAGTCTTAAATTTTAAATGATTTATTTTAAGAATTTTTTTATAAGAATTCTAAGCTCAATTAAAAACAATTCAAATAAAAACCTGTAAAATGATCTGATTATTAAGAATTATTAAAATATTTGACAACGGAAACTTTTGCTCTGTACACGACTTTAGTTTAAATATTTGTATTTATAAAAATACTTTTGTATGATAAAAAAACGTAAAAAGAATCATCGATAATATTAGTGTTTTGGAGGCAGACAAGAATCACAGGGATTCTATGAATACGGTTACTGAGGCATCACGAACATAAAATCACGAACGATTATTTTGACGCTCGACTACATGATCAGTGTTGTGGCTGTCGTCCACTTGCGCCAATTTCTAAATTTGTATACGACAACGCATTTTGTGCTGCCAATATAATAAGAAATATGAAAGAATTAAGACTTCAAGAGAGAGAGAGAGATTTTGTATTACAAATATTCAACTGAAAATAACATCATAAAAATAAAAAATTATAATTTCGTTAACAAACAATTTATTTGTTTTAGCATTATTTACGTTTATGGTTGTTGTTATCATATCCCTATGATGTTCAGCCAAGAGAAGCAATATCTCTCCTTCTTAGTCGAATGTAACAACGACCATTTAGAATGTCGCTTGGACGTCATCGTATAAGGATAGTGCGGGTTTCAGTGCCGATCAATGTAAAACTAACGGCTCGAGCTTGGACGTGATAAATGCCCAGAGAGACATTAACACACCTTTGCTCGAAATCTCATACACGCTGAGAAGAAAACGGCTCATAGGTGGTCTGCATTAACCACTTGTTTGACCCTCAAACGACAGGAAAAGGGCGAAGGCACTATTGGCCTTCGGGAAAAATTCCATATCGCTTTTCGTAGACATCATAACGGGGTACTGTGTGATTGGACTTATGTCGGGGCGTATGCGAAAATCTGGTGGTGGAAGCTACAGAAGATATCAGTTGAACACCTTCTGTACGACTGCCCGGCCCTTTATGAACGCAGGCTAAAATGTTTGGGCCAAATATTCTTGCAGGACCTGGGCGGCAACACTGAGTAGTACGCTAGGTTTTGCGAGCAGCTCCAGGTGTTTCTTACGAACTGTTTTTTTTTTTTTAGAAAACATTGATAAACCTATCAAAACAGGAACTTTCCTTGTATCTTCCAAAGGCGAAGTAAAATTAAAAAAAAACCTAATATTGAATGTATATTATGTCTGCAGTGGACCGGGCCGTCTTACTTCACCGGGTTTTTTAGGAGATCCTTTAAATATGCGAAAACATAAAAAATTCACCCAATTCTTATTATGATTAGATGTAGATGACACACATGCAGTAAGAGTTCATTGTTAATCTGTAGATAGTGATCTTCTCAAAATAGTCGGCAATACCGGTGGAAAGTATAATAGTATAAATCAAATAGGTCATTCTTACAGACATGAATGTGGTTCTGACATACCGCACGAAAGCTGTTACAAAACTTTTGGAATCATAAGTAAAAAAGAAAAATTGCATGTCGGGACCGTCGATGCATTATCGGAAGTATTTATGCATTATCGGGAGTACTTATGCATTATCGGGACCATTTCAAGTAGACCTGAATAACCTTATAAATAAAACTATAAAATAAAATAAAAATAATAATGAATGTGAAATGGTAGAAATTTTGAGTTACTAAGTAATCTAGCAAGGAAAAGGATAGGTGTGGGGGGTAACGATGCACAAATCTTTAACATCATTGAGATTAGTGGGGGAGAATCAAAAAAAATTCGTGTCTATGATTAATTAGAAACGTTAATATTAATTAATTTAATCAGGGAGTTCAAAAAAGCACAACTGTAAACATAATAGTGCAGAACGAATAGAGACAAGAACCGCCCCATTTCGGTTTATTGCTAGCAAATCAAAGGTTATCTATCGTCTTTTTTCGTATTGTTCTTACAAGGAATTTCGTTTTTATTACTAAAAAGAGAAACTTTGTACGTTACATTATAATAAAATAGTCCTGGCGCCATTTCCCTGTAGGAAAGTAAAATGAAGATAAAAAATTACTGATTTGGTTTCAAATGTTATACAAATTGTTTGCTGGGAAAATTATTGTATTTTTATTATTTATAACGAAATTCCAATAATGCAAATTTATCTTTTAAAATAGTTTAAAGATGCAAATATCAATGTTTTAAGATGGAAATTAAAAAAACATACTCGATTAGGTTTGTACAAGGACGAATATTAATTTTTTGGCCAAATACCGGACCAGATTCGTTTCTATTTCTGTCAGTTTAACTTTTAATGCGATTTTCTAAATATCTGATTTATGACAGCGCGAATTTAAGTATATTCGGGCTTCCTGCTTATAATTTTAATAATTAAAGCGTTTAATAAAATAAATTATTTAATTGCAATAAAACAAACCAAATGAAACAACAATAGAACTTAAAGAAAAAATATTAAATTTGAAAATTCAATAAGGCACTTTTATGTCTACAGAGTTGGATTAAAAGAATAAAATAAATTACAATTTTTTCAGAAAAAAGGAAACCAAATAAATAAAAATAAAATAATCTAAAAATACAATCAATTTAAAAGATCTGTGGGCAAACATACAAACACCAAATGGTAAAAAAAATACTCATACTCGTACAACAAAACGTGATTGAATTTTTAATTGAAACGGCAAAATAAACTTAAACAATAAAATATAAAATATAAAAAAGTATCAGGAAATCCGTAAAAAAATATTAATTTAAAAAAATATTTACTTTTACAAAGGAAGGTTTCAAAAATAAAATTAAAAATATGATTTACTAAAATTATAAACAGGTAAAAAATTGTTAAGTTTGTATGTATTAAGCTAGTATGTAGTATATTTGTATGTAGAATATTTGTATGTAGTATATTCTTTCGTAGTGTAGTATGCTCTTTCGATTTCAAGATTTCTATCATCAGTTGCAACTGGTTACGATTATAACTTTTTAAGTTTAACACTGTTTCTAGCATAATTTTGTGTATATATGACCCGGCCTATGAAAAGGTGGCTTATGACGCAAAAATTTTGCATTGTTGCAAATTGTTGTATTGTTGATCTTTACAGCTAATTTTTCGAAATTTTGTCTTTGAGTCATAAGCCACCTTTTCCCTTTTCATAGACCGGGTCACATATATGTAATTGTGTGTAATTGTATGTATTTGTGTATTTTGTGACCACTGTTGCGAGATAACTTACATAAAAAAAAAACTTCAAAATTGGACTAAAACATCTGCAAAATCTGCATAAAATTATTTAAATCGGAAAAAAATCTGTTAAAATAACAAAACACATAAATGTGAGGTTTTTTGAAATTTTTTAAAGAAAATAATTTTAAAAAAATCATGTAAAATAAAATGAAACAATAAATATTCGGAATCATTTAGGTATTAAATTTCAACAGAAAAATATAGGTATTTTAATCTTATTATAAATACATTATTTGAGATCACTTTACGAAAAATCGAGGAATTCAACGGCCTTAATATTTTTTTAGGAGATCTGCAGTACCTGCGAAGCTTCTTGCTTGGTTGCAGCAGAAAACACCCAAAGTCTTTGTCAAGAATCGAACCCGCAAGCCTCAGACAGCATCGAGTGCCTCGATTGAAGTATTAAAATTTGTTTTATTTAATTTTATAAATTCTTGACTATATAAAATTCCGCCAATTGACTTTTTATTCACACGACTTTTCGTTTCGTTTTAAAGATACTTGTTCCACATTAGAGGAGAGGATGTGGCAGATTAATTATAAAACGAACAATTTTAGAAATAAAATCATTAACTCCTTACTCAAGTGATTTTTAAGCTCTCTAAATTCGAAATCAATTGCTTGAATATCTTCAAAAAGTCTGACATTCACATACAGTTTCAATCCGCACTATCATGCTTCCTAAACACATATAACATTTTTGACAGATCGAAGCAATGAATATAATAGTGAATCATGACCTTTATTAATGATAGGTTTCTCTACGTAGCCCCTTCCGCAAGTATGCATCTTACAACGGGAACCAATTCTTTATTACCTGGGCATTGCTTTATACTTGGCACTTTTTTGAAAATGTTTTAAATTAGTGTTAAGATGTCGGGAGACATATCATGGTAGAATCGGGTACACCGGGTATGATATTTAAGATCTAGGAAGTACTGAAGAGAAAAAAAAAGCAGAAGTTTCAGGTAAATATTATCAACAAAGTGATAACACAAGTTTACAAAATCATTTGGAGCGCAGAAATGTGCACTCCGGTTTATTTATTTGGATTCTAGTTTTCGAGATATACCTTTATATCCAAATTGAGGGAAGTTTTACGACATATATTAGCATGACTTGATGGTATTCGTCCCATCCGGTGAGTGAAAACTCGAAACTCTGCGCTAAAATTACCATTAACTCGCACAACATTTTTTTTTTTGTTTATCTACTTCGTGGTTTCAGAGATATCGAATAAGTTGTATGTGGCAAAATTGCACAATTTGAACAATTTTGTTTTTTTTTTTTTTAATTCATAAAAAATGTAAAACAAACAAAATCCTGTACTTCCAAACTGATGTATATTTATGTACATATGTAAAAAAAATATGAAAATAGAAATTTTCTTTTTTAACAGACTTTCTCAGGAATGTGTGATGAATTGCACAATTTGTTTATTTCGTCGTTTTTTGCTTAATTTTATTATTCTTGTTTGAAATTTATATCCCTTTGGTTCAAATAAATTTCTCAAATTCGATCGAATTTAAACAAACATTAAAAGACATCATTTTTAAATAGATCGATTTAAACTGACCATTGTTTCACTTACAATTTTTTTTTTATTTTCCAAGAGTCCAAAGTACATAATTAAAACAATAATTTGAAAAATTTTTTCCCAGCTTTACTTTCATGCTAATTTATAACATGATATACATGAACCGATCATAGTCCGCTCTATAATTGTTCAAGTGATCTTCAACAACATGATAATGCTCACAACAAGTGATAAAAACAGAAACGAAACAAAAAGCAGCGACAAAAAGCCTTTTCATCATGGGTTAAATTAAGTGAGAAATTAAAATGGTTTTTACAAATAAAATAATTATAACTTTTAAGTGTTTGTTTTGTAATTTTTGTGCAGTGCACTTTATAAACTTATAATTGCATATTACTTCCTATTTGATAAAAACAAAATGCAATAAAAAAAAAGCGATAAAAAATACATTTAAAAATGAAAAAAAAAAATACATAATAAATTTAGTGGTTTTGTTTTTCCAACTTCAACACTTTGAATCGACACAAAACATTAAATAAATTTATCATCAAGTAAAATGCACATGAATCAACATGAACAAACGTTTCCTGTGGGTATTTTTTCTGTTTATTCAAATATTGCTGTCACAATTAAAGCTTTTCTTTTTTGCTTTCTTCATTAAACCGGTGATTCGTTATTTTAACGCTCATCATGTAAAAAGTTGACAAACTGACAGCAAAAGGCAAGCAAAGCTCAACTCTCTAAGATTTGATAATTTCACTTCCATTCTACTATAGAGTACATATATATTGCTCCTTTACTGGAACATAGTGATATCACAAAATATTAAAATTTTTAAATTATTGATGAAAGAATTGTCCTTTTGCCATTTTTATCTGAAAACAAGTAAGAGCGCTATATCCGGCCATGTGGAAGCTTATATATACTCTTCCCCATAGTGTTTCTTAGCTTCTTATGTTTCAAAATTTTTATAAAATTTTTTTTGAGAATTTTTTGAAAATTTTTTGTAATTTTTTTTTAATAAATATTTATTAAAAAACAATTGCAAAAAACAAACAGCAAAAAAATTGAAAATTTTTTGTAAATTTTTTTTTTTAATTTTTTTTAATATTTCTTTGAATATTTTTAATAAAATTGTATAAAAAATTTTTCATAAAAATTTTATTGAAAATTGTTTTGTAAATAATTTGTTTGAAAATATTTTTAGGCAATTTTTTTTGTAATTTTTTTTTAATATTTTTCAAAAATTTTACTGAAAATTTTTCATAAAAATTTTATTGAAAATTGTTTTGTAAAAATTTTTTGGAATTTTTTTGTTTTTCTAAAAATTGTTTTTCTAAATTTTTTTAAATTTTTTGTAATTTTTTTTCAGCAATCTAAATTGTGTTAAAATGGGCAGAGACTAGAACAAAAAAAAAATCCTTGTAAAACTTACCAACCTAAAAATAAACACAAAATGGGCCATCGCAGGGAATTGCATATCCACCTAGATCTGCACTCCTTGCGATATACCTGTCGCGGTCTAATATTTATTTTACAGAAAAAGGGAAAAAATAATTAAAAACGAAAAAATTAAAACATAGAAAAAAAATATAGGTGGGCGTGGTTTTTTCCCCGCAGCCTCCAATGAAATTAGACAATATATATAGGTGTCGGAAATGAATATCGTAGAAATTACACACGGAATGACAAAGTTATATGTATATGTATATACTATCCTTTCCACCTGTGGTGAAGGGTATATAAAACCAGAGTTATAACTCCAGTAATATGCTATTGAGAGTTTCGAATAAAAGTACGGTTTGCTTTAGTTAATAATTGTTTCCCAAAATGCAGGCAAAATTTAAATTTATCATTATTCGTACAGTAAATGTTTGGCAACCCTAAGAAAAAACAATTTAAAATCTGTCGGTTTTGGGTTATTAAAAATTGAAACACAACACAAGAGAACAACGTGTTACGGGATGTATTGGAACCACACCCTGTTCAGGGAGGCTACTGCGTATTTCGATTCGAAAGAAATCTTGTTCGAAACACTTTAATATTGTGTTTCGAAAATGATTTTTGTGTCATACAAATTCGAATGATTTCCTTTTCGAATCAATATACACAGTAACTACCAGGTCTTTTATAAATGACCCATATAACGCATTTTTGATATCATATACTTATGGTAAATTCTTATGTTCTATCCTATACTTCACCCCTTATAGCTCTTTCCTAGAGAAATAATATAATATGCTTTTTACAGTTTTGCATTCGACTGTTTAGGAGATTTTCGTGATATGATACAACCCCATTCCGCTCTGTTCAAAATGGCCCGTGCGCACACTTTGTGAGAAACTAGTCAATATACGGTTTATATAATTGTAATCAACTCTGAAAGAGATAAATAAATAAATATCTGCATATCACAAACTATTTCAAGTCTGTCTCAAATGGGCACCATAGATCCCTAAACATACATACATGTATCCTAACTAAATTGTACCTGTTGTATGGAAAGATGTAAATACAATGTTAAAAGTTTTTGAATCTACTCCCCTTCAAGCTTTTATATCATAATGATATATTTTAACTCCGTTCAGGTTGGTTCAAAGTACCTATCCGGAAATCGCGGAAATAGAGTGGTATAATTAACGTGATGGAAAAATTTATATTAATAAAACACAGAGTCTTTGGCGGGAATCGCACCGGCAACCTCCAGACTAAAAGGCTAGCGCGCTACTAATCAGCTTTGTACTTTTGAAAAAGTACAAAATTGAGCAGTTTTCATTAATAATTTATCACAAAATTTTAATAAGTTTGTGTTATGAAGTAAGAAAATTTAAAAATTAACTTTTTATACAGTTTTTGGAACGCAGTTAACAAAGATGTGGTACGAATTTACTCACAAATTTATCTTTTCACCATTGAATTAAAACTGGATAATTAAACATTCCCATTTACTTGTAATCCACATTTGAAAAACAATTGAGAAAAATCTCGAGAAAATTGTTTTTAATAAAGTCACCTTTCAAATTGAAAATACTTTTAATTTTTAGTCAACAAAACTGTTGTAATAAAATTAAACTTTAATCAGTCTCATTTAGAGATTAGATTTACGTGTTTCTTTGAAATTTGATAGAATTGAAAATATAAATATTAAGTGAAAAACAGATTAAAAAGTCTACTTTAGTTATTGTTTCCCTTTCCCTTTACGTTGCTCTTAGTCATATAAATGCAAATCAAGCTTGAAATTTACAACGTCAAATTAAACCATTATCTTACTCAACTAGAAATTAAAAACAGCCAACACTACGTTTTGAATAAGAAAAAAAAAAACTAAAGATTTCTCACAACTTTCAGGGTCAAAATAGTTGTCTATAAATGTGTTTCTTTTGTAATTTGTTTAATAAAGTGTTAAATGTTTTGTATCGTAGGTTTATTCAATTTTATTTCAAAACGCTTTTTGTTTAAAACTAAACAAAAACAGGTTTTCTTTAAAGAACCCAAAATGTTTTCAATAAATTTATGCAAACATATGTATGTGTTACATACACTGCAATTCACTTAAATAAGGAATCGAAATTTGTTTAAACTTTAAACAAATTATCCTTTAGGCCAAATGTCAGATGACTAGAATATTTTGCATCAATTAACTTCATATTCAAGCAATTAACTCTTTGGGGATGTAATTAATCGTGTTACTGCCTTTCGAAAGGGATAGAAGTACTTAAGACAGGGGGGTTACTGCGTATTTCGATACGAAAGAAAAATTGTTCGAAACACAAAACATACAAATTCGAATGATTTTTCTTTCGAATCGAAATACGCATTAACCTTCCTGATGGTTAAAGTGATAGTAAAGCTTTACGTTCGGCAACAGATGTGTTCTAGATTAACGTGGGTACCTGCCACGGTGGCTTAATCCCACGGTGCTCCAAACACCGAGTGAAACTAAGACGTAGACTAGCGCCCCCACTAAGTAGTAACGGCGCATCCTACGATAACGTGCCCTGTGTAAGGGCCACGATATACGTAATTCAGGTGTGTCGCACAGTCACAGTGAGTAGCAATTCTTAGAACATGGCAAGCTTCTAACATGTTGGAGCCTACCCAACTCCTTCTGTTGAGAATGCAACAGCACATTTTGATCAACAATGCATCCACCCTGCATACATCGATCTTAAACCACAGCCACCACGTGTACCCCCGAAGGGGACCTCACCAATAACCGGTCACAGCGATGAAGGGTGCTGCGATATGTACTATTTTAAATATAATTAATTAATACATATCAGAAAAATTGATGAGGCTGAGTATTGAACTCGTGACCATGATTTAGTAGTTAACGTGCTAACCTCTTAAATTAGCACCCTCAGGTTGCTAATTTATTTATTTATGCCTAATAACTTCCTATTAAATATTCAACCATAATATTTAACTGAAATATCATAATAAACAATAGCTAACGGGAGCAACAATACATTGAAAGTTTATTCGATAAAAATACAACAAGTAACGAAATTATGCAACTGCCCTCGTATTCGATCTCATGACCTCATCATTACTCATAAAAAATTAAAAAAAGCAAACCATTTAATGGAAAAAACATTACTTTGCAAAAGCACGATGAGAGTAGATTTTAGAAGAAGAGCATTTTCAGTCAACAGACTTTATAAAATCGACTTTCATGTTTTAGATTTAATAAATTAAAAGTTCGTTTTTTGATGATATGCAACTATAGATTTGGTGTTAAAACACGTCTGAATCACAAATTTAAAATTCGTTCAGAACAACACGAAAACTAAATTGTTCACACTACCAGACCATTCATCCTGTTAGCAAAATGTGAGACTTTTAAATTGTCGTCAAGTCAAAATATAATAGAAAATTTCTAATATAATGGAAAACTGATGCCCGTGATGAGAAACAAGGCCGACTGTTACCAGTCGATAGTATGAAATAACTTACAGCTAAACCTAAACTAGAGCGTAAGACGTAAAATAACTGTCAAAAATACTCATGATCATACAAAATGTATGAAGCAAACCTAAATAGCAACGTCAACGCCATTGGCAATTGCAAAATCCTATTTTGACAGAGCATTAGATAGTGAAGTTGGGTGCAAACAAAATGTTATTGTTTTTTTTTTTTTTTTTTGTGTGAGAGTGGTGCCATTTTAGCTATTTTCTGCCTTATCTAGCGATTTCATCTATCTTTTGCGATTCCATTTCTTAGATTTTACTAAACAAAATATATTAACATTACTGTTTATTACAAAACGTTGCGCTCTAATATAGGTTTGTTCAAAGTTAGGCGCTAGACGTCGTTACGCCCTTGTTTACGTTAGTCAGTTAGTCAAGAGTAAGGGTTGGTAGCTGCACGTAACTCTATGAAAGTAAAGTTGACGGAAATTACAAGTCGGTTACCTATAATCATTGAGGACGGGGGTCGAAAAGGGACCTATTAAGGGAGCGGTCTCCTTCGATATCATTCCCCCACAGTAATTAAATAAAATAACCTTAAATTAATTATGTAGGATCCTCTTACCCTTTCAAAACCTAACTGATTTTTTGTCTTTAGGGCAATTTCCAAAACAAATTTATTAATCACTAGTAAACTCAATTAGACATCAAAAAAAAAATTTATTTAAAAACAATAATTTTCGTCGTATTTTACTTTTTTAGTTAGTACCGCAAAAAATTAAAAGCCATCTATTTATTGGCTTTTGACAAACAAAATTTTTAATTTTTAATTGGTAAATTTCAATACCTTATTGTAACGTTTCGCAGTGTACACGATTTACGATTTTCTACATTTTTTTCTTTATTATGAAATAAAACTGTAAATGATGTTAAGATTTATTTTTATATTCGTTGCAGTTATTTTGCATAAATTTTTGTCAAGAATTTATTGTTAAATAATATTAATTATTATTATTTTACTTTTAAGTTTGTAACTAAAACGAACTAAGGAGGGACATAGAAAACTGTTAAGGGATTTATCGGAAGAGAAAATGCTTTTGGGATTGTTAGTGTCTAAACTTCGCCTCAAGGACCCAAGTGAGTTGGGTTTTTTAAATAAAAGGTAAATCTGAACAGCTCTAGAGATAACACATTAGGCATTAGGCGATGTCTAATGCCAGACACAGAACACATACGAAAGAGATGGAAGTAATTTTAAGAACATTTTATACTAAATACGATAGCGAGCAAAAAAAAAAAACAACCTTTTGTATCATATGACATTTGATTGCATATAATTCAAAATATCGGTAAACAACTTATACCTTCTTTTGGCCGGTAATTTTTTTCATTTTTCGAAGAATTATCACGAGGGTTTTTTTATGGATTCAGTGAAGCAATTAGTGAGCAGTAAAATAAAATTCATGTCTACCAAAAGCGGTTCTCATAAGCGCATCTAATAAGCACATTCGAGAATGCTATAATTGTAAGACAATAATAACAAACTATATCCTCCTTGTATTTGTATTTGTCAAAGTTCAAACGTTGATGATGAATTCAGGCTGTCAAACTTTGGATGAAAAGCTAAAATTTTTAAAAGATGAAATGAAGAAACGCACAAACTGCTCAGAGTCTTGTATGTGCGATTTGAATGACTTTATGACTTTAAATCTAGATGGAATAAGGTGCATATAGTAGATACACGAGTCTTCTATTTGTTTTTCTCGTGCTCAGACTGGAAAACGTAGTAGAAAAGAAATTTCTTTTACCGAGTCAAGTGCAACGAGTAAACATAAAAGAACACAGCTTTTAAGGGATACCACAGCATTGCCAGTGTTAGCTCATGCTACACAGATTAAACTAAGAACATCAGGGTACATAGAAGAATCGAAGATGCTGCGTGGATTCACAAATGTGTCACCATCAAAAAATACACCTTTAACAGCGAGTTCGAAGCAACCACTAGCGTCTGATAAAATGTCTAATGTAAAAGCATTGTCCGTTTTTGTAGAAGCTAATCTATCTTAACACCAATACAATATTATGAGACACTCTGCACCTGAAAAATTTCCCTCATACACAAATATTCAAAATGAAAAACAAGTGTTATCCATTGCCAACAAGTCTTAAAATAAGTGAGACTTGCGTTCAGGTAAGTATACAAGCTCTTCTTGATCACACTGCGGAGCCATGTGTACCTAATACACGGTGCCGAAATTATTAATAATGCTCCCTTACCCATTGGGCTATTATCGGAAGAAGTGCAAGAACCTCGGAATAAACATTTTAAGAAATATAGAGAGTTTCATTCACAAAAGTGCAGTCGCGAAAAATCTCTTTATTCTTTATTCATGCCTTGATGATTTTTGGAAGGGTGAGTCTATTTCTCTCTCCCTTACAAACCTGCTACCAAGTAATATTGGGTAATATTGATAGGCTAGGAAGGTTACTGCTAGTTAACACTAGACATCAATTGGTCCATTTACTATTCTATAAATTACGTTCACAATTTTTCATTAAGCCACTTCATTGTCGTAATGAATCTGACAACATCATTAAGTTTGGTACCTGCATAATCGTCTTACCCATCATAGAATTCTTCGCCTAGCCAACGAAGCTTTCGGCTTTGTAGTCTCAGGCAATCTCAGGTAATGTGAACATAGTTTGTAACTTTTTTCTTATCGCACATCCTACAAAAATCAAGAGCGCCATTTTCCCCTCAAACTGGTCGCAGATCCAACCGAAGAATGACCCTAAGAAGTTTTCTGCCCAAACCTAGAATGTACAAATATATGTCCAGTGTCCAGTGGCCCTTGAAACCCTGCAATCCTCTCTTCTTATCCAGCAAATCAATAATATGCTAATCTAAATATTTAAACTGATTTCTGTCTGATCCGACTTCTTGATAAGCATCGACAAAGCATAAAATTGCACGTGTTTAAAAACAACCGAATTTTTCCTTACACCTTATATTTCTAAAACAATCGAGTAACTTTAAAAATTAATATTTGGATAAATAACCTGACTATGATTCCAATTTGAGCTTTTGTTTAATATTTGCTAACAAAATTGGACGAATTTATTAAAAGTTAAAATAAAATCTGTGGATTTTCTCTTTAAAAAAAACCTATTCATAGAATTTACAATTTCGTAACACATCAAAAACGAAAAAAACTCTAAATATAAAATCAAATGTAGTAATGGGTGTTTTTTATAGAGGTATAGAACTTTAAGTTGGCATTACTTTTCAAGATGGCAACCGATTTAACAGCTGTCAAGTGATTTATTCTCAGTTTGGTTTGGCAATTCATCGTGAGTAGACTCACGCCTGAACAACGCTTGCAAATAGTGCAATTTTATTTTACCGTTGTTCCCGATTTTCATAAGCGAATTTTGTTTAGCGATCAACAAACAAAACTGCCGCATTTGGAGTGAAGGAAATCCTCAAGTGTATGTCGAAACACCGTTACATCCAGAAAAATTGACTGTTTGGGGCGCTTTATGGGCTGGTGGAATCATTGGTCCGTACTTTTTCAAAAACGATGGTGGCCAGAACGTTACAGTCAATGGTGATCGGAATAGAGAAATGATTACTAACTTTTTCATTCCTGAATTGAATAACCATGATGTCCAGGGGATGTGGTTTCTACAAGACGGCGCAACATGTCACACAGCTCATGCCACAATAGATTTATTGAAAGACACCTTTAGTGACCGCCTAATTTCACGTTTTGGACCTGTTAATTGGCCTCCAAGATCTTGTGTTTTAACACCGCTAGACTACTTTCTGTGGGCCTATGTAAAGTCATTGGTCTATGCGGATAAGCCACAAACGCTTGACCATTTGGAAGATAACATTCGCCGTGTTATTGCGATATACGGCCACAAATGTTGGAAAAAGTCATCGAAATTGGACGTCCAGATTGGACTACATCCGCGCCAGCAGTGGCGGTCGTATGCCAGAAATCATATTTAAAATGTAATGCCACAAGATTATCTTTCGGATAAATAAAATTCATGTCAATCGAATAATTCATCGTTGTTTTATTGCAACTTAAAGTTCTATACCTCTATAAAAAACACCCTTTATATGTGTATATATATTTTTTGTTTGTTAAAGCAACAACAAGAGTATAAAAAGTTAAGAAAACGGAAAGAAGGGCATTAATCAAAGAATTTTTATTGCCGCAATTAAGATTTTTTAAGAACAATAAAAAGATTTTGTTATATAACTCAAGCATTAAATTGCAAAACAAAAAAAATCTTGACTGACACAATAAAGCTGTTTTGTTTGAACTCGAAACCGTCAGTGTATTTGAAGTCAACAAAGATTTTTAAAATCAATAAATAATATTCTCAACCAGAGGTAGAGTGTCATGATGAAGCGTTCGATTTAATTTTTTTGATAAAAAATATAATTTTTTTTAGCATTAAAATCAGATTCAAGCAAAAGCAATAAATTAAAATTAAAAGATGCTTTTTTTATGGGGGTAATTGACTTTGAGAATTTTTATTTATTTTGTATTTCTTGTGTGAATTTCGCAATGTTTCCTAAATAAATTTACAAAGTAACGTTTGTAAATGATTTATTTTAAAAGGAACTAAAATTTTGTTAATTTATACGCAATTCGTGTGTTTTTTAAAACATTAATTATTTCGAATTAAATTTATTTTTGAAGAAAAACAAATTAAAGCAGATATAATTATTCGAATCATGCTGAGACTTTAAATGCGTCCGGTATAATTGATTGCATACAATTACTTCATAAAATGACAACATATTGACCGACGATAATAATTTTTAAGGAACTTATTTCTGTCTGGTTCAGCCGTTTACTGTATGGTTTTAATTACATAAAAATTTCTTTCATTTTTATTTGATAACTCGTGTTTTAAGCTGAGGTCAATAAATTTGTTCGCCGTACGATTTAAAAGTAACAAAAAACGTGGGAACTTTTAAATTTTTGTTAACTGACTCGTATAGATTTTTAGAGAGAGAGAGAGAGAGATCGAAAGAGGAAAAGAAAATAATGGTTTTTTTATTAACAAGCGGTAAATAAAACTTATTTTATAAGAGAGTTCAGCAGAGGTGAACAGAATTAAAGCTACAGAACAGTTATAATTTAAAACGAGATACAAATAATTGTTTTGAACTTCGGGAAATGCGACAGGTAGATGGTTCAAATACATAATTGTTATTTTAAGGCAATAAGATAATAAATATTTTTTTTTAATCTATTTAAATTAATTTGTTGGTTTTTAATTTCGATTTCGCATTGTTTGACCTGGGCTAACTTTATTTAGGGAGTACTGAACTATCAATAGAGGAAGTTTCAAAACATACACACCTGATCAAAATAATAGTTACGCTAGTGGGTACTTATTTTAAGCTATGATTTTTTATCCTTCTGGTAACTTTAGCTTACTACACTTTCTTAATATTTTAGAAATATGTCCGTCAACACTAAATCCGGCAAGCGTAAGAAATATTAAGTACCGTTATACAAAAAAAAAATATATTTTTACCGTTCAAAGTCAAAATTTGTTTGATCACAATAAAAGATAAATTCATAAATAAAACGAATTTTTTTTTTAATATTTCTAAAGAATGTGGCAGGTAATCCCTATTAGAAAGAATATTATTTGAATGTATCCTTAGATTATTGTATAGATGGGTCCAAATATACACTGTACTACAGAAGAACAGAGAGTTGTTGTTGAACTGCGTAAAAATTTCTTTACGAGAAATTCTTAAGTGTCTCAACAGATCACTTCATTTTGTTCAAAACGTCTTATTAAACAATATAGCAATAGATAGACATGATAGGTTTCAAAAAACCACGGCGACACTTGATCATTACATTGTCTCAATTTCAAATAAAAGACCCATTCCAGTCATAAAGACAGATTTCAGCCGAAATTGGAAATTCTGTTAGCGCTCCAACAGTTCGGCGACGCTTACAAAAGGATAATCTTCCGGAAAGGATAGCTGGAAAAGTTCCTTTAATGAAAAAAAAAATTTTGGCGATGAGGTTACAATTTGCAAAAAATTACATAAAAATTGGTCCGGACGAGAAGGTGAAAGAAAATAAAGAAATATTTTATAGAGTGATGCAACTAAGAGGAATTTGTTCGGAAACGACTCCGAAAGATTTACATTCCTTTCGGAATGTAAAGAATTCCATATAAGATTTACGAAAAAAAAACTAAAACGATGAAGCATTAAAATTTGTCGGTGTATCTATAATTTTGACCAGGTGTGTATACTATTTTATTGCAAAAACATCCTGCTTATTTCTCACATTCGTCATTTCAAAAATGAAGCTAAAATTTGAATATGATTCACATCCAACTACATGGACTGTTATTTTGTTTCCATTGATTAAACTTTTATATAACGAGTGATTTTTTAAGAGCTTGAGAAATTTTTTAAAAAAAAAACGCATAAAATTTGCAAAATCTCATCGGTTCTTTATTTGAAACGTTAGATTGGTCCATGACATTTACTTTTTGAAGATAATTTCATTTAAATGTTGACCGCGGCTGCGTCTTAGGTGGTCCATTCGGAAAGTCCAATTTTGGGCAACTTTTTCGAGCATTTCGGCCGGAATAGCCCGAATTTCTTCGGAAATGTTGTCTTCCAAAGCTGGAATAGTTGCTGGCTTATTTCTGTAGACTTTAGACTTGACGTAGCCCCACAAAAAATAGTCTAAAGGCGTCAAATCGCATGATCTTGGTGGCCAACTTACCGGTCCATTTCTTGAGATGAATTGTTCTCCGAAGTTTTCCCTCAAAATGGCCATAGAGTCGCGAGCTGTGTGGCATGTAGCGCCATCTTGTTGAAACCACATGTCAACCAAGTTCAGTTGTTCCATTTTTGGCAACAAAAAGTTTGTTAGCATCGAACGATAGCGATCGCCATTCACCGTAACGTTGCGTCCAACAGCATCTTTGAAAAAATACGGTCCAATGATTCCACCAGCGTACAAACCACACCAAACAGTGCATTTTTCGGGATGCATGGGCAGTTCTTGAACGGCTTCTGGTTGCTCTTCACTCCAAATGCGGCAATTTTGCTTATTTACGTAGCCATTCAACCAGAAATGAGCCTCATCGCTGAACAAAATTTGTCACATTTGAACATTTCGAACCGAACACTGATTTTGGTAATAAAATTCAATGATTTGCAAGCGTTGCTCGTTAGTAAGTCTATTCATGATGAAATGTCAAAGCATACTGAGCATCTTTCTCTTTGGCACCATGTCTGAAATCTCACGTGATCTGTCAAATACTAATGCATGAAAATCCTAACCTCAAAAAAATCACCCATTATATGTGATAGATCTGGCAACTCTATCATCAAGTTATGATAATGGGCCTTATTAGGCTATTATAGTCGTTTTTAAAAATATTTAAAAATATTGCGAGAGATTAATATATTTGTATTGAAAAGGTTGTCAAAATTGATGTATTTAATTGTACAAAAGTATCTTTTATTCGAAGAGGCTGAAATTAATTTTAAAATTTATTGTTTAAAGCTTTTTTATGTTAGGCGGTGTACCAGCTTAAAAAAATGATTTTGACAGTTATTTTTTTAAATATGTAGAGTTTTTTAGCACATGCCAAAAATAACAAGCAATAATAATGCAGAACATTTTTTTAAATGTCATCCGATTCAAGTAATATTCAACAATTTGCTAACGAATGCGTGAATTACGTTTTTTCTAGTTTAAAGGTACCCATACACGACATGTTTTTTACATCTGACATGTCAAATTTCCCACTGTAAAACACAAACATGTCGTTTGCTTCTGTAAAATACATATGTACATGTGAAAAGTCATCAGACAAAATTTCATTTAGAGCATGTTCTATTTTGATCTGACAAACCATCTGACATCAACAGTGTTTCAGATTTGCCACAGCTTTGCCGTGTGAAAACAATCAACGGCGGTTTACTATTGGCGGAAGCATTAGCCGGCTAAAGGTAATATTTTACAAGAGCAATAGTTGAAACTGCTTTTAACTGATTTTGTCTATTTGACAACAATTATTTAAATCGTCTATCATCATTTAATGCAAACTTAACTTCTTTACATTTAGAGTAATTTTGTAGCGCACACGAAAATAATTCAGGGCGGCAACAAGTTATTTTACAACCGAACGGCTTGAGTGTCTGTATAGTGAAAAGTCGGACGTAATTGTACATGTGCGTTTGTGACCAAATAAAAAAAGTGTTCTGTAAAACAACAAGTTTGACAGACATACAGAATTACATCTGACTCACACAGTTAAAAAGTCATATGTAAAAAACATGTCGTGTATGGGTAGCTTAAGAAATACAATTTAATTCGTTTTGGGCAACCATTTTGAATTCAAATAGTTTCGAATGTTTGAAGCTTTATTGTTGTAGCTTTATTGTTGTAGGTTAAACAAAATAAATTTTTGCTAAATTTAATATCAATAAAATCACCAAAAAAGATTTTTAATCCAAAAAATCGATTTTTTTTCTTTTTGGACGACTTGAAGATTATGAAAAATAATTCTTGCAAAAAAAAACCGACTTCAAAACAGACAAACTTAAAAGCATGTTGCTTTAAGACGGTAACTATTGCGACACCCTGTAATTTCCGAATTCAAATTTTATACTAGTTATAGCGGTCGTAGCAATACAGGTTCGTTGTAAATTTCAACCTTCTGTCTGTAACGGTTTAAAAGTTTGGTCATATACATCAAATTACATAAACTATTGCGACACCCTGTAATTTATAATTTTAAATAATTATACTTATTATAACAGATATAGTAATGGACATTCTGTCTAATTGTTAAGTGTTTATCAATAACTGTTTAAAAGATAGGGTCATATATATCAAATGACGTCCCCTATTGGGACACCCTTTAAATTCAAATTTTAATATAAATACTTTTTAAAGAACACTTTGTAATACAGATTCTTTTTAAATTTTAACTTTGTGTCCATATATATCAAATTACATCAACTATTGGGACACCCTATAATTTCCAATTTTAAATATTTATACTTGTTGTTATTCGAGACATAGTAGTGAACATTTTGTCTATTTTTCAAGTGTTTGTCTATAACGGTTCCAAAGATGAGGACGTAATGGTCAAATAACATCAATAATGGGGACACCCTTTAATTCATAGATCCAAGTTTTATACTTGTTTTAATAGCGGACTAAGCAATATAGGTTCTTTGTAAATTTCAACTGTCTATCTATAACAGTCGAAAAGTTTGGCCATATATATTACTTTTACATTAACTATTGGGACACCCTTTAATTTCCAATTTTAAATATTTATACTTGTTGTTATACCAGACATAGTAGTGAACATTCTGTCTATTTTTCAAGTGTGTGTCTATAACGGTTCCAAAGATGAGGACATAATGGTCAAATAACATCAATAATGGGGACACCCTTTAATTTATAGATCCAAGTTTTATACTTGTTTTAATAGCGGACTAAGCAATATAGGTTCTTTGTAAATTTCAACTGTCTATCTATATCAGTTGAAAAGTTTGGCCATATATATTACTTTTACATTAACTATTGGGACACCCTTTAATTTCCAAATTCATATTTTACACTTGTTATTTTAGCGGACTTAGCAATACAAGTACTTTGTAAATTTCAACTGTCTGTCTATAAAGGTTCAAAAGTTTGGCCATATATATATCAAAATAAACCAACTAATGGGACACCCTTTAATTTCTAATTTTAAATATTTATACTTATTATAACAGACATAGTAACGAACATTCTGTGCAACTTTCAAGTGTTTGTCTATAACGGTTCAAAAGATAGGAGAATAAAGGTGAAATTAAGTCACCTATGGGGTCACCCTTTAATTTTTAATTTTATTTTTTAATTACTTTTTGTTGTTGGGAGCTACTGTGATACGCACTTTTTTTTAATTTTAAATTGGTGACCTATAATGTTCATAATACACGTAAAAAACATGTATGTTGTATGGGGACACCCTTTAATTTTTAAAATTTTGAACTTCTTTTAAAATGGGACCAATCTGTAGCCATAACCTTTCTAATAGTGCAAAATTTTTAAAATCGGTTCAGAAATGACTGAGTTCTGCGGGCACAAACATAAAAAAAAAAAAAGCAACATTCAGACGAATTGATAACCTCCTTCTTTTTTTGAAGTCGGTTAAAAAATTGGTAACACTGTTGGTCAGTTGAGTTTGTCATTTTATCATCATCATAGTCTAGACTTCAGAACAACACTTGCAAAATGTGCAAATTTATTTTGTAAGTCGTTGATCCGTTCGGAAATGTTTTATCGCATTATTTTATTCAATGATAAGGCCTATTTTTGGCACAATGAGTAAGCAAAGAATCATTTGAAAGGACGTGAGCACGTGAGCGTGAGCCAACTGAAAGAATTGTGAATGATGGGGCAAAAGTTTATTTTTCTCGTTAATGTACTTAGGTGAAAAATGACTCACTACCTCAACTCTCTTATTTAAATGTAACTTTCAATTTGACAGTAAAAATAAAAAGGGAAAATATAACTGTATATTTTACCAAAACTAACAGTATTTAATTAGACTTAACTGTGCCTTAAATCATAATCATTATTGTTATTAAAACAAATATAGTACAATTTACAATTGTTGTTTTTTTTTTCGTTTTTTATTTTTATAATAAGGGTTCGTTTAAGTTATGTATTTCTTTTTCAATATTTGGCACGTACATACATGAGCAGGTGAGTGTGTGTTCTATAATTTCATAACGGTTCACATTTGTTAACAATTTAAACAGTCAAGCTGCCACAACACAAACAACGACAGCAGACACTTGACCATTTTACTTAAGTCAAGAACAAAAAAGGTACAACATTATGAAATTTATATTTATATTATAGTAGTAGTGTCGCACGTTCATTGAACTGTTGTCGTGCTGTTTCGCACACAATTAAGTATGACTTTAATACGAGTTCACTCACAAGCTCAAATAAAACAAATGAAAGAATGAATAAAAGAAAGAATATATGAGCGAAAGAGGGAGATAGAGATTTAAATATTTGTAATATCAAACCTTGCCAAACGCCTACCAGCACCCTCTCATTTCTAACTGTCGCTTTAGCTTATCATCATTGTCTTTATGATGTGAATATTAGGTGAGTCAGGCTTAAACTAAAAAAAATACTAAGACGGATCACTACCACTACTAATACTATTGCTTGTTTGTAGTAATAAAAATATAGTAAAATATTACAAAATTAAACGAATTTAGAGAAGAAAGCTTAAGCTTAGAAGAAATCCAGTTATATTCAGGGATGGAAATATTAATTTAAGCATATTTTATTCTACAATGTTTATATTTTATATATATATATATATATATATATATATATATATATAAGCAAATCTGTTAATTCAAAAAGAACAATAAATAAATCAGTCAAGTGCGAGTTAGTCTCACACATATAGGGTTCCGTACTATGTTTAGTACGCCTTTAAAAATTCCCTTTAATTTGAAAATAAAAGTCATATTCGCGAAAATTGCATCATTATTTTAGTAATTGTTGTTATAGCGTCCATGGTAATACACTTTCTATAAAAATATCAGGAGCCTACCCATTGCGGTTCAAAAAATAAGGCAATATTCGTGAAAAACATATCACTAATGGATACTAGTGGAGGCAATTTCTACTACTTTCAATTACTCAATACTTTTCAATTTGGTACTCAATAGTACTCAATACTTCCGTTTACATACTATCAGAGGAAATTTATCGTCGCAGTTGTCAAATATTTTTATAAATTTATTTCTAAAAATACTACCATAAAAGTATCGATTAACTACTTTTGTGTATTGAGTAACTAAAAAAAATCGAGTATCGAGTACTCGGTACCCACTACTCAATACTTTTCCAGCACTAATGGATACCCTTAAATTTTAAGTAATTGTTATAGCGGCCGAAGTAACACATCTACTGTAAACATTTCAAGAGTCTACCTATTACGGTTTATAAAATAAGTAAAAATCACATCACTGTCCGTTTAATTTTATTATTTGTTATAGCGAATATGGTAATTCCCCTTTTATAAATATATCAAGGGTCTAAACATTACGATTAAAAAAATAAGTCACTATACGTGAAAAACATGTCACTGTCAGAACACCCTTTTATTTTTAGTTATTGTCACATCGGTCGTGGCAACACATCTTCTGTACAAAATTTTAAGAGTGTACCTATTACGGTTCAAGATATAAAGTGTTATACATGAAACTCACGTCACTGCCGGAAAACTCTTGAATTTTTATTATTATCGCTCCAAACTTAGGCCATATACAGCAAATAACGTCACTATCGGAACACCCTTTAATATTTAGGTTATATTTCGTATACGTACTTGTTTGTAAAGCGAATTAAGTTTTAATTAGTGTATGCCTCCTACAGTTCAAGAAATAAACACATATTCGTGGATAACACCTCTCTATCGGAACACCCTCTAAGTTTTAATATTTGTTGCTATAGCGGCCACAGTTATACCACTTCTGTGAAAATTTCAAGAGTCTACCTATTATGGTTCAAAACTTAGGCCTTATACATATAAATCACGCCACTATCGGAAATAATTTTAGAAAACAAAAGGAAAAAGAAGTTGTGGTGATAAACTTTTATTTCCGTGTTGTATTTCTATTAAATTTTATTTTTAATATATTTTCATTTATTTTTTCAAAATCGTTTTGTCCTAATTCTAGATTATTGTTTAGAGTTTCATCTTCTGGTATGAATTTCAAATCCAAATATTACAAGATTGGTTCAAAATCGATTCTTAAAATTAATCCAAACTCATCACACCATTTCAAAACAATAATTTTTAAATCAATCTTTTTCCATCACAAGCCTGAATATGTAAAAATATAATTTTTAATTTAAATAAAAATCAAATTTTTTGCATTCTGTTCAATTTATTGTAACTAACTTATCCATCCCTGGTTAATATTAATTTCTTAAAGAAAAGCTTTAACCGATTGGGGCAGTCGATGACAGTGAGTTAACTTATGAGTCTTGTATTTATTTACGGTTTTTAGAATACGAACCACTTGATAAATTAATTCCAGCTCAAATTACCCTTGAGGTTTTAATGAGCTGCCATTATTTCTGTCTGCCAGTCAGTTTAGTAGTCTAAATTTTTTTTTTCTTTTTTTTTTGTTATTTCACAAGACTGTAATCAAATTTCTTTAGATTGAAATTGTATAAAAGCAAAAAAGAAGCTTTAATACACCCGAAAAATAATAAAAAATGTAATAATGCTAATCTAGCGTTTTAAAATCTTTTTGTGGAAAAATTCTTTTCATAATTAACTCGTGTAAATTTTTTAATTATTTTTTTTTTTCTTTCAAGTCTATTTAAAAATTTTCCTAAGAAAATCAAACTTTGAGATATGATCAATAGAATTTAAGTTTTCAAATTATACACCAAGAACCAAAGGTCATCAATCCACACCACACTACAACATTGACTCGGTAATGATTTGTAAGAATTGTATAACAAAGAAAGGTAAAATAAAAATAAAAACAAAAGCAAAGACTGAAATTCTATATTTTTTTAATCTGTTTTTAATGCATTTTTTGTTTCATTTGTTCTTGACTTTATTGTGGCAATTTTTAATTCGATATCATGCTTCAAAAAATTTTTATTTTTTGAACGAGTTAATTTTGATGTAAAAATGCAAATGTTTATTATTTAAATTAAAAAATATTATATAATTATTGTTTCTATATTTCAAATATTAATTTGCATAATTATACGAAGAAGTGACTTTGTTTGAAAAATATGACTTAATAATTTAGAGTACGTGACCTTGTTAAAACAATTTTCAATAAAATTAAACAGTAGTACTTACTTACAATAGAATTTAGAATTGATATAAAATTCAAAGCACTTACCTAGAAAGAAACAGAATAGAAAAGAATATAAAAATTTTAGTTTAAAATAATAATTAATGTAAGATGTTATATTACAACTACTTAAAACAACTGCGTAAAATACTTCTAACTCCAAAGCAATAGGAGTAGATAAGACGGATGGGTAGTGTGATAGTAATGGTTGACTTAAGGCAATTGCACTTTATGATTATTTTTAGAACAGTGTTGCAGCGCCTCTAGTGTTGTGTAGGCGTATTAGTTTGAAGTTAGCATAGCCAATTTATAATTAACTAGCAGTGCCCGCCACGTCATGGGCGTCGTGACAATATTCTGCTCGATTTTGCTTTGAAAGTATTCCACACCAATTGAAAGACTCTTACTTTTATAGTGTTTCAGTTATGGTTTATGTATTTACTTTATATAAAGGTACCCATTCCTGGATAAAATTCTAAAATTTATAAAAAATTCTAAAATTCAAAAAATTATTGTAAACCTCTGTAAGAGGTGTTTAAAATATTTTAATAACAATGTAATGCCACAAAGTAAAAACACAAATTTTATTCAACTGGCGCCATCTGTTGCGCAGTAGTTTTTGAAATATCCCACTTCTAAAAGTAAAACGGAAATAAGTTACTATTTTATTATAGGTATAGATTTACTTCGCCGGCTATTTAGTGCAAGGATAGCGCTGCGATATGCATTATTAATATGATTATTCATAATGTATATGTATATCAGAAAAATTGATCTTGCCACGGTTGGTTATCGAACTTGTGAGCATGCTTTAGTAGTCAATAGTACTGGCAATTTATGCTACTTTTAATTACTCGCTACTTTTCAGTACTTATCAAACGGGTACTCAATAGTACTTAATACTTTTGTTTACATAATAGAAACGCGTTGTTAATCCGAGTTTTAAGGAAGTCATTCTATTTTCTATTAATTAATAATTTCTAAGGGCCAAATTCATAAAAAATATTTTCGTTTTATAAAAGGTTTATGAAACAAATTTTCATACAAAATTTGTTCAATAAACGTTTCATAAACCAAAAATATTTTTTATGAATATGGCCCTAAATCTATAACGTTAATGCCCATTACTATAACTTGCCTTTAGCTAAAATTAGGATTTTGTTAGAGCGATAAATACTTTTTCGTTATTAAAAGTAAGCTAAAAACTACTTTTAACTATCATTTAATATAAGGACAAGTTATGGCAATGAGCATTATCCACATTATTATAACGAAAAACTACTTATCGCTTCAACGAAATCCTAACTTTAGCTAAAGGCAAGTTATAATAATGGGCCTAAAAGTATCGCGTAACTACTTTTGACTGTTGAGTACTCAAAAAAGTGATTAATCACTAGGTACTCGGAACCCACTACTCAATACTTTGCAGGCACTAGTTGTCAACGTGCTAACCACTTGAGCTACAGCACCGCACCCCACAAAAAAGTGTTCCTGTATACGTTCCTAAGCTGAGAAATAAATTTCAGAGTTATATCTCAGACTAAACTGAAGTTATACACAAAATTTTTTTTTTGCAAAAGTTCGCCCGTCCAGACTGGGACTAAGCAGAGCATACCTTCAACTAGAATCACTTGATTATACCTGAAAGCAACAAATGTACTATCTTATTATTGCGTTTTCTTGAATCGGTGTGTATTTCGAGTCGACGGACTGGGACCGTCTGCCTCTACGACTTACAGAGGTTTATTTCGCCCCTAATCTAGTGTACAGAGGTTGAAACTTTTTTGACCCTTAGCCTAAATACTTCAAAATGGCTCTAGAAAAGGCTCCCTCTTGGACCTGGAGGGTTACTGCGAAATACATTGTGTTTCAAAAAGGTTTTCCTTCGAATCGAATTACGGAGTTACCCCCCAAGAACTTAAGATCAACAAAGATTGGATACCTTGTATCACCTTATCAGGTTTCCAGGGGGAAACGTGCGACAGGTGAGAGTTTGAATTGGACAAAGTTGGCCTGAGACGAATCGTACAATGTTTCTAGCCCAACACAATATGAAACATAACCCACCCTTCTAGTATACAACAACCCAAATCCCAGTGCATGAAGATATAAGAATTAAAAATATGGTTCGAATTGGCATACATTAAGGTCGACAAACACCATAACTTCAGGCAGCAATAACATAAAACCTACCAGGCTATCGTACAGAAGAATAAATGTTGTTTCACAATTGTAAAGGAGCTAGAAATATACGGTTGAAGTTGGAAAGAGGCAACAAGAATTACCCCGTTCGCTCGTAATCTTTAATCCGGATCGTTTGCTCCCTAGATGGAGAATAGCGGAATATCATGATCAACATCATCGTATGCTATTCGATAGCATCATATGCATGATGCTATCATATACCACAAAATAGTATTTTATTGATCTTTGCTAATTGGCATTCAACTTCTTATGCCGATTATCGCTGTAATGATTTTCTATACATAAAGTCCGTTATACTGTCATAAACGTCTCGTCGCTAATTTATTCCGCTAATATAGAGTATAATTGATATAGCACAGACATGTGTTATAAGATAATTTTTATATCAAAAGATAGGGCTGCAACCAAATATACATGTTAAATTGCAAGCAGTTGCGCACAAAAGCAGCAGCTGTTTGTAGGCGATTTTAATGCCGTTATTATAACAAAGATAGTTTAAGAACATAATCGATCAGAAATCTTAAACGATAAAAGTGTATTTAAATGTAGTCTTAAAATTTTAATTCAAGTTTAGGAAAGTTGCCACATTTTTCTGCTATTGCTTTTAAGAGCTGCCATATATACCTACATAATCTACTGACCGCCCTCACGTGTTTTTCGTATATTAGCCACTGTTTTTGCCAAATAGAGTTTTAAAATCGTTGATGTTTTCTGCGGAAATCTTTTGTGTTGTCACATGAACGATCAATGGCTTTATTTTGAAAACATATAAAATGTTTATTAATAAAACGCTTTTTATGATTCATTATCGCCATTATCTTAATTAATTATATGTCTGTCATCCTGGCTGTTTTTTGTGGGTCGTTAAAAAACTATTAAATAATACTTGTTTATGATTGTATGGTTTGATTTAGACCATTTTTTTGTTTGTTTTTTGTTATGCTGTGCCTTGTACTGAATTTTAAAATATATTAATAAATGTTTGAGTCGTTTTATTTGAAACGAGTATAAGTCTATTATTTACATTTAGCATTTGAGTGATTTTATAAATACCGATATTTATTACACTTTTATTTTATATTTTTTAAATTTTATATTATTTCAAAACTTGCCACTTCGTCAGCGTCCTTGCAATATATTGTTCGATTTTGCTTTGAAAGCAATCAACACCAAGGACCCTTACTTTACTTTATATAAAGGTTCTCATACCCACTAAAATAACTGAAGCCTTAAACACATGCAATTACTAATTACATGTAATTGTAATTGAAAATTTTCAATTACTAATTACAAATAATTGTAATTGAAATAGGGACTAAAATCAATTACAATTACAAATTACAAGTAATTGTAATTGATTTTGTCCCTGATTTCAATTACAAATTACCTGTAATTGTAATTGAAATGTAATTGAATCCCCCCATGTCTACCTTAAACTATGCATATTAGTTAGTGCTTCAGTTATGGCTTAGGTATTTACTTTATATTTATATAACTAAAATAATAATAGGAAATTTTCATATTCATTCATATACATTTTCGTATACAAGTTATTACAAGTAATTGTAATTTGGCAGTAATCATTACTTCCAATTTAATAAAATTCTATTATATTCTTGAATTTACCATTACATGTAATTATAATTGAATTTTTCAATTACGATTACATATAATTGTAATTAGAATTTTTTTATTACAAATTACAAGTAATTGTAAATAAAAAAATCGTAATTGTAATTCAAAAATTTCAGTTACAATTACATATAATTGCGTAATTGCATGTGTAATTCATTACAAACTGTAATTGACATCCCTTAAGTCTGTGCAATCAACAGTGGTGTCGCAGCTTTCATAAATAAACAGAAAAGTTATAATGAAATTAATTATGTATGTGCTTAAATCGAATTTGCAGCACCTTTAAATTAAGTTCATATGGTCAAATATCAAAAAGTCATTGTTATCATAACCTAAAATTAAAAAAAAAATATATACTGAAACGTGAAAGGAAAAAAAATAAATTAAATTAAGACTTATGCCATTTTTACAGAAAACGGCTAATAACAACACAACAAAAAATAAATTAAAAACATAAAAAAGAGTTTAAACTTTAAAGAAACAAGTAAGAATGCTATATTCGGCCATGCCGAATCTTCTATACCCTTCACCATGGTGATTTTATTCATACAGACATGTACATATTGCTAAAGAAAACAAATTCCGTTGGCTACAATTGTCGCCGTGTTGTCAGCTACTTAATGATATTGAAGACGACAGCTACATCGTAAACTCTGACATTGTTGTAGAAATATTTATTTTGCTTTTATAAAATTAAATAACTTTTTAAAAAAATTATAAATATTTCCTCCAAATCTTTTTGTTTGTGAAGGGTGTTTTTTATAGAGATATAGAACTTTAAGTTGCAATAAAACAACGATGGATTATTCGATTGACATGAATTTTATTTATCCGAAAGATAATTTAAATATGATTTCTGGCATATGACCGCCAGGGCTCGCGCGGATGTAGTCCAATCTGGACGTCCAATTTTCCAACGTTTGTGGCCGTATATCGGCAATAACACGGCGAATGTTGTCTTCCAAATGGTGAAGCGTTTGTGGCTTATTCGCATAGACCAATGACTTTACATAGTCCCACAGAAAATAGTCTAGCGGTGTTAAATCACAAGTTCTTGGAGGCCAATTCGCAGGTCCAAAACGTGAAATTAGGCGGTCACCAAACGTGTTTTTCAATAAATCTATTGTGGCACGAGCTGTGTGACATGTTGCGCCGTCTTGTTTAAACCACATCTCGTGGACATCATGGTTATTCAACTGAGGAATGAAAAAGTTAGTAATCATGGCTCTATACCGATCACCATTGACTATAACGTTCTGGCCACCATCGTTTTTGAAAAAGTACGGACCAATGACTCCACTAGCCCGTAAAGCGCACCAAACAGTCAGTTTTTCTGGATGTAACGGTGTTTCGACATACACTTAAGGATTACCTTCACTCTAAATGCGGCAGTTTTGTTTGTTGACGTAGCCATTCAATCAGAAAGGCGCTTCATCGCTAAACAAAATTCGCTTATGATATGATTATTTTCCAAATAAAATTGCACTATTTGCAAGCGTTGTTCAGGCGTGAGTCTATTCATGATGAATTGCCAAACCAAACTGAGAATAAATCTTTTTACAGCTGTTAAATCGGTCGCCATCTTGAAAAGTAATGCCAACTTAAAGTTCTATACCTCTATAAAAAACACTATATGAATTTGTAGTTGTTAAATTTATGACCTTACTGCAATTTATATTGATTTAGAATGGTCAGACTAAAGCAAAAAGAAATCCTTAAAAAAAAATTTCCTCATATTGATCCCCAGTGCCTTTTATTTGCTCCTATTTATTAGTAGGTACCCTGTCGGTCCATGGGCTACCTATATGTGTATTGCTCTCTATAAAGGTCTTTAATACAAATCAAAGCAGAAAAACCATACCAACCTAAAAACGAATAAAAATCGCCCCTCGTAGGGGGTTATTGATCCCCCGAGATCTGTATGCACTCCATGAGATCTACCTGTCCCGGTCTAATATTTATTTGACAAAAAAAAAAACAAAAGAGAATCACTAAAGCCGAAAAAAAATTTAAAAAAAAAACGTGAAAAAATATAGGTGGGTGTGGTTTTAGGCCGGCAGCCTCCAAAGGAATGTTAGATGTTGTTGAATTGCAATCCCAAACTTTTCGGAAGTATACCTGCCAGATTGGTGCGCTTAAATTTTTGTATCTCTTCTGGTGCCTTGGCAAATGACAAAACTACCCGAACACGGACAGACGGACAGATGTAAGGATCCAGAATATATAAATATATATTCAGAAATGAATATTGTAGAAATTACACACGGAATGACTAAACTTATATATACCACCCTTTCCACCTGTGGTGAAGAGTATAAAAAAAATAAATTTAATTTGTTGCCTTTTAATGCTGAGACTTTTTTGGGAACTCATTAATTTGTCGTAAAGCGTTTTTTTTTTGTATTCAGGGAGTGTTAATTAATTTTTGCTTTTTAATTTGTGCAAACAAATAACATTAAAAAAACTATAAGTTAACACAACATTAATACATACATATATATGGTAGCTATTTAGCATATTTTATTTTGCAGAAGTTGTTCTAAATTTAGTGAAACTTTAGCAAATATAGAAATTTGTTTAAGCAGCAACATTAATATTGATGTTACCAAAGAATTTTTAAACATCTGAACACAAGCTCGGATAGATTCCAAATTTGCAACAAAAATTTTAAGTTTTTAGGCCGAAATATAAAAACGGATAAAACAGAAGTCGAAACATAGAATTGAAACGAAAGAATCCGATACTTTAAACGCAAAAGCAGTTCCCTTTGCATGAAGAGTAATGGCGTAAGCTAAGCAAAAAAGCTAATGGGAAAAATGGCTTCTATTTTTTCCAAATTCCAAATTATTTGGATCAAATCACCCTCGTTATATTGAAACAGTAATAATGCAAAATAACACCTACAAAAAAAAAAACTTTAAATTAATAAATTAACACATGTTCCGATCATTTGAACAAATGTTTTAAATCCTTAACTGGTCTTTTCTATTGACTTCTTTATTTACGTTGCATAGTGGGAGGTACGCAGAAATGTTGAATTAAATAATATTTATTTTTATTTTTATTAGAAATAACGACGACTTTGACCACTTAACACAATATAAACACAACAAAATAAAAGAAAACCAATCGATTCTTTGTGCATTCGCCAACCATGCAAAGCCTTCAATAGATTCACAGCAAGAATTAATGATTTAGCGTCTAAAACTTTTAATCCTCTTAAGCTTTTTATAGAATAAAATAATGTTTTTTTTTTCTTAATTAATTCAATTACAAAAAAACACGTTTTCTAACAAGATGACAATTGCTTTTTGTCTTTTTTTTTTTTTTTTCTTTGAAAGAATTTAAACAAACCGGAAATGTGTTTTTGAAACTAACAACTTAATGCCGGATAAACAATAAGACCTTGAAAAAAATCCAATCTTTATTTTTATTCCATAGTGCAACATTATCCGATACAGCAAACAACAGTTTTTGAGTGATAATTTATAATAATCCATGTAATCCTCCACTATAGAATAATCCTTGTAATCCTCCACTATGCCTCAAATATCCTTAAGAGTTATCTAGACAATAACATACAAGTTCGTCTTATGTTTAGATTTATGTTGGACTAGCTGTGCTCACACACACGTTATGTGCGTCCTGACAATATTTTGTTCGATTTTGATTTTAAAGTAATCCACACCAAATTTTAAGACTCTTACGTATTTACTTTATATAAAGGTACCCATCCCTGTTCAGACATAAGCCTTAATTGCAAAATTAGAGAATTTACACAACTAAAGCCTTAATTGAGCTCAATTTACCATACGAGAACTCAATTACTATATAGAGTAATTTGACCATAATTGCGTCACTAATTGAATAAAATACGAAATGCAACCCTGTTGTATGTGTTGTATGACAGAGAAGGATGTTCAGTGAAAAGAATTGAGTTCATGGCACAATAATATTACACAGCGTTGACATTTGACAATGCTGATAAGGCAATAACAATATATACTTTTTCACTAATACATGACCACTTTTTCAATTGTCTGAACTACTGTAGTTCAGACAATACTTGAGTATTCCGACAAAAACTAAATTTTTTGTGCATAGAAAAAAAAAAAATCAATAAGAAAAAATAGAAAACTTAAATGAATTGACATAATTATTGTCTGGAAGCCTATACTACGGAGACAATTGTCAGCATTTTTGACAACCATTACGTATTCTTTTATTGTCATGACAGAATTCTCAAATGATGAGGTTAGGTTGTCGCATTACTACAACAACAAAAACCACATGTATTTGGTTGATAACAATTTAATTTTCAGATGTCAAAAAGAGCTGACGAAAAATAAAAACTTGCAAAGCAAATTGCACTATTTTATCTTTAATGTTTTTCAATACAAAATGAGTTAGCTTAATTGAGCATGTGTGAACAGTAAATAAATTGCGCAAAGATTAAATTGTCTCAACTAACAAAACATTTCTGAACATAGTATTATATTCCCAACTACCCTGAAGTATTACATTCTTAAAATTGTAATAAGGCGTAAGTAAATAATGGCTCTAAACCTAGTGTAAACGGAAAATGGTGATACATTTGTAAATTAAAAAAAAAACTGAATAAATTAATTAATTAAATTAATAAATAATTAAATTAATTAATAATCAAATTAATATTTTTCAAATTTAACTGTCACTTATCAACTTATTGAAATTAGAAACCAGTTAAACTCTTGTAAGAACGTAAAAATAGTCAACTAAGCTAATTTAAGTAAATAATGATTAATGTGTTTTAGTAAAAAATTTACCTTGCCGACAGATTTCAAATAAAGATGATTTAGGCTTGTAACTAAACTTAACTGCTTAAGTATAATTAATAAAGAAACCTGTCATCATTAAATCTACCAACTTGACTACTTGCTTCCAAATTAAACTCATTAAGGAAACTTGAAAAATTAAAAAAAACGCTAATTTAAGAATTATTAAACATTTTTATTTTAATTTTTTATTAGAAGTTGTCAATTAAAAACAAAATAAGTGTGAGGTTTTAGCGAGAGAGTAAAGGAAATAAGGTATTAATCGTTCAAAGAAAACTATTGCGCGTTAAGACCGTCAGATGAAAAAAATTGTTGAAAATCGACTCACGAAGGACGATAGTGCAACTAGCAACTTATTTTAGAAATTCAGAAATTGATGCCGTAGATTAAGGGAAAAAAAGAAACCACGTAAGTCAGGTTAACACAGGTAAACGCCTTGAATTTTCAACCCCGTCAAAATGACATCGCGAGATTTTATTTTTAAACCATGCCAATTGAAGGAAGACTATGAAATGTTAATTTTCCGTTAAAAATTAAAAAAAAATAATTAAATTATATAATTATAAAAATAATTAAATTATTTTTTTTTAATATTAATAAAAAAAAGATGTAGATATAAATAAAAAAGTTATTTTGGTACCTAGTTCTGCTCATGACATGTTTTATGTTCACTAAAAGTGCGTCGTAGTCAAAATGACGAAGGACAAAAAATAGAGATGATGTTCTAGGGTTAAAAGGATTGCTCTTATTAAGCAACCAACCCGAATTGAATTAATTGGCGTCGATTGAATAAATTGTTTACCACCTAAAGTCAAACTTCATATTCATATTTATATGAAGAATATGTTTAATTCTTACATGGAATTCTTTACTTTTAGGGCGTTCGGAGTCGTTTCCGAACAAATTCATCTTAGTTGCATCACTCTATAAAATATTTCTCTATTTTCTTTCACCTTCACTTCCGGACCAATTTGTATGTAATTTTTTGCAAATTGTAACCTCATCGCCAATTTTTTTTTTTCTCATTAAAGGAACTTTTCCAGCTATCCTTTCCGGAAGAATAGCCTTCTTTAAGCGTCGCCGAACTGTTGGAGCGCTAACAAAATTTCCAATTTCGGCAGATGACTGGAATGGATCTTTTTGTTTGAAATTGAAACAATGTCATGATCAAATGTCGCCGTGTTTTATTGAAACCTATTACGTCTATCTATTGCTATATTGTTTCTTAACGCGTTTTGAACAAAATGAAGTGAACTGTTGAGACACTTAAGAATTTCTCGTAAAGATTTTTAATTTTTACGCAGTTCAACAACAACCCTCTGTTCATCTGTAGTACAGTGTATATTTTGATCCATCTTTTATTTTGATCAAACAAATTTTCACTTTGAACGGTAAAAATAAATTTTTTTTGTATAACGGTACTTAATATTTCTTACGCTTGCCGGATTTAGTGTTGACGAACATATTTCTAAAATATTACGAAAGCTAAAGTTACCAGAAGGATAAAAAATCATAGCTTAAAATAAGTACCCACTAGCGTATCTATTATTTTGATCAGGTGTGTAGGTTACCGGATAGGCGTAGCGGAGAAATGTAGAATGAAAAATGAGAGGAAAAAGTAAAAAAGAATTGGAGGGCATAAATCTATAATTATAAGGAAGGGAGTTTTTTAGCATGAAATTATTCGTGAGGAAATTGTTCACAATTATAACTCTTAGGGAAAGTGAATATATTTTAAGAAAAAAATATTTATGTTAGAGGTGATTAGTCTTAAAGAAAGTAAGGTATTTTCAATAACGCGTTAAAAACAATTATTTAAATATAAATAGCTCTTATGAGCATTTGATTTAAATATAAATCTGTAGCTCTATTAGCCAAATATGGACTTATGCTACTTTCAAAGAAAAAGGTTTATATTACTTATGAAAGAAAGTAAATAAATAAAGTTAAAATTGAGACGTCAATTGAGAAGTAAAAAAGTAAATTTAATTTAGTTTTCTTTTGGATTGTTTTTGCCACTAGTGTAAACATTTAAATTTGTTTAAACGCGCTTTTTTATTGTATTGACGGTGAGGAATTATTAATTAAATCTTGTGTTTGCTTTTTTATTTGTATAAACATCATAAAAACACAATAATAGTTAGGCAATTTAGGAGACATAATTATCAACATTTTTATTATTATTTGTTTGTCATTTTATTATTATTAAATTGCCAATAATAAACGTATTTAACATAAATTTGGCGTTGTTTATTTTCATAAGTTCCGATAAATTTTATGAATTTAAATTGGAATGTTTAAGCTTTTAACAAATTAAAAATATGGAGGAGGTATTTGCTTAAATTCAATTTTTTTTTTTTTAAGATATCTCATTTTTTGTATAGAGACCATAGTCAGTGTATAAAGAACGGCAAAAACAGAATTTGTGATATAAATATTAGTTAAATGCAAAAACATTCTCAATTTCACTTCATGGTCACTTCTAAGCTATTGGACAAAATAAGCAGCTAAAACAAAAAGTTAAAATTTAGTTTTTAAAAAGGGAGTAAAAAGTCTCGTATGACAGGCAAAGAAGCATATGCTCTTGCATGTGTTTATCTGATAAAGGCTTAGATACAAGAGGAGACAAATCTCGTTGCGTTTGGCAACAACCACACGGCGAATAATGAAAACGAGCAATCGAAGGTAGAGGTTAAATTCAATTATCACCTAACTAAGATGCAATGAAGTCAATTTAAGGGGATGTGTATTTCCCGTTGTATTTCCGTCCCCCTTTTCTTGTTAAGTGATAATAGACTCATACTTCATACTTCATATGATTTTGAGTATTTGATCATTCCATTTTTTATTAGTTTTAATGAGTCTCTCTTAAAGTTCAGCTTTTAGCTTTGTTGCCGAAATTGTATTACGGATGGCAACTGACAACTAAAAGTTGTTAATTTCAGTTGCCAAACTGGCAACCATAAGTTTGTGGTTGCTGTTGATTTTTTTTACTGATTATTCAAAAAAAGCTGTAAATCTGAAGAAAACTAGGTTTATTTTTTATATCATTTGGTTTATTTAATAGTTTATTTAAAACAAAATGTATATAATATACACACATATGTATGCATTTCTTTAAATTGTAGCTTTCAAAACCGTAAAATAACACAACACATCAGCAGCACTTTTAGCATTTAAAATAACACAAGGACAATCGAAATAATTATTTTATTTATTGTATTTTTTATTCACATTTTTTTAAATACTTTTTTCTTCCCTATTTATTAAAACTATTAAAAAACTTCTTGATTGTTTACATTTATTTTCAGTTGCTAGAGTGTCAAAATAGATTTATCGATAACTTTTTGGCAACTGAAAAAAGTTGCCATATGTAATACCAATTTATTTACCAGTTGCGTTGCCAACGCAACTAAAGTTCGGTTGAAATCCATAATCGACCTAGAACTCTCCTCCTAACGTCTTTGATCAGAGAATAATAATTCTTGTCCTAAAGAGCAGTATTGTATATCTAGTGGAGTGCTTCCATAGACTGATTGGTAGACCGATAGTCGGGTTACAGGTCTTTTGCAGTCAAGACAGCCGATTGGCAGTTTGTGTCTTGAAAAAAAAACAATATATCAATTCGGATATTGATTAAATCAACTGTAAAGATAATTGGCAACATTTTTTTTTTAATTTTCACTCTGTCTGTAACATTTAAAGTCAACTAAAACAATGACACAACGACAAACTAAATTTAGAGCGTCAAGCGCAAGCTTGTATAGCGCCTAGCTTTAACGCTGCAATGACATTTTTAAATAAGGGCGTCAACGTTCTGCCATCAAAAGTAATGTTAACTTATCTTGTTTAATAAAACCCAATAAATAGAAATTCAGAGTACGCTATCACAATCCGATTTTCCAATTGTAAAGTATTGACGTCGCGTAATTTAGTTCTGCTTCAAGCATTTTGAATGTACATGAGAATTTTTGACAGACAAAATTTGACGCGATGCCTAAGTTTTGACTGTTACGATACAATTTCAAAATTATAGCTAATTCCTCTAATGACAGTTTTGCCCCGCCGTGGTTATTGTTATATCATCAGACCATAAGTACCGCGATCCATTGAATCTCTTGGAAAATCTCATGTTCACTTATGAAGGTCTTAGCTAAGGATGAAGCCAATTACCTTATTCAGTGATAAATCATTCAATTTTGAAGGAATTTAATTTTAATAAATCCCAAGAAAAATCATAAACGAGTACGTGTTCTAAATTCTCTGATGTTTTTCAGATCCAGTACATAAGCCAAAGGAGGATTTTGGTCTTATGAATCTGTGTAATTAGCTCAGATAGTCAGCCCATGCATTGTCAACATGACTAGGGTAACTGGGTACCAACCCAACACAGTGTTACCCTATTGCGAGTAACAAGTTCAAGTCCTGACTACCCCAGAATGTGATAAACGTTCATCCCTTATTACTCTCCACTGTATATAAAAATCAAAATGTTTAAGTTTATTTTAAAAGAGAGGATAATAAAAGCAATAGCAGTAGTAAAATGAAGCATTAAAAGCTAAGTATTGTTAAAAAAAAAAAACTACATGAAAAAAAATGTTGCTACCAACGGTAATACCATATTTGGAAACTTTTCTATCGGCCATATTTGGTGTGGTAAAATAAAATGTAAAACAAATAAGTATTTTTTTTTAAGTGGTAACAAGTATGAACGGCCTATAAACACGAGTAGATAAATACATAAGTACGAGTAGTCTCCTAGTCTGTCTGGCTTTATTTAAATAAAAAATATAACTGAACACACAACAGCTGCTTTAGCTGATTGATTATATTGATTCATGGATCATAATTATAAAAATTATCATAATTGCTAAAAAAGAAAAACAAACAACAATATTGATAACTTTTTATTTGAGATTTATAGCACAAACTTTAAATATTTGTCAAAATATTGTGACGTTCAGCTAAACATATTTTGTTAAATTTGTTAAACATGACAGACTGACGACTGACTAACTAACAACTGCAACCGTTGGCAATAACAAATGTTTTACATTTTGATATTCAGCAAAACAGACAGACGGACAATCACTCATACGCTCACCAAATGTTTAGCCTTGTTTGGCTAATTGGTTTTGTTTTCAAACTTTAATTTGAAACAGGAACCGGCTTTAGAGCCAAGAAACGTGTCTAACCGAGAGAGAGGAAAATACATAAAATAAAAGTAGAATTTACCATATTTATTTAGACATAAAAAATCAAATACAATTTAATTAATTTATTAATGGAAAAACATCGTGATTTTTTTTATGTATTTTATTTTGTTGTTAAGTTGAAACGTTTTGAAAATTTATAGAAAGTTTTCCGTTTTTTAACCCTGCTGTTAGATTAAAAAAAATATGTGAATCCTATATTAAGAGACCATTTGGTCTAAATTAAGTATATACAAATTTAATCCTATTTTCCCATGTAATATGATAGACTACCATACTGCAAATAAAAAACGTAATTCTAAACCATAAATAACTTAACTTACAACCCGGTTACCGGTTATTTATGCAATTTCATATTTTTTAACAGCTCAAACATCTAGGTTGTTTGTGTAATTGTACTTGTTGTTGTAACGCAGCCACCTTGTAAAGTAAATTCACTTGGTCGACTTGTATAAAGTTGTGGGATTCCCCTTTTCATTTGCCTATGAGAATGTATGCATATGAACACTATTTAGTTTAGTTTGTAATTTGACCTCGTAAAAGTTACACGGTTTTTATACATTTGGAGCAAATGGAAAGACAACGTTTTTTGAATGAGGGTGATATTTGTGAACTGCTCAATGCAGAAACTGACTCGGATATTTCAGATTCTGAGTTTGAATATGTTTCAGAAAATGATGATATAAGTGATTTTGAAATAGAAAATGAACCAGAAACGGCTTCGATTGGTGCTGACCCACTCTTTATAGCAAAAAACCAAATGGTATGGAGTGCTAATCCATTACAACAACCTATTGGAAGTTCTGCTCCGAATATTATTTCAGTACAACCAGGACCAACTAGATTTGCAACGTCTAGATGCTATCAGCATACTATCAGCATTTTTGTGTTTTTTTCCACCTTCAATTGAAAGAATAATCGTCGAAAATACAAATATATATGGTAAAGTGAAATTCGGGGATAAATGGACGGATATTGATGAAGACACATTCCGTGCTTATATTGCTATTCTCATTCTTGCAGGAGTTTATCGGTATTTATATTCTTGTTTCATTATTTTAGTAACATGATTCACACGAAAAATTTTTATATGGCAGTGGATAAAAAGAAGATGTTCATGGCCTATTTGATGCTACTTTTGGTCGCCCAATTTTCCGTGCAATAATGTCGGAAGGTACATTTCACATGATTACAAGTACGCTCCGCTTTGATAGTGTTGCAAGTCGACGACAAATGTGTAGTGACGTCAAGTTTGCTCCTATTCGTGAGGTTTGGGAACGTTGGCAGGTCCTTCTCCAAACATTATACAATTGTCATGAGAATGTCACAATTGACGAGCAACTTGTTGGTTTCAGGGGACGATGTTCCTTCCGACAATATATGCCCGGAGATTGTTTCCTACTACAATTCAACAAAAGGTATGCTTTGAAGCTTGTCGTCTGCAGCTTCTAATAATTTATTTCTTATAGGAGGAGTAGATACTGCTGACCAAATGATTGGTTCCTACACAACAAAACGTAAAACAAATCGATATATACTCTTTTGTGAGATCGATGCTTCATGGGCAGCCGGTAATCAAAATCGTCGGAGACCAGAGTTTTTACGAAAACTAGCACTTTCTTTGGCAAATGCGCATATGATAAAACGAAGAAGACTACCACAACAACAGTTTTCAGCGAAGTTATTGACGGATATACAAACCTCATCTTCAATTTCCGCGAGCTCATCAAAAAATTCTTCTTCTAAAGACGGAGCGAGAAAGCGGGGAATCTGTAATTGCTGTAAGGGTAAATCCGATATAAAATGCTTTACTTGCGAAAGTTTTATTTGTAAAAAAAACAGGAAAATTTTTTGTTTAGCATGTAGTGAAAAACAATTTGAATAAAATAATATTTTTCTTGTAAATAAAGGCAACAAAAATTTCATTTTTTATATTCCATCAAAGTGAGCTATTCACTGGACCAAATGGTCCCTGATACAAGATCAGTAGCTTTTTATTTTTTTTTTTTGTTCCGCTTTACTTAAGATACCTAATATTTTAAAAATAATATTGTAACAAAAATACAACACGTGAGTCGGAACCTCAAAATTATATTTTATACAGCTCAAAAGTTATTAAGGTTCCAAAAAAATATTTGGACCAAATGGTCCTAATCTAACAGCAGGGTTAACTAATTAGTAAAAATAATTATGCTGTCAAAATTCATTTTTGAAAGAAACTGTTATCATTATAAGATATAAGAACTAAAAAAGTTTAGGAAGAAGTTAAGTTAAATCAGTGTTAAACAATAATTCTTGCAAAAAAAAACCGACTTCAATACAGATAGACGGGCACAAATTCTAAACTAAAAATGTA
This sequence comes from Phasia obesa, assembly GCA_949628195.1. NCBI lineage: Eukaryota > Metazoa > Arthropoda > Insecta > Diptera > Tachinidae > Phasia > Phasia obesa. The sequence goes on along the minus strand of OX451215.1, from coordinate 27,990,407 downwards.
AGCAGTAATCTGTAAGACTTAGATTTAAACCGAATAAAAGATGCTTCAAAATTAGCGGCGAAAAAAGTAAAGACTATGTGAATGTCAAGCATCTCCCTATAGCTGTTCAGAAGTTAAGCTATTTTCACCAGCATCCGTCTTTTATGGGGACATCATTCAAAACTCTGTATGTGACGGCCACATAGATCAAATAACATCTACTATTGGGACACCCTTTAATTTACAATTTTAAATTAAAGACTTTTGTTGTAGAGGACTTGGCCACAAAGATTTTTTGTAAATTTCAAATATCTGTCTATAACGGTTTAAAAGTTTGGCCATATACATCAAATTACGTTAACTATTGGGATACCCTTTAATTTATAATACCAAATTGTTATACTTGTTATTATACCAGACAAAGTAGTGGACATTCTGCCTAATTTTTAAGTGTTTGTCTATAATGGTTCAAAAGATAGGGCCATATAGGTCAAATTACGTAACTTATGGGGATACCCTTTGTTTTCTAAATTCAAATTGTATACTCAAATTGTATCCGCTATAAGAGACTTTGCATTACGGGTACCTTGTAAATGTCAGCTGTCTGTCTCTAACAGTACAAAAGTTTGGCCACATACATAAAATTACATTAACTATTGGGGCACCCTTTTATTTCCAAATTCAAATTTTATACTTTTTGTTATAGCGGACTTAGCAATACCGGTTCTTTGTAAATTTCTGTGTAGAATTGTTAAAAAGTAAGGCCATATACATCAAATTAAATGAACTATTGGAGCACCCTTTAATTTATAATTTTTAATATTTATACTTTTTATTATAACGGTCATAGTAATCCACATTCTGTCAAATTTTTAAGGTTTCAAAAGATAGGCCTATATAGGTTAAATTGCATCACCTATGGGGAACCCTTTAAATTTAAAATTTTTTTTTTTTATTACTTTCTGCCGTTGGGAGCTATAGTGACACGGAATTTTTAAATTTTTTAAATTCTAAATACACGTAAAAAACAAGTATGTTTTATGGGTACACCCTTTAATTTTTAAAATAATGAAATTTTAAAACGGGTCGAAACTGTAAGCATAACCTTCAAATAAAGAAAAAATTTAAATCGGTTCAGAAATGGCTGAGTTCTCTGGGCACATACACATACACAAAAAAAGCAACATTCAGACGAATTGAAATAATGTCATACTTAAACTAAACGAAATAAACAGTCTTCGATATAAAGCGTGTTTTTAGAACTTTAAGTTGACAATACTGCGGCGCATATATCACCATTTTAACAGCTATTTCTTGTTTTGTATTTAGTTTTCCATCTTATCATAAGTAGTCACTTGATACAAAGTGCCACAAATTAGTAGAAATTGTCAGCACTAGTGCTTATTTTAGTAATATAGATGAATGATGTCAATTGCTATGAATTTGACTATGATTTCCGGCGTATATACACCACGGCTAGCTCGGTGGTGCTCCAATCGGGAAGTCCAATTTTCTCAATAGTTTTCAATGGAGTTTTGTCACCGTAGTTGTCAAATATTCTATCCAATTACAGTACACTCGCGATAATATGAATACCCTATTATATGAACACCCCAAAATATGAACATTTTTTTTCTTCCATTGATTACTCTAAAATATGAACTTAGTGTGAAAGCTTTAAAATATGAACAACTTATTTTGGAATTTCTAAACAGACTTTTATCTAAACAGTATTGTAAATAAATTCTGGTTCAATTGCATAATAATTTTGGGAAAATTTCTTACATACACTTTTAGTTCGCGCTCATATTCAGCTGTATTAATTTTTTTATATCTGTACATTAAATATGCATAAAAAAAGCATAAGTTTTTAACTTTAAAAGAAAAGATCTATGTTTTGGAGTATTTACAAAAAGGAGCAAGTGTTACTAGTTTAGCGAATAAATTTGGGGTGAAAAAATCTGCAATATGTGGAATAAAAAAAAAAACAGAAATTCTATTATTAAATGAGTCAACAATATCTTCTGTGGACCTGGAAAAAGAAAGACTGTGCGGCCTTCCGACAAAAGACAAAAAGTTTGCTATAAATGGACTTATGTTAAAAGAAAAGGCCAATGCCAGCGATGGATGGCTTCAAAACTTCAAAAAGAGATACGGCGTTCGCTTGCTTCAAATATCTGGAGAAAAACTTTCTTCGCAACTCCACTTGATGGATCCTTCCAAAATGAAGCTAAAAAGTAAAATTGAAGAGTTGGGATTGGTCAATGACCTGCTTTATAACGCTGACGAATCCAGATTGTTTTGAAAATTTCTGCCGCATTCTAAATCAGATTGGATGACAGGAGCCATTTTTAAGAATTAGTTTCATCTTTTATTTGTTCCGGAAAAAAAATTTATAAACTCGAGCTAATTACCATCTCACAACTTATTTTGTATAATTTAGGTTAAAAAATTTTTTAACAAAAAAAAGTTGCCGCTGAAAGCTATTCTCCTAATATATAACGCTTTATCTCATCCATCTCAGGATGCCACCAAATGTGACGCCATCAGGATTACAAAACTTTATTATAGAAATAGTCTGCTAGTTTCAGTTGTTGCAATATGCATAATAAATTGTTATTTTTTGGGGAAAAGGGAAATTAAATGCCATTCGTAATTATGAACAATCTTGCAAAAATGAACTGGCTTGGTTTTAATTAGTTCATATTATCGCGAGTGCACTGTATATCTAAAAATACCCTTAAAGTAGTACTGAATTCACAAAAAGGAAATCAAATACTCGATACTCAGTAGCCACTAATCAATACTTTACCAGCACTAATACATGTAACTTTAAACACCTTTACACATAACTTTGAACATTCTCTAGCGATAACAATTAAATTCAAAATTTTAAAATTGTATCTCAAATTCAACTCACCTATACTCACTGTTCGTGAGCTCCAAAATGTCCTCCGACTTATCGGCATCTACAGCTGGTAATTTTGCACTACTATTATATCTTTTGAACTTCTCGTAATAATCATCTTTTGGTCCATATTGATAACTATGACGAAAATCCTTTTTGTTGTTGTTGTTGTTGTTTGCATCAGCTTTACTGGCGTTCGTCGAAAAGTTGGAAGTGGGTATTAACACCTTAGTCGGATGGGAACATTTTGGAGCCCACGATGAAACTGCCATACACGAAGATGTCGAAGTAGTAGTAGTTATCGAAGGTGGTGAGGATTCGGGTGAAGCATGTGTATAATAGCCATTATCGGCATTTTGTGAAGGATCCAAATATGAGCATAATTTAGAGTTGTTATATAAGAGAGATTTTCTTCTACTATCACTAGTGTTTTGAGGGGAACCGTTGACACACAATTTCCCACCATTACTAGTGTAGAGATAATCGTTTATAGATTGAGAATATTTCGTTCTAGAACGCATAGACACGTTATTACCCGAGCGGGCAGTAGGCGGAGTAGGAGGTAAATATTCATGTTGATGATAATTGCGTCGGGGCGAATGAGGTGAATCGTGACTAGTATCATAATTCGATGTTCTGTTGGCAGGGGGAGAGTTCATCCGTAACCAGGATGTATGGGTTTTTTTGGTGGTCATCTGATGGTGAGTATTAGTCGTTATACTACATGATTCATAATCATTTCTATGCATTACTTTGGAAAAGTCCACATACAAAGCATCATCTGTTGAGGGTTTTCTTTGGAATTCGTCATCTTCTCCTCGATCGTAGTCATGGGGTGTATGGGGTGCTGTGGTATGGGTACCATTGGATGAATAAAATGAATAATTACTGGAGGATGAGTGTGAATAGGAACGCTGTCGTCGATAAAATTCATCCTCAAATGGCAAACCTTGAGGAAATTTGGTGGAAAAAGCTTTTTTCGATTTCGGTGAACCCTGAGAAGCACTAGACTGAACAGAGCTAGAATTACTGCAATTGCTGCCGGTTTTTGCTGGCATAATGGGAGAATTAACCACATTATTAGTAGCTTGTTGATTTGAGGTGTTGCTTGGCACATAGGTTTTCCTCTTATAAAGCGGTGTGGCTTTAGGATTGCAAGAGGCATTAAAAGAATTTATACCTACACTGGAGATAAATCTACGATTATTGAGGTTAGGCGAGGCCGATACTGAAATAAGTCTAGAATCTTCTTTGTATTTGCGGCGTGGCAAGGCCTTGGGTGTACATTGGGGTGGCAGAGGTGCTGGATATGACTTTGTTGATTTTATTGGCGCGTTAATATGAGATCTATTGTTTTCAGCTGCTTTGGGCTGATTTTCTTTAGTTATTTTATTGACTGTGGTAGTATAGGACCGTTTTTTTGTGGCACCTGCAGCAATACTCCGTTGCTGGTTTTTCTGTAATACCTGAGAGTCCTGGGAGTCATTACTCGAAGAGTTAAACGAACAATTATTGTTGTTAGTCTTTTGTCTAATACTTAAATTGGCCTGATTAAAACGATCAAAATTTGATGACTTCCTCAAAGGGGGAGTGGGCGGTTGTTGCTGTTGCTGATGCTGATGCTGTTGCTGTTGATTTCTTGCTCTCAAATACTGTTTAGTGGCAGTGGGTGGAGTAGAGCATTGACCATTCACTAGTGGCGGTGCTGGGGCTCTAGACTTTGCGTGATGAGTACAAGTCGATTCAATGCGTCTTACTAGTTTTGGTGTCAAAGGTTTGACTGCTGAGACATTACCAGCATTATTTGCCCCTGTAGAGTTTAACTTGCAGGCCATTTGCGCACTGCTATCGGCCGTCTTAAAATTATAACGAGTGCCATAAAAGCTGCTGCGAAATGGCTGTTGCCTTTGAAATGATGTAGTAATAGAATTTAAATTATTGTTACCGTTACTATTGGTAACTTTTGCACCTAACGATGAAGAGGAAGCTGAAGACTGCAAACTATGACCCGCGGGCGTATGATGATTATTGTTGTGGTTACTGCTGGCATTTAATGAAGTTTTACTGCAATTGCTTGTCGAAAATTGTTGTTGATAATTTGTAGCGCAGCTTGTTCTGTGTTGTTGTACACTACAGGAACCACTTGTAGTTCTAAATGAACTATAGGGCCTTGTTGTGTATTGAAATCCACTAACAGGCATTTTGTTTCAATTAATTGCTTTGCTTTAATATTTAATTCAAGTTGACATAAGTATGTACTATGTATAAACATTTGTTTAGTTGTTAGAAAATATCACACTTTAGCATGTTGATTAGTTGATTTGTTGTTTTAAATATAAAAATCATTTAGGCACTTGTTTATTGATAAAAAAATAAATTATTTCCATAGATTTTCAGATTTTTTATTTTATTTTATTTTAATTAATAAATTCGTTGTTTGACACACAAGACTTTTCTTAGTTTACGGTTTTGAGATGAGTTCAAAAATTAATGTTTTAAATATTTAATAACTTCGTTGTATTACTTTACAAATATATAAAAAATATATATATATTTTCATTCACATTTTCTTAATATATTTCTACAAAAAATAAAAAAAAATAAAAAAAATTTCTTTTTATAAAGAAACACGCTTTCATTATTTATATCTGTATTTACTATTTAATAGGTATTTTAAATAAATTTCTTTTCACAATTACGTTTAGTTACACGTTTTTTTTTTTTCTTTAAACAAAAATCATTTTTAAAACACCAGTTCTTCAAGCTTCCAAGCACTTTTGTTATATGAGCGCAAGATTTCATCGAAAGCAATAATTTTCTAAAACAATTTGAACTCAGAAAAGGCAGAAGAGAAGAAAATACAAAAAGAAAAAAACAAGCGGTGGCCCAAACGCAGTTGTCAGTCTTCATTTGTCCGCATTTTGAGAAGTGTCGAAAGACGATAAAGAAAAACTGTTGTTAATCTTGGAAAAGCAGCCAAGCAACGTACATAAACTGCTCGCATTATGTTTTAAAAGCCCTGCAACATTTTCGAATTTTTTTTTTTTTGCGTTTTTGTTCGCCCTTTTTTGACATTTTTCTTTAGAAAAAAAATTGCCAATAAAACAACACTAAATGTAAAAAATCAATACTCATTATCATGTGGCATTTTTTGCTCTCGAATATTTATTTAAAAGTTCTTGAAAAAAAAAAACGAAAGACTAAGAGGTGAAGCAAAAAAATAAAAGACCTTTCTTTAACACAAGCAATTGAAAAAAAAAACAATTTTAACAGTGAACTAGTTAAATTACAAGCAGAGAGCAAGTAGAAGCAGCAAATAAATCAAATTTATCAAAAAAAAAAAAAATACTTCAAAGAAATTCGCCTCAAGCGCAAAGAAAAAATGTGTAACAACATATGGTTACAACTAAAGGCTTAAAGTTGTTTAAATCACACTACTATGGTCACAATAAGCAAGTGTTTGTTATTCATGATCATAAAATGGTTATTACAAAGAAAATATGCAACATGTCTAGTTTGAGCTAAATCATTTTAGCTAAACTTCCAATCACAACCACAAGGCTGTATTAGTATTCAAAAATAATAAAGTATTTATAACCATAACATATTATTTATAAACAAAATATTTCAAGTTTGTTCGTATGTAACCAAAGTATGACTAAAAGCAAACAAATAATGTTTGTTTTTAAAAATGTTTTGGCATTTTTAATATGCTTATACTAATCATAATTATGGTTATATTTTACAATGTTATTGTTAAGTTAAACAATCAGGCATATCACACATTTTGATCAGAATGGTTTTGAATACGTATGTGCGGTTTCCATCGATTTTGTTTTACGTTTTCACAGATTGGCCCCGATTTTGCTTATTACCAAAAATAGTATAATCGCTGTTCTTTAACTGAAATAAATATGAGAATAAATATTGTGCATCACAAAACAAAAAACGTATGGTAAATAAAAAGCCGTACAAAAATACACACGACAAAAGCCGCGAATATAATAATTTAAAATTAAGCGAATAAAATAAATTTTATGAAAAATACCCAGAAACTCTATTGCTGCTGTAACAGATATTAAAAGTAGGTAGTTTGCACCAAAAATAATATGGCAATATATAGGTTCTTAACTTCAAATTCAATTTTATAAACTTCAAATTCAATTATATAAACCCTAAATTTAATTTTATAAACATCAAATTCCATTTCAATTCATATTTATAGAAAATTCATTTTTCTATAAAATTTTATACAAGACATTTTCTAAAAAAAAAATTTAAAAAAATTTTATATAATAAAACATATAATAAAACAAAAAAAAATTCAAGAACATTTTTAAAATAACATTTCAATAAATTTTTTAAAATAAATTTTCAATCACATTACAAAAAAAACCTATAAAATTTTTACAAAAAATTACTATAAAATTATACAAAAAAAAATTTTTTTTAAATTTTCCCAAAAAAATTTGCAATAAAATTTTATTGAACATTTCAATTCTCTATAAAATTTTTTACAAGACATTTTCTAAAAAAAATTTTATTATTAATAAAACATAATAAAATTTTTCCAAAAAATTTCCAATAAAATTTGTCAAAAAAAATTTAAAAACATTTTTAAAATAAATTTTCAATAACATTACAAAAAAAACCTTCTAGAAAATTTTTACAAAAAATTACTATAAAATTTTACAAAAAAAAGCTATAAAATTTTTACAAAAAAGGTAGCAATAAAATTTTATTGAACATTTTTTGGTAAAATTTTATTGAATTTTTTTTTTAATTTTATAGAAAATGTTTTGTAAAAATATTATAAATTTTTTTTTGTAATTTTATAAATATGCATTGAAATTGAATTTGATATTTACAAAATAAAATTTGTGGTTTAAAAATTTTAATTTAATGTTTATAAAATTGAATTTAAAGTTTATAAAATTGAATTTGAAGTTAAAAAACCTAAAAAAATATATTTATGATAATACTAGCTAAGTATACATATCCTTAAAAAATCAATATATTAAGTTACATTTTATTTAAATTTATCTTTATGTCATAAAACACTATATATAATAGCGATTTCAGCTTGCAAATTCAAGTGGCTTCTTTCCGAAGAAATTTTCGTTTTCTAATGAGTGGAATTTCAAAATTGAGTTCTGTGACATGGCTTAATAATATGGTTCTAACATAACAATATTTATATTTAAAATATAGTTTGGCTACACCCATAAAATGTTGCTTTTAAAGATGTGTCGTTCATGAACGACCTAGTTCAAAAGAACGATTCAGTAAAGTGAACGATTCTGACTCGTTCAGTGTTTTTCTTTATTTAATCATTTACTACACTGTTCGTTTAATATTTTCTTTACAAAAGTTCATAATAAAAATGATCAGCAGCTCTAAAATTTATTTTTTCTAAAAATTTGTAACAACCTTTTAATGTACCATTTGGAAAATTTTCAGTTCCTCGTCCCTTGTACGGATATATGAAATTATTTAATTTTTTTCTATACTACGAATGATGCTCAATAATGTAGATTAGAAGTTTATGTCTGTGACAGACGACTATTATTTGACCATTCTGTACGATTTGAAAATCTTTTCTCTATTCAATCACGAGTTGCTAAATCTCCCTTTGTATAAAAGTGCTAATGTAGCAATTTTTTACTAGTACTGAATAGTGCTGGCAAAATATTGAGCAGTGGGTACCGAGTACTCGATACTCGATCATTTTTTGGGGTACTCAATACACAAAATTAGTTAATCGATACTTTTACGGAAGTATTTTTATAAATAAATTTATAAATATATTTGCCAACTACGACGATAAATTTCCTCTGCTAGTATATAAACGGAAGTATTGAGTACTATTGAGTACCCAATTGAAAAGTATTGAGTTGTATCAAGTAATTGAAAGTAGTAGAATTTGCCAGCACTAGTACTGAATTCTGTAATATTGTTTGCTTATTGGATCGTACGATTGTGTAGGACAGTGAATCGTGGCCCTTAATAGTATAAAAGAGTTTAAACAACTTTTGATTCAGTCAGCTGTGTTCATCCGTACATTGTTAGGTAGTGCTGGCAATTTCTACTACTTTGAATTGCTCGATACAACTCAATACTTTTAAATTGGGTACCCAATAGCACTCAATACTTCCGTTTATATACTAAAATTTATCCTCATAGTTGTCAAATACTTTTACAAATTTATTTCTAAAAATACCACAGTAAAAGTATCGATTAACAACTTCTGTGTTTTGAGTACCCAAAAAAACGATCGAGTATCGAGTACTAGGTACCCACTACTCAATACTTTGCCATAAAAATGCAATTTACAACAAATAAATTGCATTTTTTGTTATAAAATGTTATGGATAATTAGCATAATATTAAATAATTAAAAATAGATATGTTTAATCCTTTATTAAGGACTATAAGACTTAAGAATTTAACATAGTTATAGAAAAATCCTTCAGAAACAAGACCATACCTTTAAAGACTAGATAAAAAATATTTTTTTTGTTTTGTACTCAACCAACTTTTTGCTTGTTAATCGCAAAAAGCTGGTTGCTCATATCTTTTGTTTTCTTAAGTAAAATTAATTCAGCCACAAGCAGTCGATAAAAAATTAAGTGTTAAGTAAAAAAAGAAAGAGATACTTATATGTATGAGATCATAATTATTTAAGGAAACTGTAATAAAAATTTTTATACATATAATATTTATTATTTAATGAGATAAAATTTCAAATTACAAACTTAAAAAATACAACAACAACAAAAAACTCAAACGAAGCCAATAACATAAATAGCAAATTTAAAGCTGTTGTAGATGGTCCGAACGACCAGAGAAGACAGACAAACCAGTAGTGGATAAAAAATTATTGCGATAATTGTCAACGTAAAAAACAAATACATTTACAAGAACAACAAACAAATAATAGTTAAAACCAATAGCAACAAGAAAAAAACATTTTTAATTCCTTATTTAAGAATATGGATGAATGGTGGTCTATGACAGGGCTGTCCAAGTGCAAGTGCTTCAAGTACTTGGTATTTATCAATGAGTTTTAATTTGAATTTGTATTATTATTTTAAATTATTTAAAAATATCACTTACTTAAGTTTTAACGATGTACTTTAATATGTGTTTTTGATAAACGAAACAACTGCGTAAGTGACTTTTCAGTGAGGAAATATCTATATGTGATCGCGTACAGGGAAAGAAACCTAAGATTTTATTAATTGGGGTAAAATTTCTTTGAGAATCGCGTGGACACCCGAAACCGAATTAGAAAAAATTAAAAATATTTTTTATCAATTTCACTTAATCATTTTAAAACAATACAGAAAAAAATATTTTCTCCTATTAAAGGGTATCAGATACAAATTTAATTAAATAATTAATTGATTCAATTAATTGTTTAATTAGGCATATTTTTTTAGTTCTGTTTTAAACAACTATATATATTTAAATCATTAAAAAAATAATTGAATTTTAACTTAAAACTGATTAAAACCTTTAATTGGTAAAAAAAAAATTCTATGATTATTTTTTTAAAGAACAAAAACGTTTAAAATGTTATAATTTTATTGTTCATGTTAGAATTGTGCATATGTCGTATTTTAGGGTAATTTATACATTTATAGAACTGCTCCGTGGGCCACAAAAATATTAGGGCCTTTATTGGACAGCCCTGGACTATATAAAATGAAGCACCATTTTCATGTGTTGATAATCACTGCCGTTCACACATAAAAGTTTAAGTTTCAAAGACATTTGACACTTTCACACATGAGACTTCCCAGCAAACTAATCTCGAAATGAAAATTATTTTTATCTCAAATATTTTTTTATTTATCCACACATTTTCTCTCTGTCTGTCATTCTCTTTGAGTTCGCATCACGTAAACACTACAGGATGAATTTTAACAAAATTTTGTGAGGAGGTACCTTAGTATCCTGACTACAATATACGATAATTATATACCTTAAAAATATATTATTTCCAATCGCCAATTTGTTTACCGATTTAAAGGTACTGCATACTTTAAGGCATCTTTTATTTTTGAAAGCAGTATATTTTAAGCAATGTTGCGCAACAGATGGCGCTTTTTTAAAACATAACATAACCAATTTTGATAAAATTTTTGAAGAGGGACATTTTTCCGTAAAAATATCTTATTTTCAGAGAGAAAATAAAGATAAAATGTTCAAGGTACTTAAATTTACCGATTTAATGATACAGAAAACTTGGCAGCACCTTCATTTTTATAAACCTATGTTGCAACATTCTAATTATTAAGTATAAAACCACCATTAAAAAGATTTTTCTTGCGATTTCAAGCCTTTAGAATGCTTCGAAAATGAAACTTGAAGTCTAATCATAATCTATACATATAATAAAATAGTAACTCATTTCCGTCTGTCTGTCTGCCTTTCTTTTGTATTCATTTTTCAAAGTGTGATATTTTAAACAATATTGCGCAACATTAGGCGCCAATTGAATAAAATTTATATTTGATTTGTATTTTTACTTTGTGGAATTATATTGTTATTGAAATATATTAAACACCTTTTACAGAGCTTTAAAATATTTTTTAGAATTTTATACAAATTTTAGAATTTTATCCAGGAATGGGTACTTTTATATGAAGTATATACGTACGAGTCTTAAAATTTGGTGTGGATTACTTTCAAAGTAAAATCGAACATAATATTGTCAGGTCGCACACAACGTGTGTGGGCACAGCTAGTAATAACTAAGTAAAGAGTTGAAGAAAAAAGTCCCTATTTAGCAATAATAAACAATGCACAGCTGAGCGATTAAGTTTTCAATTGTTGCCGCACATAACTTGATTTTCTTTTCTAAAGACTTTTTGACTTCCCCTCGTAAGAATTAAGCAAAAAGAAAACTTATTGGCAACACAAAACCTAATAAATGATGCTTCCAAGTTTAAAGAAACACATTCATTTTTAATTAAAAATTATTTTATATTAATTTTATTGAGAAAATATTACTGTAAGATGCTCATTACACAACTATTGCAAGAAGGAAAAATAAATTACAAACAAAAGAAAACCTTGAGACTGTAAAATATCTTTAGAAAAGTTGAACAAAATTTAAAAATCAAATAAAATTATTGATTGTGTAATAAAACTGATTATAAGCAAAAAAAAAAAAAAAAAAAACAAAAATAATGAAAAAAATCCATTATTTCATGAAATAAAACTACGACAAGATATTTGAGGTTAAGAATAAAGTGAAGTATGTAACTATGTTTTATTTAAGGTTATTTTATGTTATTATTATATTGCATTAGATTTTATTTTTTCAAAGTAATTAACTTTAAGTTTATTATGTTCATGTTAATATTTTTGGGTTATGTGTAGGTTTTTTATTTCTATTTAGACACAAGACAAATCTACAGAAACTTAGAATTCGATATTGATGCACAACACTACATGTTTGCTACTGCTGTTGAAAAAATACTGTATTTCGATACTTATACACTTGACAGTCTCAATAGTCTACCCTTGAAATGAAGAAATCAAGTGAATAAATACAAAATTTATTTTTTTAGTTTTTTATTTTTGTTTTTGTTTTTTCATCTTTGTTGTAAAAAAAATATTATTAAATAAATTAATATTTTTAGCTTTTAAATAAAATGAAAAATATTTGAATTTGAGTAGTTAATGTTACGTCAAAAAAACATGCGGTTGCGTGAAATGAGGGTGTGAAATTTTGAAAACAAAGCAATAATTTTGAATTTGAATACATTTCATTAACCGCTTTTACGAATCAGATTTATAAATACAAATGTTTTTTTTTTTCTGCTTTTTATTGTTTATTCGTCTAAAATATCATTTTTTAAAACACTTTTCTCGAATATGTTCCGCCAGAAAGTCAGTTAGAAACCTAAAACGATGTTCCCAAATTTATAAAATTAGCAGGAAAAATGTCAATAAATGGACAATAGAAAAATCAACTACCTAAAAATTTCAACACAAAAATTGATAAAAAATAATAGCAAAAGGTCAAAGAAGGCTTTCAAATTTGAGAAACCTTCAAGAGCTACAATAAATCAGAAAAAAACATGCAAACGAACTTAAGCCTCACTACAGAAATTTAATTTGTATTCAAATTGTAATCAAATTGAGTTCGGTGCTAAAGAAACCCGTCCAGTTGAAAAAGCCAGTGATGTAAACGCAATTTTTGTGATCGTCGGAGAATTGAACAAAAAACTGGTTTGTGAAAAAAACATCTTTCATAAATTTTGAGTTGTGACTGTTGACGATTTAGTGTGCGATATGTGATCATGTTATAGATAAAAATAAGCTAAAAATGTTAAGTAACGAATCACCTAGAGACGGATCAAAAAGAAAAATTGCACATGATATTCTCTGTAACAACATATGGTTGCGGTGAACAAATTTTGGTTTTTCTTAACATTACTTTAATCACGATAAACAAGTTTTCTGTTAAAATTTCATCATTAAATAGTTACTACGCTCGAAAAATGCAGTATGGATGGTTTTAACTATACAATGTTTGCTAAATTGTAACTCATTTCCGTTTGTCTGTCTGTCTGTCTGTTTTTCATTTGTGTTCACATCACGTAAAAACTACTAAATGGATTTTAACAAAATTTTGTAAGGAGGTACCTTAGCATCCTGATTCTAATATAGTATACTTTTTTCCGCAAAAATATCTCATTTCCAAAAGAAAGTGAAGAAAAAGCATTGAAAGTACACAATTTCCGGTTTAAAGGTACTGAAATTTTCGGTTTAAAACTGGGATATTTTAAAAACTATTGCGCAACATTAAGTTTATCCGTATGTAACCAAAGAATGAGTAAAAGTAAATGCGCCTCTGGTGTTATTTAAGAGTATTAATTTAAAGCCTGTATAGCTTATAATTAAAATAGAATTAAATTATAATTTAATTGTAATTAAATTATACTTAATCATAATCTATAATTATTTTACTTCGACGGCGATATAGACTATATGGTAATACCGGCGAAGGAGGACGTTGTGATATGGCTTATTATAAATGTAATTAATACATATCAGAAAAATCGATTTTGCCACGACTGGATATTGCACTGGTGACTATGCTTTAGTAGTCAGCATGCTAACCAGTTGCGCTACAGCACCAAAAATTTGATCATAAAATAAAAAATTTTATAATTTTATGGTCATATTTTATTATAATATGTTTAAATTTGATTTTTTTATATTTAACAACAAGTCGTTATCAGGATTTACAATAATATGCATCCAAAATAACAATGTTATTATTTTTTTTAATAATAATAAAATAAGAAAATTTTCTTTACAGTGACTTTCTCAGTGCAAAAAACATCAATAAATCCTCATTCTAATAATTACTCTGGTTGGAGACGCCACTATCGTACAATGAAAAATGTCTACATTGGTATAATCTCTTAATTTAATAATCTTTTAAAGTAAGTAAAATAAGCAAATTTCCATTACAGTAATTTTCTCAGTGCAAAAGCATCAATACATCCTCATTTTTATCATTACTCTGGTTGTCTACATTGTTATAATCTCTTATTTAAAGCTTTAGCTAAGTATTGACAAAACTAGTTTCTTTTTGGCAACGAACTTTGTTATATAATTTACAATATTTGAAAAAAAAAAGTGTTAGGAAATCTTTCCAAAAAAATCATAAATAATAAATAAGAAATGACAAACTTAAAACTCAGCAAATATGAACGAACAGCTGCTGTTATTAAAAACAACTTGAAACTTTAAGTGATTACAAAAACATTAAACAAACAAAAACACACACACCCAAACACAAAAAATGAACTAAAGTGGCCTAGCCTGTCCTACTGCTACTACAACTTCTACTGTTGCTACTCGTAATTTAAGCTGTGCTCGCGTAATTTACCCCCCTCGTATATCTTTATATTTTACAGAATTGTCAGCTTTGAATAGGCAAATGCTCATTGTACCAGTAGGAACATTTCTTAACAGAAAACGTAATAGATTAACCGAAAGTAATGTTGTTCATTAAAATATATTGTAAAGTGTGTTTTTGAAGGGTCTACAACTATGAACTGAAATAATATAATATATTCAATTTTCATGGCTCTATACCGCTTGCCGCAAAATGTAACATTCTCGTCGAAATAACTTTTTAAAGCAGGATCTTTGAATTCACCGGGCCAACAACAGTGATTTGTTGTTGATGTAGAGGTCGGTGGCTGCAGATTTTCGTGAACTTTTTACAGAATGCGGCAATTTTGTTTACTGAGAAGTCCGTTCAGTCAAAAATTAGGTTTTACAAATAATGTTTACGCTTTTCTGTTAACTACTACAAACTGTCAATAGTAATTGATTGCTGTTAAGGACGACTTCGGTGATACCAGGAGGAAAACCTCCAAATTTGGGTACCTTCTTAAAACATTTTTTGTCTGTTTTGACAAGTTGATCTAAAATGCAAATAGAAGTAAAATTTTAGCTGACAACAGAAACAAATTTAAGATATGGCCTATTTATTAAGTGGTTCTAATTATCTGTATCTTGCGTAATCTTACGTTAATTTATTAAGGGTCGTAAGGTAATTAAAGAAATAAAATTTAACATCACTAATAGGAAGTATGTAACTATTGAAAGACCTTATTTAAATAAATCAGTCAAGTGCGCGTCAGACTCACACACGTAGTATGTTCAGTACAACTTTCAAAATACAAGTTGTTAATTTTATTACGTCTTATTTATTTATACTACAGCATAGTACAAAATACCCTGTGTAAATATCAAGTGTCTGCCTATAACGTTTAGAAGATACATAAGTCCAAATTCCTCAAATTCGCGACATCTAGGGAACACGATTTTATTTTTATTCAAGTTATTTTCGTTACTCGGTGCTGTAGTAGATATCTATTCATCCATCTTTTCTTTACGTTCGCATCACGTAAAAACTACTGCATGAATTTTAACAAGTATCCTGGTCCCAATATAAGAGAAAAAGTGGAGAAAAAGCCGTGAAAGTAAGCAGTTGAACTAACCGGATATGAATACTTTACTTTTTATGAAAAAAAAAAAATACATAAACTAATATGCAGCATATCTTAAGGCGAAACTAAGTACTGTACGGCACCTTTAATTTTTGAAAGTTGTATATTTTAAAACACAGATCGTTTTAACTACTTAGTATGGCACTACACCTTTAATTTTTGATATTTAAACACAGATGGCGCTAAAATTATGAATTACTTACTGCCAAATAGCCAATTGAATAAAAATTGTATTTGTTTTAAGTCGCGTACGTATTGTATAATTTGTTTATTTTGTGAAATACATACTTAGGTAATTATGAGATTACATTACTTTTGTTATTTAACGTTGATTTTTAAAATTTGGTAAGAATACATACTACGACTTGAGTGTGGCTAAAAAATTCTGTTATGGTTAGTTTCTTTTTAGTTTCGTTGCATAAAAGTAAGTCATACAATAAATGTGGAAGACTTTCAAAGCAAAATCGAGCAAAATGTTATTAGGAAGCCCACATAGTGGCGGGCACAGCTAGTTGTAAAATATAATCTGATGTAAATTTTAAGTGTTAGCCTATTATTGTTCAAATATAAGGAGAATATCAGGAGCCTACCTATTGCGGTTCACAAAATAAGGCAACATAAGTGAAAAGTATGCTATTGCGGAACACCCTTTAATTGTTATAGCGGCGGAACACCCTTTTATTTTTAGTAATTATCATAGCAGTGGCAACATATCTTCAAAATACAAGCGTGTACCTGTTACGGTTCAAAATAAAATAAGGCTATATACGTGCAAATCAGGACACAGTCGGACAACCCTTTCAGTGAAAATTTCAAGAGTCTACATATTTTAGTTCAAAAATTATGCCATCGACATGTCGCTGTCGGAAAGCCCTTTAGTTTTTGCTATTTGTTATAGGGGCCGCAGTAATATACCTTCTGTAAAAATCTACCTACCTATTATCGTTCAAAACTTAGTCCATATACATGCAAATCACGTCACTGCAGGAACACCCTTTAATTTTTAGGTTTAAGTTTGTATACTTGTTTATAAGTTTGTTTTGTTTATAAGTTTGTATACTTGTTTATAAAGCGGACATATATTTAATTAATGTCTGCAAATTTTAGGTGGTTGCCTCCTTTCTACAACTCAAGAAATAAAGACATATAACACGTCACTTTCGGAACACCCTATAAGTTTTAGTATTTGTTGCTATATAGACCTTCTGCGAATATTTCAAGAGTATACCTACTATGGTTCAAAGCTAAAGTCATATATGTACATGCAAATAACGTCACTATCGGAACACCCTTTAATTTTTAGGTTTATTTTTTTATACTTGTTTATATAGCGAACTAAGTTTTGATTACTGGCTGATAATTTTAAGTGTATGTTTTCTACAGTTCAATTAATAAACACATATACGTGAATAACACGTCTCTTTCGGAACACCCTATAAGTCTTGGTATTTGTTGCTATAGCGGAAACATTTATACCTACATCTTCTATAAAAATTTCAAGAGTCTACCTATTACGGTTCCAGAGATAAAAGGCGCTGACATACGGACGGACAGACATTGTAGCGGAAACAATAAGGTTATGTTTTTACCCTTTAGCTACGGAACCCTAAAAATGACTTTATTGTTTATTCTCTTAGAACTTAAAAAGGTTGTGCATTTTATAAATGGAGCAAATGGAATAATTGCATAAAATATGTTACATACTTTTAATATTCCCATTAAAAATATGATACAGTGATCTAAAACTAAAATTTCTCACAATAAACAAACAAATAAGTGATAGACAGAATAAAAGGTATTAAAATTTCTTACAAATTATTGAAATACAATATGGTTTCTAACAAAGAACTAGAAACTTGATTGATTGTTAGAGTATTTTCCTGAAAAAGATAGAAAATAAATAAAAATTACATGTCACCAGTGTCACAGTGAAAAAAAATCAAATATCAAAACAAATCCAAAGAACGTAATTAAAAACCAAAAAGAAAGCAAAATAAAGCAAAATAAAATAAATCGCAACATTAAATAGTTCTGCAATAACAATTTCACAACAATTCCAATCAACGTGAACGGGCACTCTCTTCCACAGAGTCATAAAGAAAAACACACAATAATTCCTATACGAATGATTGCACATACATATTGACCTAAAAAATAAATATTTAATGCTACAGATACACAAACACACACTCATCCAGCCAGCTAATCGAACACCAAACCATATTTGACAGTTTGTAACAATTTGGCTTCAGAAAAAAGAAAATCCACCGTCAACAACAAACAAACAGACTTTATGGAAAACAATAATTGAATTTTACTTTTGTAATATTCTTCTTCTTCTTGTCTTTGACTAAGTTGTGTGATGATGATTCAACACGTACTCAGTTATCAACAACAACTTGAACATCATTGTGATGTACTAAATGAACGAATCCATAAAACAAATAAGGAAAACACAGAATGTAAAAGTGAACGAACAACAAACACATTTACTGCAACAATCAACTGCAACAAATATTAAACGTACAAGAACAAAGAACTGGATACTTTTCCATTAAACTGGGAAATTATGGGGAATAAACACAAGCCAAAACTTCTACAAATGCAAAGAAATTGAAAAATAAAAAGAAGACAGAAGACTGCATCCAACATTCATGTTGAAAACAGGTCATTAGTTGTCAGAAAATAAAAATTACAACAAACAAAAAAAAACTCTAAAATTCAAGTAGCACCACTCACTCACTCTCTATTTTTCGATATTTAAGTACCTCATTTGCCAATTTGATTAACTCCATATTAATATTAAGTTGAATTTTTTTTTACTTTACCATATGTATTATAAGGGAAAGTAAAGCAATCGTATAAATCGACAAATTTATACGTTTTGAGGTCTCCTGAATCCAGTTTGGCTATTTTCGCGATGATGTCTGTGGGTGGGTGGGTGTGGCATACACACAGATCATCCCAAAGTTTGTACAGCTCATACCGTTTGACATATCAAAATGAATTTTAGTATGTGCCTTTGGTATATGGAGATAAAGAGCTGTATAGTTTTTAGGCATAATCGGGAGGGGGCAAGGGGTAGTTTTCTTACCCCCAAATTTTGTGAACATTCTAAAGGTCATACCGTATGACTCTATTGTGTATGACAAAGATAGGTGTAGGCCACTCCAGATTTTTTATGTTATTTTTGAAGATCTTCTTGAAATAAAATATTGTCATCTAGATGATTTAATACCTACTCTATCTATCAGAAAAATTTATTTTTTAAAAATATGTAACCGCGCTCAGAGAAAGGGTCAAATGTGGTAGAGATTAACCGTCAGTACAATACGTCGATTAGCGCCCTCCACTGGCGTAGCATCGAAGTGGCAATTTTAGTACATGGAAACTGCTGAAACATTTTCTTACTTCCTTGCTTAAGGGTTCGGAGAGCATCCAATTTCTGACACCAATTGGTGTCTTCTGCTGAGTATGCAACAGTACGTTGACCAGCACCCCCGGAAGTTCCAATTGTCACCGCAGGAAATGGCAAATGCTTTGACGCGGTTCACTCGGGGAAAATAGCGGCACCAGACGCTAGGGTTCCTACAACCTAAATCTGGACGAAAAGGTCTGTTGTTTTAAAACACGGGTTCACTTCGAGGCCCGACCAGTGCCCAAAGGACTGGTAGTACGGGAATCGGTAGCCTCACAGAGAGCCTATCCTCTCTGTGACCGGTTGTTGGTGAGGTGAGAAGAAGACCCCTAATAACTCAGACCTGTCTAAGGTTATGTTGACCGATTTTCTTTCTTTTTAAATTGGGGTAAAATTTACTAGAGAATCGAATGGGAGTGGTACCGAACCCCGCCGAAGACGACGTCGTATTGAAAATTTGAGTTTTCTACAGTAAAAAAAAATGAAATAAAATTTTTTTAAAACTTTGAAAACTTGTTTTTTTTAACTGGGGTGTACTTTTGTAAGAAATCAAATAGAAAGGTTCTCAGACCCCCGAATTGTTGCTGAGGTTGAAAAATTTGTTTTTCGGTGAGTAAGTTGAGTACCGGAAAAATGAAAAAGTTGTCATAATGTGCAATTTCGGAGTCGTAATAGCTCTAAAACTCGTTAAAAACGTTGAAAAAAGAATACAAAACTTTAAGCGGGTCACCTGTAAAATTTACTTTTTTACCCCAGGCCCCTTTCTAATTGCACGGTCACATATACACATTTAAAAATTGCGAAATTATTTTCAAATTACCTCTAACTAACAATTCTAAAATGGAGTTAATCGATTTGGCAATTGAGACTTCAATTTGTATGAAACAAAAAAAATATGAGCTAAAAAGAACTTTATTGTGGACCTGTGTTTATTTGTGTTCATTACAACATGCTTCAGTTCAGCCTACTGTATTTTACAGCGAGGCTAGAAGAGATTTAAGTTCTTCAACAAAACTCATAATAGGAATTTAGTAGTCAGACATTAGATTTGTTAACGATTGGAAAACTTTTACTTATTTTTTCAAATGTTTGCATGTTTGAAACAAAACAAAAAAAAAACCTAAAAACTTTAACAAACATCTTTTTAAACTGTAAGATGTTGTGCTCAATTAATATTGGTGATTTGAGAAAAATTAATTTTTCCAAAAAATTATGTTATTAATAACTGTGCGATTGAAATCTAGACGCAAAATTGGGCGAACAGAAGCAGCATTTAAGGTGCATTACTATGGCCGCTGCCACAATTTTTTTTTTTAACATCAGTACTTGCGAAGTTTTTTGCTTGTGTGCAGTAAGTACCTAGACTATGGCGGGAATCGAACCACAACCCCTAGACTGATATACTAGCGCACTATCAATCAGAGGCACTAAAACGCAAAGGTGGTCCGGCCACATACATAAAACGTATAAATATGTATATGCATTCTTGGTCATCTATCACTTCAAGTGGAGGATGATGTAATACAGATTTGTCAGTACCCGGATGACAGGTCTTATATAAACAGTGGTCTTACCACTATGTGAATACAATGAGTAGATCAACTACGAATGGCATATATAAGTGACAATTATATAAAATTTGTTGAACAACTAAACTTTACCACACCAAGACTCGTTGCCTCCATATACCCCGAGAGCATTAGTATCGTAGCATTGAAAGAGTTTACCGCGCGCTCTTCTAAGAATGGACAAATGGTTAACTCTCTAGGTTTGCAACCCCACCCTGTAAAACCAATAAACACGAAAAACTGATAAGCCTGGAGTAGTGATAAGCCTAAGTAAGTTCAAATCCAATATTATTGCCATACAAAAAGTGCCTTGATGGAGGATAAGGACAAGTTCCCCAAAGATATGATTTATGAGCGCACGAAAAAAAAAACATATAACCGCTGCGTAATCACTATATTAAAATCGTTCTATTAGATTTTATATTCAATGTACTGTCGTTAGAATTAGCGAAAAAGATGCAGAAAGAAGACCGACAGAATGGGACAATATGTGAAAAAAATTAATCGTCGGCCGCTTTGCAGACGATTCTTCTACGGCAACTTTTAAAAATCTTCGGCAACTTGGTTAAGCCAGCCGACTCGGCGCAGGTCTCTGTATTAAACTCAATAAATTTAATATTATTTTGAATGGAAACTTTTTGAAAACACCATAATTATCAGCCGCACCCACATCCATCTTTTGAAAATGGACCAAACCAATCTTAACTTCAACTGGTAGGTGGTATATGGACAGTCTTACAGTGTTATCCTAAAGATCATAATTACAATTGTTATATTTTACTGTATATGTGACTAAGTATCATAGTAAAGTAAAGCAAAAATAAATTTTATATGAAACCGAGAATAGCAAGTGGTTGATCTTGTCACAAATATTTTTACTATAAATACAATTGTGACCGGAAGATAAAAATAATTTTAAAAAAATTCTTCCAGTAGCCAATAAACGAATACAAAATTTGTTTACATTATTTATTTTTTTTTTTTTTCCTCTAAGATTATCACAAGCAATAGTCAAGAGAGAAGCAACCCAAACACAAAAAAAAAATAAAATCAAAATCCAAAAAACCACATCTTAGAAAAAAAAATATTGACAAATGGAACAACTTGTCTTCGTGTAAATTTTTAAAATTAAAAACCCAAAGAAACAAATTTTTGCACTTTTATTTGTTGCAAAATTAAAATTTAGTTTTGGAATAAAGGTAGGTGATCTTTTTTAACTTTTCATATACATAATCCATTAAGGCGAACAGCCAGCCAACTATGGCAACAAAATAAACAGAAAGAAGTCGACAACCACTTTACCGCAAAATCTTGTATTGTTTTTCATGAACTCGCTTGCACTGCTTTTGGAAAAATACAATCCAACATGAACGTTGTAACAAGATCTGTGGGGAGAGAGATCGGGAAAAAAGTGTAAAATAACCAACTACGCGTTTTAATGTTGGACTTTAGGAAAAGTTTAAGTCATCATAATTTTGCGTTTATCATCGTAGTCATCGTCATCAACATCACTTAATGATCATAAAAATACGCGTTTTAAATGCGTAGATGTAAATAAGAAATAATTGTGACTGGTTGTTGTTTTTTTTTTTAATGGGGAAAAACCTTTAAGTTGTTCATTTGCCGTAAGTGTTTAAGAAAACAGGATTTTTAATTTTATTGCCATGATGACTTTTGGTTTTGCAAAAGAAGAAATTAAAAAGAAAAACCATATTAATTGTTGCTAAATAGTTTGTTTGTTGTTGTTGTTGTCTACCAGCCAAGTTAATGAACTTTTAAAAACTAGATGATGGTTAAGGTGATATGACTGACTTGTTTGTTGCGGTTGTTGTTGTTGTTGTTAATCAAAATGTAATTTTTAAAGTGGTGTCATAAAAAAACTTGTATAATTTAATATTTTTAATTATATTGAGGTCTTTTTAAATGCATTTCCTTTTAAAGGAAGTTTTAGTTAGGTGTGCATGAACTGAGCGGTTTGTAGCGTGTGTCAGAGAAATTTATTTATGTACATATGTATATACATATATTTATATATATATATCATACATGGGAGTACTTCATTATATTGACTAATTAATTGTCAATTTCATTAGCATTAGTTTATAAACAAAGCATTAATTTTTTTTTCCATATCCTTTATTTTCAATGCCGATAATGATTTTTAATGAAACACTTTTATTAGTAATTATTTATTACAACAAAATCATTGTCATTAACCATTGCTTAAATGTTTTCAAATCATTCGGGTATGTTCTGTAATCCGAAACGGGGTGAAATTGAAACCGAATGAAATTTTAAATTGTCATAACTTTTAATTCTTACAACATTTTGATATTATTTTTTATACATTTGATTAAAGACCATTCACATTACTTCCTTGATTGCTAATGTTTTAAAATAATAGGCGTAACTAACACAGGCAACACGGAAAAAAATAACCATATACGGACACCACTACGTGATAAAAGACCAAAAAAAAGACCCCTGTCTCCCAGTTTTGCCCAAAGTCCTCCAGGTTTTTTTTATGGGCCCTCAAATATGTGAGCCTCTCAAGCTCATATTTTGCAAACCGTTTGGAATTTTGATATACTCTCTGAGGCAAAGTCTCGGAGAGTATATCATATATTTAAAGAACAAAAATTGTTAACATATAAAATCAAGAAAAAAAACTTCATCTTCAAGGTCAAAATCGCAAAAAACTTAAAAAAAAAAGTTTTTCACTTTTGCGGCTACCTAAACGGTGTTAAGAATCATTCCTAGGAAGTTCATATGTTCTAGAAAGTTATTTATTGAGATCTTAGGTTCATTTTTGTAGTTGATTGTTTGCTTGAATTTTGAACGGTTTGCTACCTATGGACCTGAACAGGGGAAAAAAGGTAAAAAAAAAATAATTTTTTAAAGTTTTTTGCGTATCATAAAATACGTGTGTTACTGTATGCATATCGCAGCTTTTACAATGATGTTGTAGAGAAATGACATTTTTTCTAGTTGTTTTTCTATTAACTTTACAAAAAACAAAAAATTTGAAAATTGTTAAAAAAGGATTTTTTTTTTTGGTCGCAACTTGCTCGATATCTCTGAAACTACTCAGCAGGGCCATAAACAATGTTTGTATAATAAAAATCCTAGTTTATAGTGGATTTTCTAATATTTAACTTTATCGAATAGGGTAAACCGTTATTTAGTTATATTAAAATACTAGCCGTGCTCACACACGTTGCGTGCGTCTTGACAATATTTTGTTCGATTTTGCTTTG
Organism: Phasia obesa; assembly: GCA_949628195.1. Classification (NCBI taxonomy): domain Eukaryota; kingdom Metazoa; phylum Arthropoda; class Insecta; order Diptera; family Tachinidae; genus Phasia; species Phasia obesa. The sequence goes on along the minus strand of OX451215.1, from coordinate 27,966,228 downwards.
AAAGTAATTCACACCAAATTTTAAGACTCTTGCGTATTTAGTTTATATAAAGATAGCCATCCCTGGATAAAATTTATATAAAATTCTAAAAATTATTGTAAAGCTCTGTAAAAGGTGTATAAAATATTTTAATAACAATTTAAGTAATTCCACAAAGTAAAAATACAAATCAAATACAACTTTTATTCAATTAGCTATTTGGCAGTAAGTAATTAATATTTTGTCATTATTTTAAAACAGCGCTATCTGCTGCGCAATCGTGTTTAAAATATCCGGCTTCAATTCATATTTTGTCATTATTTTAAAACAGCGCCATCTGTTGCGCAACCGTGTTCAAATATCCCGTTTTCGAAAATATAAGATGCCTTAAAGTATGCAGAACTTTTAAATCGGTAAAAAAAAATCGTCGTAATTTCACTGCTTTTTGCGAAAAAAAAGTATGCTATATTGGAATCAGGATACAAAATTTTGTTAAAATTCATCCAGTACTTTTTACACTATGTATGAATGTACAACTTTCTTAATTCTGGATATAACGTTTTATCTCGAAAACTGAAAGCTTTTTAACAAAACACAGAGTTCAGACTTAAATTCAGCGTCACAAATGCTACAATTAAACAGCTGACCTGACTGATGTATATGTACAACCATAGGCAAAATAAAAAAAAAAGTTCTTTCTTGGGTGTATTATCTTTTTAGGGTTCCGTACACAAAGTGTAAAAACGAAACCCTATTGTTTTCGCTACAATGTCTGTCCGTCTGTCCGTCTGTCAGCGCCTTTTATCTCTGGAACCGTAAGATGTGTTGCCACGGCCGATATGACAATTACTAAAAATTAAAGGGTGTTCCGACAGTGACATGTTTTTCACTTATAGTGACTTATTTTTTAATCGCAATAAGTAGATCTTTAGCATATTTATAGAAAGGAAGTTGCCATTGCCACTATAATGAATAATAAAATTAAAGGGTGTTCCGACAGTGACAAGATTTTATAAACCGTAATATAAAATCCGACAGTAGATGTGTCACTTCGGCCGCTATAACAAATACTCAAAATTGAAGTGTGTCCATTAGTAACGTGTTTTTCACGAATATTACCTTACTTTTTAACCGCAATAGGTACACTCCTGATATTTTAATAGAAAGTGTATTACCATGGCCGCTATAAAATCAATTACATATTAAAATTTAAAGGGTGTTCTAATTATGATGCAATTTTTGCGAATATTACTTTAATTTAAAAATTTAAGGGTGTCACATAAGACATAGAGAAATAAAAAAACTAGAATTTTTAAATTATACTGAACATAGTACGGAACCCTACGTGTGTGTGTGTAACTCGCACTTGACTAATTTATTTTAATTTCTTTCTACTATTTCATTAAGTATAGAAATCGAAATCGCCACTTAAAACAAATTGTATAAAGAATACTATTCAAAGTGTAAAACTTAAAATTGATTTAATTGACAGATTAAAATCCACGAAATATTTAGAAAGTACTCGTAATGTATAATTTTTTCTGTGTTGTAATTTCTAAGACATTTAAACATTTCAGTATTAATTAAAAGTATTTATGAGCAACATTTAACTTATCTTATTAGTGAAAAACAAATCAAAAAAACACTATTTTAATTTGATATACTATTAGAAAAATTTAAAAGAGAAATTAAAAAAAATTATAATATAAAAAAATTTATAAATAAATTAATTTTTAAAATTTTTTATAGACAAAGCGTATGACTATTTGTAGCAAAAATCAGTTCTTGTTGTCGAAAATCCACTTTGTAAAACAAAAAACAAACAAAAATAGTAAAGATAAGAAAATATAGTTTGCGTTTGAATAAAATTTAACAGAAATTTTTTAGATATATTTCTTAACTAACTATGCCCGCCACGTCGTGGGCGTCGCACAGTGTCGTGGCTTTATATAACGAGTGGCCATAAATAGAAAAAGTTATTGTAAGGAGCTGAAATTTGGCACATATATTTAGAATGGCAAAACGTAACAAAATTTAAAATTTAAAAAAATTCGAAGCAAGGATTCGTGTCCTTCCCATATATCCTAAAATTTATAAGTGTCATAAAAGTTAGAAAAATTGCTAACTGTATGAATTTTTTTTTATAGTAATTGGATGTGATATTTTTAATGATTTGACCAAATTTGATTCAATTTAGATAAGGTCCACGACGTTAGGCTAAAAAATATATTTTTACAAAAAATTAAAAAAAAAATTAAAAGTTAAATAAAATTTTTTTAATTAATTTCGAATACAAGACACTTATATTTTTTCAATTAGATGAATGGACCCTCACCTTCATTATATTCTTAAACTTAAGTATATACATATATTTTGCCTATTTTTCGGGTCCATCGAAGCTGACTATTTTATATTTATATTTCCAAACTCATTTTTTGTTACTTAAAAATTGTGAAAAAATTATCAAAATAATTCGACTTTAAAGCCGTGTAACTTTTTATAGGTATAACGCACATGAAAAACCTAACCACCTCTGGAATCGTGGGAATCACAGCTTTCATCCCATAAATTCGAAAGTTTTCCACTAGACAGTTTACTTTGATACACTAGAAAAATAACAATAATTTAAATTGGCGCACTTAAGCGCAGCTACATTTTTATTTTTATAAATTAACATACTTTTTGTTATAAAATGCAAGAAAAAATGTCCTGGAAATACTTGAAAATTTTTTTTCACACTATTATATGTTTGCTTATCACAACAAGTTTTGTTTTGTTTTATTAATATCATTCTTATAATAATCCATACACTGTTATCGACATATGTAATTAAAAATACCGTTTATATGCTTAAAACATAATACAACAACTAATCTAGTACAAATTTGGTTTATTTGCCAACTAAATTCAATTATTTAACCCTACGAAATACATGCTCATTTGTATTCCTTTTTTATACAAAATTGTAGTTATTTGAAACCACAATTTTGAAGAGCCATATCTTTAGAAAAAATTATTATTTTAATCTAATTTTTTTTTACGCTTATTAGTAAAAGTGCCTTTTATTAAATGCCATTACCAATTTTTTTAATTTCCATAATTGGATTTTTCTATTTATGGCCACACTCACAACACTATGCGTCGTCCTGACAAAATTTTGCTAGATTTTGCTTTGAAAGTATTCCAAAACCAATTGTAAAACAAAAATGTAATTCCACAAAGTAAAAATACAAATTTTATTCAATTGGCGCCTAATGTTGCGCAATAGTTTTTAAAATATCTGTTTTAAACCGAAAATTTCAGTACCTTTAAACCGGAAATTGGGTTCTTTTCATTGCCTTTTCTCTACTTTCTCTTAGAAATAGATATCGTATAATGAAAAAAGTATCCTATATTGGAATCAGAAGGCTAAGGTACCTACTCACAAAATTTTGTTAAAATCCATCCACTACTTTTTACGTGATGCGAACACAAATGAAAATCAAAAAGACGGACGGAAATGAGTTACTATTTTATTATATCTATAGATAATAATCATTATCTGAAACATTAACTAACCTTACAAAAAATATTACAGGTTCAAATAAAAGTTCCAACTACGATTCTAATGAGGACTATCATAAAATGCTTGTCAAATTTGTGTAAGCATAACTTCAGAAATTCAGTTGTATGTCAATATACGAGTATGTGTAACATTAAAACACGCGAGCATATTTGGTCAGGATGTTCGTACGGAAATATTTACAAAGTTCGTAAGACTATGGCTGACAAAAAAAAACACAAATCGTTTTGTTGCCTATAGTAGTTTGGTACATTGTTCAGTTTCTCATGCGGATTGCTGTCAAACTACATACATAAAAAATTTGTATGAAAAAGTTTTGAAAAAATGTTGCAGAGTAGTGCGTGCTCTGCTTTTACTGTGGATAAACATTGGAAACATTTTATCAAAGCTGTGATAAAGCAAATGGACATTACTTAATGTGGAATTTTTCAAACAACAGTTTTTGCTAACATTTGCAAAAAACAATGTGTTATACTTAAAAAAAAATAAAAATCTATCGCGAGATAGACACAATATTTTAAATTGTGGAACAAGATTAACGTGAGTACCTGCCTAGTTGGCCTAATCTCACGGTGATCTTACCAGCGAGTGAAATGTAAGTGTAGACTAGCGCCCCCATTGTGTAGTATAACTACACTTTACGATTGCCACCAATCGCAATTTGTGTGTGATACAGTCACAATGAGTAGCAATTTATATAATATGGCAAGCCTTATCCAAGGTAAGCCTAGATCCATATTATAGCCTCTTGCTTAGGGGTTTGGAGACTATCCAAACTCCGTCTGTTGAGAGTGCAACAGCACACTTGATCGACCTTGCACCATACATACATTAATCTATCTTAACCCACAACCACCACGTGTATCCCCGAAGGGGACCTCACCAATAACCGGTCACAGAGAGGATAGGCTCTCTGTGGGGCCACCGATTCTCGTGGTAACAGTCCTTTGGGCACTGGTCGGGCCTCGAAGAGGACACCCGCAATTTTTATCGCAGACCTTTTCTTCCAGATTTATGCTCTAGGAACCCTAGCGTCTGATGCCCCTATTTTCCCCGAGTGGACCGCGTCAAAGCATTTGCCATATTCCTGCAGTGACAATTTGAACCCCCGGGGGTACCACATTTTAAATGTCAAATTTTCCTTGTGAAATAATAAATGTTGCCCAACATTTTTATAGTACTGTGCATGCATAGAAGATCCAAATATTTTATTACGCCATCTAACACATCGTGTGTTTGTCGAATAAATAAGTGATAATGATGTCAGTTTTTTTAATAACATTTTGCACCTAAAGCTACCGCACTGAGGGGTCGGTGAAATTAAGACAGATTTACAGAAAATGTATCCTTAAATAGATATGACGAAAATAAACCGATATCATCGAACCAACACTTTGCAGACATATCACGGAAAATTATAAAATGTAAAAAAACTATTTTTTTTAATTTAAATGAATCATTCATTCAAAATAAAATTTTAAAAAATATTTAAATAATTTTTCAGATAAAATTCTACAACGAAATCACTTTTTTTTCATTCTTATTGATTATTCCAAATATATTTTACTAATAAAAAAAAGTTTAATTCACAAGCACACTGCATAAACCAATTTTTAAATTCAATTTGTATCTCAAAGGATGAAAAAACACAATCTATAGCCTAAACTCAACAAATAACAAGATAAATACTGATAAAATCGTCAAAAGTGATACAAGTGCATTGTTTAACAAAATTTTTAAAAAATTTTGCATTTTTTTTTTTAATTGTAAAATAAATTTGTTTATTTTTTTTTTCGAAACTAAATGTAAATAAATAATATAAATGATGAAAGTGCGAAAGAGTTTTCGTAACAACAAATTATTTTTTATGAATTATTATTTGATAAACACAACAGAAATTGGGTCATTTTAATTATAAACACAGTTCAGTTTGTTTAGCTTAGATGCAAATACACTTTGTTCTTTGGGCACAGTGGAACAAATAACAAATCATTATCTTATATTTAAACACATTTATTTTAATGATGATAACGTTTTGAACATTTTGTTAGAAGTGGTTGTTGGGCATTTATTTATTTAATTTTTGTTTAATTTAAATTTATTTTTAGTGATCCTGTTAATCTAATTTGATGTAATTTTTATTGATCTAACTTTTTGATCAATATCGATTACAAATTTCAATCACTTTTCAATCAATTTTCACATTATTTTGTTTTTTTTTTATTTATTAATAAATAAATTTTTTGTTTTATTTAGTTTAATTTAGTTTAGTTGGCTTCCCCACAAAAATAATTAAAGATTTAAATTAGTTCAAGTTTTATTTATTACAGCATTTTGACCGATTCTATTTAAATGAAGTTATGACCGTCATCAGGACTATTCTAGAAAGGCCAGTACCAGGTGTAGTAGAATGGATTTTAAACCATTTATTTATTACAAGATTTGTCCACACACATTGTGTGCGTCCTGACAATATGTTGTTCAATTTTGTTTTGAAAGTAATTCACATTAAATTTTAAGCCTCTTACGTATGGATAAAATTCTAAAATTTATATAAAATTACAAAAACTATTGTAAAGCTCTGTAAAAGAAAGACAGGAATTGAGTTACTCATTATTTTAAAACAGCGCTATCTGTTGCCCAACATTGATTAAAATATACTGATTCAAAAATAAAAGATGGCTTAAAGTATGCAGCACCTTTAAATCGGTAAAAAAAAAGTCGGCGTACTTTTGGCAGAAAAAAGTATCCTATATTGGAATCCGGATACTAAGGTACCTCCTCACAAAATGTCCTTAAAATCCATCCCGTATATTTTACGTGGGTGTGTAGGCCACTATTTTTGTGGAGTTCATACCGTTTGACATATCCAAATGAAATTTAGCATGTGCCTTTGGTATATGGAGATGCTTAGTTGTGTAAATTTTAAGCATAATCGGGAAGGGGCTAGGGGTATTTTACTTACTCCAAAATTTTGTAAACGCTCCACAGGTCATACCGTATGACATATCAAATTGAAATTAATTATGTGCCTTTGGTTTATGGAGATGAAGAGCTGTATAAATTTGGAGCATAACGGGAAAGGGCAAGGGGTAGTTTACTTAATACCCCAAACCAAAAATAATAAATTTTTCGATTCGAATATATTTTGAACCTATATTCTTTGTGTAATATGTATATCCATAAAAATATCTGGTTCCATTGGGTATGGTAAAGTAAAGTGTAGGCCACTCCAGTTTTCTTTTCTTTTGTTTTTGCATAACCGATTTCATTGTTCACGTTGATAGTTTTGTTAATGAAAACAACTTGTATTTTTGTTAACTAGTCGCTCTTTAGTTTTAACTAAATTTATTTTTTAATTTTAAATATTTTTCGCTTTTAGTCTTTTTCGCCGATAACTTTCCATATTTTATTTTTAAGGTCTGCCTAAAACTTCATTAACTTTTGTTTTAGGTTTTTCCACTGATCTTTTGTCAGTATTAATTAACCATTTTATAATTAATTCCCAAACCACGTGTGCAACATAATGGGACCTAATGTCTGTTAAACGTTAAATTTTAATGACTTCAACATAAATTAGCAAACTTTGCAAAAAATTAGTAAACTTTGCAAAACAATCTATTAGAAATAGATTAAAAATTATAAAAAAAAATAATTTGATACATCTCTGAAGGAATGAGCAGACTATGCAATAAAAAGCACTTAACTGAAATTTTGTTAAGAATTTATGATGTGTGGGATTAGGTTAGCTATGAACCGAACGTTACAAGATTAAAAAATGTTACTCATTTATACAAAATCTTATCGTTAAACCGGTTTACGAGAGATTAAAGATGGTTTTTATGTGCAAAGGGTCAAAGTGAAAACTCGCATAATTTGGAACAATTAATCAATATGTATATTGAAATGTAAATTTGTTCTAAAAGATTTCAAATATATTTTATTTTCATAAATATGGGGGTTAATATACGATTTAGGATTTTACGGAAATAAAAAGTTAACACGCCCACTTTTTAAGAGAACTATATGTAGCTCTTCGAAATTTTGCATCCCATATTAATATACATAGTTTAGCGAAACACAGCCTGGATTGGAATAGTGGGCGTGGTACCTCCCATACAAAGTGAACTATTTTTATCGTCTATCTGGAGATCTGCAATAGTCTCTACCTATCTTGAAACATTGCACAAGTAACCGCCATACTAATGTGCATTGTGTAACAAAACACAGACTGGATTGGGACGGTGAGAGTCTTAAAACTTTTCAAAAGTAACTGTGCATAGTCTAGCAATATACAAACTGGATTGGGATACTGAGCATGGTATCTCACATATAGTGTGAAAAATTATTAGAGTGTACCTTGAGAACTACAATAGGTAGAGTCTACAATGGGTAGAGTAATCCTCACAATAATGTGCATAATCTAGCAAAATACAAACTAGATTAGGATAGCGGGAGTCTTACCTCCCATTAAAAATAAAATATTATTATCGTTACATACAGATGAAATTTTAAATCAAGCTTAAGTTCAAATATTCAATATTAAAAATCGCAAAGCACCGCGCAATCATGTTTACCCAACAAAGTTAGGTTTGATACTATATTAGTATTAACTAAAAACGAATGTTGGAAGAAAAGAAATAAAACCAAAAAGTAGCTTTCATTGCTAACCGAAGGTTGGCTGAAGCAACAACAAATATAAGGTGGTAAATATTAAAGTAAAAATATTAAACAAAAGGGAAGCTTTAGGTAGTGGTAGACGTCGTTCTCACCAACTGACGATTGATGATTGAATACAGTTTTCTCGTATTAGTTTATCTGAGATTGGTTGGTTAAATAGAAGATGCTTACAACTAAACACTACCCAAAGTAAATAGATACGAAGAGTGCTAATGACGAACGTAGCTGTCTAGAAAATGTGCATACCGCTCTGCTGATGTCTGAAAATTAAATTTTCCCAAATTTTCTTTCATAATATCACCTAATTTGTAATTTAATTTATTCTTTCTTAGAGAGAATAAAAACGAACTTAAGCTTGATTTAAAATTTCATCTGTATGTAAAATAAATAGTTCGACTAATAAAAACTTTATTATCGTATTGTGCATAGTCTAGCAAAAAGCAGATTGGATGGGTGGTACCTTTCATATAAACTGAAACAATTTTGTCGAGAGAATAGCGTGCGTTTTTTGAATTAAAAGTTAGCCACACTTTTCTTCCAAGTGTTTTTTTTTTTTTTTGTATTTTTTTTGGATGTGGGTGTAGCGCAGCGCACAGGGAAAAGCTAGTGAAAAATATATATTTATTTTATTAATATTTTGATGTCAACGTTTTTGTCAAGAATGATTTATTTATACGAAATCCCAAAAAATTCTAATTAATTTTGCGGTTTAAAACAGAATTTAAAAGAAGCAGATTTAAATTTATTGAGCTCGCTGCGCATGTGTTAACAACCTGGCACAAATAATAAATCTCGTTATACCCAAAATTAGTAACCCTCAATCAACCAAAGGTGCTAATTTATACATTTTATTTGATATACATTGTAGCGACTTTTTAAAAATATATTACTGTTGTCTTTTAAAGAGCATTTTTGACAGCACTAATAATTTTAAATTTGCAGATTCACAAATCATATTTAGAAAACATGGATTGATACATCCTGGACCATTGCACTACCAGTTTGTTAATTCAGGCTTTGTAAAAGCCGCAACGTTAGCAGTAGCATTATTTAAGACTTGATGAAAATCAAATGTTTATATTAAAAAAAGATTATTTTTTAAACAGATTACATTGGAAAATTCCGAAGATTGCGCAATTTAATGCTTCTTAAAAAAATATTTTCGGCATAATAATTATTTGTTATGGGTGCCCAGTGTGATCGTGCCCCTTAGGATTGCTTTTAATGATTGAAGAACAAAGAAAAGGGTAATCATTTCAAAGTGGATTTTATAATTTTGGTTTAAATTAAACTGATTTTGAAACAAAGCCTACAAAAAATATATTATTTAAAAATCTACATTGTTTAGTTTATAATATATTTATCCATTAGGCTCTAGAAATAGCAATGAAAATTAAAATCGTTATTTTCTTTTATTTATTTATAACTTTTTATTTTATTTTTTCTTATTGCATTTATTTTTTATTTATTTTTTGTCTTAATTTTATGTCTTCTTGCAAAAAAAAATTATTTAACGTGTATGTGTGGCCTGTAGCATAAATAATTTTTATTTTTATGTTATAAAATTTCATAAAATTATATTTCATTTCATTTTTGATTGCTTTGAATTTTTATAAATTTTTTTTATTAATATTATCTTTTCATAAATATGTGTTATACTTTATTTCATATTAAAAAAAAACTTTATTTGTTTTATATTTCACACACGTTATATTTCGTATCTCTCCGTGTATTTAAACGAAAACACCTCCATTCGCTTTAAAATAATCGCATCGACTGATTTAACAAATGTTTTAGAAGTTGCAAACAAGTATCGGCTGTCTGGCTGGTGGCAACGTCATCTGATCAATTTTGATCGGCTGCTTGGTCTGTCTGTTTTGTGTTCCAGAGAGCCCCCAGACAAAATATGTATTTTTTTTTTTCTTAAACCACAAACCATACACAAACAAACAAAAAAGAAGTTGACTAAACTCTCAATGTGCTAGGTACAACAAAAACAAGTGATAAATATTATAAAGCGAATTGAATTTAAAAACACATACATACATCAAACATAACAATACATGGGGGCTGGTAATCACTGTTGCCAGATATGACGATTTAACATTATTTTGATGATTTTCAGTCAAAAAATTACCAGTTGACTCACTACGATAACCAGTAATGGAAACAAGCGAATCCAGATAGCTATAAGCAATATCCTCGTAGCTTTATTAGTAGAAGCTAATGTCTCGAAATGCTTTCTGCAAAGCAATTTAAGAATTTGAAACAGGATATAATATTTTATGAAATTTACAAAAAAATTAATTAAAAAAAATAATAATCCGTTATGATTACTAATAAGAAAGCATATTGATCTAGTGCTAGAGCCCATTTAGCGCATTAAAGGATTTTCCCAAATGTTCAAAATAAAAATTCAGATTTTTATGCTTAAAACTTAATTAACATTTTCGAAAATAAAATCGTTTCAGATTCAAAATTTCTGTTTCCTTCAATTTTCTCAATTAGGGCCAAGGTATATTTATCTTACTAGGTAGTGGCGTCCCTACAACAATACAAGAGCAACATGGCATTTAGTTGTTGCTTTGTAGTTTGAAAATTGAGACGGCCTGTATGTGTTTTATTGCTTTCTCACTTCTGCACCAAAAAGTTTCTAAACACATACAACTTTTGACATGTCGAACTACTAAATCAGCTGGGCGGACTACACTACCTAGTAAGATAAATAAACCTTTGTAACCGATACCATTAATAATTTAATAAAAAGAATTACTGAGGAACAATTCAATTTGTATAAAAATACAAATTAAAATCCGAATATCGTTTTTAAATTTTACTGGTACATAACAAGACTAGACAATGTGATTGCAAAATAATAAAATTTAGGTCGACTCTTTAGCGCTGTGTCTCAGCTTATATATTTTTGATATCAAGGCAATATAAATAAATTATGAAAAACATAAGGGAGAGCATTATAATTATGAAAAATATAGACAAGTCTCTAGTCGCTTATTACGTCAGCTTTGTGTTCAAACGAATCAATTGCGTTCGGTACAAGCCTCCCGTGATCGTTTCAAACTTATAATAGACTAGCCGTCCTGACAATATTTTGTTCGATTTTGCTTTGAAAGTAATACACACCAAATTTTAAGACTTACTTTTATAGTGCTTCACGTATGCGTATTTTCTTTATATAAAGGTACCTATCCCTGTAGAAAAATCTATAATTCTTAAAACATCCCGCCTTAAAGTATGCAAATCAGAAATAAGATATTTTTGCGAAAAAAAAAATGCTTTATTTAAATAGAGTTACTAAGGTACTTCCTCGCAAAATTTCATTAAAATCCATCCAGTAGCCTTTACGTGATGCGAACACAGACAGACAGAAAGACAGACGGAAAGGAAAAAAGTTACTGTTTTATTATATATATAGATGACATAATTTTGATCCTACCAAAATAATGGTCCTTGAGCAACGGATATTCGGCTTTGGTGTTGCTGTCTCTGATTGGCAGGGCTTCACATAGGTTTTTTTTCTTACTGGAATTATATCCTCACTTTTCATCTTCCACAGGAATTGAATGCAGAATTTGACTTAAGCACTTAAGCAGCTTATCAGATGCGAATCGCCGTTCAACGTTCATTGCTTTTAAATGAATCCAAGTACTTTTAAATGTTTGGATATTGTTGTTTGATTCACAGTTTATCTTCGGCTGGCCGAACGCTCCTTTATCCGCACTAAATTCCACACTTTTAAAAATAGTCTAAAGGATTTACAACAAGATTCTTTAACTAGAGTATGATCATCTTAAACTTCCATAAAAATAGAGTATTTTTTCCCAGGGGTTTTCTTTAAAACGCTTTTTGGCAAAAAGCTCTCTAATTTTAAGCTTCAAAACAACTACATACATATATTATTTACGTTTAAACAGAATGACAGGCAATTTATAAGAAACCAAGTGACAGTACTACTATGTCACGTGGTTTTAAAAATGGATCACTTTAAAAAATACTAGTAAAACAATCGAAACTAATGCATATAAAGTTTGACAAAAAATCTGGAAAATGCGTGTTGGCGATTTTTTACACCAACTGTGAGAAACCCAGTTTTTCTGGCAACTATTCATGGGGGTTTTCTGGTACCGATAGAGAGAATAAAAAGCAAACACTTTTTTAACAAAAAAAACAAAAGAAAAACATGATCCAATGAATTGTTTCGCCGTAAATGAGAGAGAGAGGTAGAGCAAAAACATTGGTTACAGTTTTCTGTTCTCAATTGAAGACATTTGGGGAGCATTATGAACAATTGTGCGTTTTGTTTTAAGTTTATAATTTTTTTTAGAGTAAATGTTAAATTTTAATAATTTTGCTATTCTCTCTTTCTCTTTCTCTTTCCTTCTTTTTTTTTTTTTTTTTGTTTTTGTTTAATATTTTTATATGAATAATTCATATCAAATTTATATCGATTAATCATTCAATTTTCTTTGTGTTTTTGCTAAACAAATTCATACGAATTTATTTAAACGTTTTTTTTTTTACTTGTGTTTGATTTTAAGCCAACAATAAAAAAAGAAAAAAAAGTTTAATACTTCAACTGTAGGAGAGAACTTTGTATCAATCACTTTGAGTTTTTGTTTTAAAGTTGCTGATTTGATTGGTTTTTAATTTCTTAATTTATCGTTCAGTTTTTTTTCTGTATTATTGCAAGCACGTTCAACATTCTTATTTATAAGGTGGGAGAGCGGAGGAGTATGAAGCTATAAAGCTGGTAATTGAGCAAATTTGGTTTAAACAAGTGTCTATTGAGATCGAATTATGAACGCAATTTAATTGATCATGTCCATAATCAGTGACATGCACCCGCATACAATTATTGACCATACAACTAAAGTTGAAAGAAATAATTGTTGATCACGAACACGACTATTATTATATTGAAATTGAAAATTAAAGGAGTAAAAAAACGAAAAGGAAGCATTTTTATTTAGCAAAAAATGTAAAGTGGAATAACTTCTGAATCGGTTTTAATCAAAAAGAGAAATAATAAAGTTAATTTTTAGGTAAAAATTTACACCATTTCGAAATTGACAAAAAATTAGTTTATGAAAGCTTGGAATTGTGAAAAAAACGCGTTCTTACTGCGCTTCTAAATCAGTCTAAATCAGTAAAAATTGAAACAATTGCAATATACACTTGTGGACACACTTTTAAGCTTATAAAAAAATATTTTGCTGAGTGTAATAATAGAGGTTATCATTTTAATCTATAACCATTATAATATAATATTTCCTGTCTGTGTCCGCATCACGTAAAAACTACTGATGGATTTTAACAAAATTTTGTGAGGTGGTAATTTAGTATCCTTATTCCAATATAGGATGCATTTTTTGCAACAATATCTTATTTCCAAGAGAAAGTGAAGAAAAAGCTGTAAAAGTACGCCGATTTGTTTTACCGATTTAAAGGTACAGCATACTTTAAGACATCTTTTATTTCTGAAAGCAGGATTTTTTGAACACGGTTGCGCAATAGATGGCGCTGTTTTAAAATAATGACGAAATATGAATTGAAAGCGGGATATTTTAAACACGGTTGCGCAACAGATGGCTGCGTTTTAAAATAATGACGAAATATGAATTGAAAGCGGGATATTTTAAACACAATTGCGCAACAGATGGCGCTGTTTTAAAATAATGATAAAATATTAATAACACTGCCAAATAGTCAATTGGATAAAATTTGTTTTTGATTTGTATTTTTAGTTTGTGGTATTACATTGTTATTAAAATATTTTAAATACCTTTTACAGAGCTTTACAATAGTTTTTAGAATTTTATATAAATTTTATCTTTATATAAAGTAAATACGTTAGAGTCTTAAAATTTGGTGTGGATTACTTTCAAAGCAAAATCGAACAAAATATTGTTAGAAAAAACAGCTAGTTTTAAATAATTTTTTTGCACATTCTGCTGTAATGTTGCATTTGATTTTTGAAATCATGGGGGGCAAATAAAAGCGCTACTCCCGCTAAAAAAATAATTATTTATAATCAGTTCAGTTGCTAAGTGGTCAAACTTCTGAAATTATCACGAGGAAAAGTTGTCAACGCTACTAAAGATTACAAAAAAGTTAGCAGGAAAAAAGATCACTGGAAAAAAGCTGGCAATACCACCTGTGCCGAAGAATAAAGCTGACCCATTTCATAGATTCAGACAAATTCGATCGCGCATGGAATCGGAAAATATCAGTCAGAACCGAAAGAAACTGATTAACGGAGGTTATTTTCTTCGTGTCATATGGCATAATTACTTAACTTATGGATGTACAAATACATCCGTCGGAATAATTTAAATCGAGATTATGCTAATGATTTACCATTAGCATGGATATATGAACAAGACAACGACCTGAAGCATTAAGGGAATAAATAAGAAATCTCAAGTGACCGGCTCAAAACCCTGATCCAAACACCATATTATGAAAGTTTATATTACGGCAGTTTCATCCACAAATATGTTTTATTTGAAAATAGAAAACTAATAAATTACCAATAACATAATTGTATGTCCACAGCTGCATTTGACTATTAAGATTACGGGAAGCGAACCCGCAACCTTCCAGACTGAAAGACTAGCGCGCTACCAATCGGTCTATCGAGGCACTCAACAAGACAACACCCTGAAGCATTAAGGTGAAAAAATAGGAGTTCTCGAGTGACCGGTTTATAAAACGTGCAGTTTTATCCAAAAATCATGTTTGTTTTGAAATAGAAAACTAAGAATTTACCAATCACATTATTGTATGTCCACAGCTGTATTAAACTGTTAGGTTTCCCGCTAATCTTTACACATGCATTGCTCTGAATCCCATGGATTTATTAGATTTAAAATAGTCAAAGTAATGAGGTATGTGATGGAAAACGATTTTGAAAACGAATCGATTTTAAAACGATTTTGTTGTTTTGTATGAGAATTAGTTTGTACTAATTTTTTATTTTTTTAATCGGCCCTATTCCCGTTGGCGTTGTAATTTTAATAGTCGTGTCTATGTCGTTGTCGTTTTTATCGTCGCTTCGTACCTAAATTTGTATTCTTGAAATATATTGAAACGATGAAGAAACGTTATTGAAAACAAAAAGAAAAATTAATTAAGTGTGGTAGCACTGCAATTTTTTGTGTTGTTATTTATGACATTTTTGTAAATTTCTGAAAAGTTTGTTATTTCTTCGTAAGTTTTAACAAGTTCAAGTGATGGTAATGATATAATGGATATAAAACTCATCGGAAGATGCTACGACAGAACGTTAACATTTTTGCCATCCCAGATTCTAAGTACGAAACTCGATTAGTAGCGATCTAACTTCTTCATGGTCGGCGAATACCACTACGTTTCCTTTCAGGT
The DNA here is from genome assembly GCA_949628195.1 of Phasia obesa. NCBI lineage: Eukaryota > Metazoa > Arthropoda > Insecta > Diptera > Tachinidae > Phasia > Phasia obesa. Next base: position 27,950,606 of record OX451215.1, on the reverse strand, counting down.
TAATTTGTTTTTCAAATTTAAATAGCTTTGACACCTCTTCCTCCAATGGGGACAATAGCACCTGTTTATAACAACCTTCCCCTGTTGCTCTGGATTCAGAGCTTCCTTTTTATCTTGATTTATTTTAATAAAAACAAAGACATTTTAATGGATATTTTCTCCTAACTTATGGCGTTTTCATTTCTGACAAAAATGTTGCATATATTTTAAACTTATTAAATTTTCGTATTCTTTTCTACAAAAAATATCAGAGTGTGAATAAACATCATGTTCTTTTCTAAATATGTCGCACCAAAACCATGCTACATTTTTTACACTCAACCTTTTTCAGGGTGAGATATTGCCCTTTTTTATTGAAAGCAAGAATTTTATTTTGAATTACAATTTTTATGTGAATAAATATTACATTTTATACATACGTCACATAGGCATTAATGTTAAATGTAAAATCAGTTTGCTTTTGTGTTCTTTTGAAATCATAAAAAAGGTCACATTTTTCAAGGGCTGGGTGATCCATAAAAAGTATTACCTATTAATAAGGCAAAATATTTTTTCAGAAAAGAAAACGTAATTAGTTGTACTTTATGCCAACCTTCTCCATCGAGAACTGGAGGCCCAAACGGATTTAATTTCTCTGCATTTTCGCCTCAAAAATCACTAAATTGTAGGGTTTTATGCCCTTTTGAATTTTTTATTTATTTATTTTTTTTTTTTTTTTTTTGTCTTTTAGTTTTATGCCTTTTGTTTTTTTTTTTTTGTTTTTCTTAGTCGTTTGAATTAATTTCGTTGCGTACAATTTTGACGACAGAGTACGAATGTTTTATTGTCGTTTCTATCTTCGTTTCAAAATATAGAATACCGATATATTTACTTCCAGTGTCGTTAACGCCAACGGTAATACCAAATTGTCGTTTTTATATCGTTTTCTAAATTCCTTATTATTGTTTGATTTTTATCTTCTGGTATATTTTAAAACCCAAATGTTAAGAGATGGGTTCAAAAATAACTCTCAAAATCGATTGAAATTCATCACATACCTGAATGACTAAAGCTATCACAAGCTTTAATTATAACAAGATAAAATTTTGCATTAATATTTTCTATGTATGGAAAAGACTCATATGCACATTTTTATTTACTACAGGAAGAAAACTGATATACATAAATATTCTCGATACAACTCATTTTTATTAGTAAAATTGTAAATTGTCTGCCAAACGAATTTTCTAGCTTCTATTCACATAAGACCTAAACAAATCTACAAGGTTTTTTTTTTTGTTAAAGCAAATATTTAAAATATTTTAAATTGCTTCCCATTGCATTTGAATATGTATATGCGAGTACATTGAAAAAAATATTTAATTTGTATGAATTTCCAAAGTAAAAATTAATTTTCTAATCATTAGTCATTGCAATTTATTAAAATATCAGGTTTTATGGACTATAAACAGCCGCAGTGTTCCGCTACGCCGCTAATTTATATTCTTTTCTTTATAATATTAATTTTGTTGTTTGGGGTTTATTTTAAACATTATATTTTCAAAGAATGTACGCGGGCATGTATACTCGTACATTATGGTTCATCGGAATATAACCAACGAAATATTGAAGACAAAAACCTACAAACATAATATACAGGATGCGACAGAAAGATGGGATGAAATGGGTAGTAGTCGCTTTGCCTTTTTTGGCAACAGCTGTGCGGCAGATCGCATCAGTTTTGCGAGGACCAAGGCGAATTCATACCAGGTGGTGTTGATAGCCCAGCTGATTGTTTTTTGCTCTCGTTTTTTTGCTAATGTCTTGCCAAAAATACATTGTTTCATATCTGCTAATCTAATGTCAAAGTTGTTGTTTTGTTGTAGTTGTTGCTCTACTGCTCACACCTGGTATGAATTCGCCTTGGCGAGGACTAAGCAATTTTTCACCAGTTAAGGCAGTGGTGGAGCCGTGATCGATTATCGCCGTAATTTTACATACATAAGTCAGGTTTGCCTGAAATACTGAGTTGATCACAACAATTCAGCGTGAATTTTATAGCCTCTTCAACATCCATAGAAATCGAACTGTAACCGCTCGAAGCACCACAACACTTTATACGAGAGGTGTTTTGTTGAACAGAGCACCACCTGAGGCTCCATGAACAACTCCAACCCCTGGAAATGTGGAAATATTGAGGCAAGCCATTCTGATCGTAATTGCCGCTTGATGTAAAAGGGAACCAGAATCTGGCAACATTGTGTTTTCAAATAATTTAACGATTTTATAATGTACCAACAACCACCTGAACATTTTGCCGCACCCTGTATAACAAGAAAAACTTGGCGTTTTAAATAACGAATTAATTAAAATCGTTATTTTATTTCTGTAAAGTTAGAATATTTGTTGTTTCTTTATTAACAAATGTTACATATATTTTTGCTTCAAACTCTACAGGTTCTATCCTAAAGAACCGCAGTGTCTGTACATACATGTTTGTATATACTCGTATATACAAACATGTATGTATAAAAAGATTTTCAAATATTTAACAAAATTTTTTATTTTCACAAGGCTAAGAGGGTTACTACTACTTCTCAATTGTTTGTTTTTCGGAGGTCACAAATCCTCTGAAAAACAAAACGATTATTCGAACTGTATGAATAATGTTTGTAGACATTTTAAAAATTTTAATTTGACATTTAAAATATATTTCGAAGATTTTTTTCTTAATTACTTTTGTGCTTCCAAAAAATTAAAAAAACTCAAATAAAATTGTTTATATTTGCAGTTTTTTTTTTTTTTTTTGTTTTAAAAATAATTATTAATATTAAAAATGTTGAAGTAGTTTTGTAGCTGAAAGGATAAAAAACATACTTGCCGCAATTAGAAGATTGTGAGATATAGAAAAATAAACATTTCCTATGCACCCGTTAGTTGGCCTTCAAATAAACAAAAAATCTTTGAAAATGATATGTGAATATGCAAAAAAACATTTCAATACGCAGTTGAAAAAAAATAATGGAAACATCTGCCAAATCATTTGCAGTGGGCAAAAAAATAAATATTTATAAAATTGAGTTATGCAATTAATATTGTGGTATGAAACTAAGGTTGCCAGACTAACATTGACTGTTTTACCAAAAAAAAAAACCAACTAACCCCTTATGGAAGGGAAGAAAAAAAAATAATAGTTTTTGCTGGTTTTTTCGTTAAAGCATTAATATTTTTATATAACACTTTACATTATTATTCTGTTTCTAGAAGTGTTCTTTCAACAAATAAATTCCAATATCAATATAAAACTATCAAATAATAACATTTTGATAACTGAAATTGTTTAATGAATAAAAAATTTTAGTTTTGATCTTTACAACTAACGCCAATACTACAGTGCTAATACTTACAGTGCCGGTCAAAAACATAGCACCAACGACAAAATGTAGTTTCATTCCAACAAATCATACTCAACGTAACAAATGCATCATTTATAATTATTTTTAATTTGTTCCTAATTTAGTGTTTAATATGAGTACAAATTGAAGTGAAGTGCTATTTTTTTGATGGATTGTTTTTTAAGTTTTTTTAAATAAAGTATAAATTTCTAAATAAAATAGTTAGCAAAAGTAAAATTTATTATTTTATGTAGTTATATACTTTCCTAAGCGTGTCTTATCGACAAATTTTGATATATATCAGTTTAACCTATAGGAAAATATGTACCGGATACATATTTTCTTAAGATTGTTGCTATTTTTCTGACCGTAGCTGTATAAAACAAAAAGTCTGTTCTTTAAAGGCAATAATTAAATTGTAAATGATGGAGGACACATCACGAATTACTGTGTCAAATCTAACAGCAGTTTTTATCCCGAAAATTGTTTAAAATAAGTTTTCGAATTGTTGTCACTTTTAATTAATACCACAGTAGCATTCTTATTTCAACTAAGAGTTTTCTTAATCTTAAATTATAAGCTGCCGTATTAATTAAGATTTAAAAATAATTAACTAATAGGAGTGTTTATTTAAAATAAATCAATTTATTAATATTAATTGCTTTGATTTAAGCCTGTACTTTATAAAAAAAAAAATTTATGTTAACAAGACTGCAGCAAGATCTAAAGAATTAAAATATAAATTTTTTTATCAATACGTACGTCAATGCACTCAAGAGGATTTTTAAACACAAAAATTTAAAACAAAAAAAAAATGCCGCGTCTTTTTTCTGTGAACGGCAAACACTTGAGAATAGATAAAAAGGTGTAAATTTCTCGTAGTTATGTATATTCAAGTAAGAATACAATTAATTACCATGTGCGAGCACATATTTAAAAAATATCTTGTGTTGTTGCCTTGTTAAAAGTTTTAATTGAGAAAGTAGAAATGTTCCAGAATTAATATAAATTCAATTAATAATATCTCACAATTTTTAGCTATTTTATTTACTAAAAAAAAATATTCTATTGAAGTGTTAAAAGTGTCTATAATGACTGAAACAAAACTCTCACTTCAAGAGTAGAAAAATTTAGATTCTGTAAAAAATTTCTTCGGAATTCTAAAACTAGCTTTGGTCGACATCTGACATGTCGAACTCAAAAGGCATACTTCTCGCATGCTTTCTCCTAATTTGGTAGATTATGTTTATGGCTAAAAACTACAATACAATATATACTACAGGGTGGCCCAAAAATTAACGAAGGGGTTTGAATTGCTTATAACTTTTTTTGTAAAGAAGACTTGGGGAATTTAAAATGGAGCAGTACTAAATTGAACAACGTGCGAAAATTGTTGAGCTTCATTTTTCAAATCAACGATCCATTGTTTTGACTCAGCGTACATATCGTCGTTATTTTAATGTGCGGGTTGGACCCTCATAGTCAACAATAAACAGTCTGGTTGCTAATTTTCGCCAACAAGGGGCAGTAAGGAACTTTCCTGGTGCTGGCAGATGACGAACGGTGCACACCGATGACAATATTGAAATGATACAGAGGAGTATTCGGGAAGATGGAGAAACATCAACCAGGAGACGTTCGTAACAACTTGGTCTGTAATGAATGTCGCTGCAGCGAATTTTACATACAATAGGAATGTTTCCATACAAGATTCTGCTTGTCTAAGAATAGAAACCCACAGATTAACAGCAACGACTTGATTATGCAGTTTTTTTTTTCCGAAAAAAAGCTAAAGAAAATCATAATTTAATTCATAATTTAATTATGAGCGACGAAGCCAATTAAGTGGGTTCGTTAATAAACAAAACTGCAGGATATGGGCTACGGAAAATCCGAGAGTAGTACGGTTTGGTGCTGTGTTTCATCGGAAAGGATAATTGGTCCTTATTTTTTTGGAAAGGAATACGGGGTCGCCGTTTCCGTCAATGGTGTCAGATATCGGACAATGTTGGAAAATTTTTTAAGGCCAGCCGTAAAAACCTTTCGCAAGTATGGTTCCAACAAGATGGAACCACACCGCACACTGCAAGGGACACAATGGCTCTTTTACTAGACATCTTTGGTGAACGAATTATTTCGCATACAATTGATTTTAATTCGCCTCCGCGTTCACCGGATTTAACCGTTCCAGACTGTTTTTTTTTTTTTTTTTTTGAGGTTATTTTAAAGGAAAAGTCTACATTAATAAGCCTAGAACCATTCACCAATTAAAAAGCAATATACGCGACGAAATAAACAACACAACACCTGAAGTTTTGCGAAAGCCAAATCTAAATAAGCGCGTTGAGCGCAAACAACTGTCAAAAAATCTCATGTACATACCAAATGTATGAAGGAAACCTAAATAGCACTGCGTCAACGCTTAGTAATTGGAAAATCCAACTTTGACAGAGCATTAAGTAGTGAAGTTGGCTACAAACAAACTGTCATAGCTTTTGTTTTTCTTTTGTAGAAAAGTGGTGACATTTTAGCTACTTTTTGTGTTTTTTTTTTGTCTTCTTCTTTTTAAATAGATTAGATTTTGATGGAATTTTCAAGTTTCAGTATTTTGTTAAACTTTTGATTTTAGGTGATTTTTGAGTTCTTTTAGAATATATTGATGAAATAATAATTTAAGAATTTTTATCTTGCTCTCTATCAATGAAAGATTTATACTGCTCACACTAAATATTCTTTTTTAAATAAACTTAAAAAAATTGTACATATGATGTTAAAAATTCAGAAAATTTAGGAAACAAAAAGTGGGGTGGCAGCCGATATTTAATATATCGGCATTACTTCGGTATCGGTATCGGCAATATTTTAATTGTCGATACAACAAATATATTTCGATATACAACTTTCATATGGAAAATTTCAAATACGTATGTATATATTATTATTTAAAAATAAAAGACTTACAAAAATAATCATTCAAACATTAATAAACAGTAGTTTTTGAAGACACTTACCTGTAAAGAAAAAGACAAAAAAATAATTACACAAATAAACTTTAATTGTAAAAATTTTCAAAAAAAAATCCCAAAGAAAATTGTATTTTGTCTTTAACTTAGGCCCCTATTACTGTTTACAACTCAACTCTACTTCAGTTGAAATTTTACAATTTGGTATTATCAATTACAACTCAACTTGTCAAAAATTTTTAAGTTGAATTTAAATTGTGTGAAACTACAACAGAGTTGTACTCTACAACAGAGTTGTACTCTACAACAGAGTTGTACTCTGCTGTAGTTTCACCGTTTACAACCTGTGTTAGTTCTGTTAACAAAAGTTTAAAAAAATTACAACTCATCAGTAGCAGTTGTTTCAAATTACAACTAATCAGTAGCAGTTGTCTTTCAAGTTGTCTTTCAGATGAGGTTGAGTTGTAGTCCGTAATAGGGGCATAAATTACACTTATAAATAAAAATAAATAAGTACGATTTCGATGAACTTCTGACTGGCCTGTTTCACAATTTCGAAAAAATCTTTCTTTCTTACAATTACATATGAAACAAAAGCAAATGGAAAAAATTTTTTTTTTTTAATATAATTGTACAAAAGAACTAATTTTTTCGACATTGAGAAACCGGCTGTAAGTCTAATTTTTTAATTTTCAAGAAAAAAAAACAAGGCACTAATTGTATTTTCGTACATAATATACGATGGGTGTGTGATTATTTCGTGGTTTTTAGTATTTTTAGCGCAATATTGTTCAATGCAATGATGTTCGCCTTAATTCGAGTTCTAACGAATTTTGAATATGATGCGCCAATGGTTTCACAGTGATTAAAAGCGTATTGAGAGCAGAAAACCTCGTTAATATTAACAACGAAAAAGCAAAAATATAAATTCCGTGTACTGATTAAACATTATGTTTTATGTAAAAGAAACCATTCCTGAAACTAGAAATGACTGCAATGTTTAAAATGTTTTACAGCCTTAAATTGTGATCGTACCAGCACAAATGACGCCAAATATTCAGATCGTATAAGAGGTCTTCACGCCAGAAATAGCTATAAACCCTATTGCATAATACTGAACGTTCGGTGAATGAAAATGCGTAATGTTGAAAACAGCTCATTTGGATATGCTAAGACTAATCGGTTGACGAAAATTAAGACAATGCATGGGTGCCCGAGTGTAATCAATGTGGCAAAAATCCATGGATTGGGCTACGAACATCGTTCGAAAAAAATTCGGGAACATCCAGTGACGATAATAAATTCTCGTCTCCATTGTGCAACCATAGACACAAAGGAAAAAGGAAATTTTTGTATAAAAACCACGTTTTACAATGTTTGTTCACAATAATTTAAACTACCTAGATGCAATAAAATTTTTCTGTAGATGTCGAGCTGCTCTTGGCGGAAAAAAGAGAAATTAGAAGAGTGTGGCAAACATCTCCTCAACTCAAATCTAGACTTAAAGATTGCACGAAACGGCTAAGACAGCTACTAGAATCTCGAAGAGTAGCATCGCTGAAAAAATACTTGGAACGCTTAGACGTGACTGCACAATCAGAAAAAGGCAATTTATTTGTTGGACATTTGAAAAAGGTTTTCAATCCAAATAAATCTTCTGATTTAGTTGGTTTATTTGCCACCAGTAGAGACTAGTGCCAAAGTACCCCTAAGATTTGAATTTAGCGATATTCAAAGGGATTTAAACGCCCCTGGCGTTGATAAAACAAGTAACAAAATGTTATTTGAGTTGCCCCGTATAGGTCGCAGAATTATTATTTTTGTTTTTAATGCCATCTTACGTCTTGAGTACTTTCTTACAAAATGGAAGGTCTCTTTGATTATTATGATTCCTAAACCATGAAAAGACCTCACAAAAGTAGAATCATACAGACCTAAAAGCCTTTTATCGAATATATTAAAGCTGTTTGAGAGAATATTAATAACGAAGCTGAATCCAATTCTTAGCGCGAAAGGATGTATTCAGAATAATCAATTCGGCTTCAAAAAACATACAGATTAGTCCCGGATTACATTATGCAACGTTTGTCGCGCCAATTATTCATTAGTTGGCGAGAGGGGAGAGAGGAATTAAAAAGGGTACACACATACATGTACTCTTGAAATTTGTTTTGTCCTGTCATTCGTAGTTGTAATTTTGAAGTTTAAAATGTAAATAAATGTATACATCCATACAAATTCCTGCAATAAAAATTGCACGATATAAACACAAATGCAAAAATTAAGAAGAAACGAGAAAGATTGCAAAAGTTGCATAACGTAATCCAGGTGCCATATTCTGTAATTCTCGTAGCTAAAGCTATCGCTGAAATTCTAAAAAGTACTTTTACAACACTCATAATTTGTTTGTGCATTTTTAGAATTTTAGCGATAGATTTAGCTACGAGAATTACAGAATATGGCATCAGGACTTATTAAATGTAATTAAAAAGCATTCGATAAGGTTTGGCACCAAGGCCTAACATATAAGTTAAAACTGAACTTGCCTGAAAACTTCTATAAGTTCTTTATTTTTAACGGATCGAACGTTTTTCCTAGAAGGAGACTTTTCAAATTATCCCTAGCTCATTGAAGCTGGAGTTCCTCAAGGTAGTATTTTTGGTCCCATTTTATATTTATTGTAAAGTATCTAAAAAACCTTGAATCTCAAGCAAACCCTTGGGCGCGTAACATACTAAATGAACCTGGTTACATTCGTCTAAAAAGAAGAGATACTGCTATTCTTGGCCGTACATCGGAGGGATGACCGGCATGTGATTAACAACTGTGTAACAAATACTATTTTTATCTAGCACTGGCTGGACTTATATAGTATATTTTATTTTTTACTTTAGCCTTAAGATATGAGTAATTATTGTTAAAACTTTTATGACAGACTTGACAAATTGGATCCGATAGGTGGCGCTTTTGTTGAAATCTACACAAAAATTTTGTATCTTTAAAGCTACTCATTCCTAGAAAGTGACCCCAGCCAACGCCAGGTTAATTAATCTAATATTTTTACAACTAAGTATAGGGAAAATATGTCGATTGGACCAAAATACGATTAACACAAATTACAAATCTATAAAATGTTCTTTTGTCGACTTAAGTCGCTTTGTCAAAAGCCAGAAAAAACATATTTGTAAAGAGTTATTACATTTCGCACATATTTTAGACTTATTTTTCCATTAGGAAATTTTCTGTTTGACCAGTTCCATTCATTCGAACATTAACTTGTTTAGTTCAACATATGATACGATATCTTAATTATAAATAGCAATTTGGTATGTTTTTTTTTTTTTTTTTTTTTGTTCGTCGTATCATTTTGCAAACATCTATTGAATACGAAATACATATCAAACATCACTTTATTATGTGGCACCAACAAAAAAGGAAAAAAGAAAAACAATTCAACTAACCGACCAGCCAATTATTATTTTAAACTTGATCTCTGAGCCTCTGTCTGCGGACTTATGTAAAACTTCCGTTGATGCCATTAAGTTTAATATAGACTTGACAGAAAATATAAATAATGAAACAAACGAAAACGTATGAAAAACAGAAACATCAGAAATTCATGACAGACTCTAGTGGTTGATGCATTTTTTTTTTTTTTCTTTTTTAGCTTCGAAATGTGATGAGATCTTCCTTATTCCACTTCAACATTAAAATAATTTGTTTTGAAGTGTTTTCTTTGTATGTTAAATTATTAACGAAAATAGCAACAAGAGTAGCCGCAACAACGACATCATTAACAACAATGTCAATTTAATTTGCACATGATGTCTTGCAAAATCTTAAAGAAATGATTCATTGGGATCAAAGGATGCATAAGGGGCACAAATAAAAAATTGTTATAAATGTAAAATTTAAAGGAAAGAAAAAAACGTTCATTCCAACTTTAAAGACGTAAGATTAACACTTTTAAAAACTGTTAGTTTATCTATCTTACGTTGTCCAAAACAACGCTTACGTATATTATTGAAATTCTATTTCAACACAGATTTGGATGCCTTGAAAATTCCTATTACATATTTGAAGGAAATAAAAAATGGAACGAGTAAATGCTTCGGGCTTAATGTGGAGAATAAAAAAGCTAATGGGGCTACTGCGTAATTCGATTCGAAAAGGAAATCATTCGAATTGGTATGACTTAAACATTGTGTGTTCGAAAGAGATTTCTTTCGAATCGAAATACGCCTCCCTGTTGTCTCCAAAAAAAATATTTTTATCCGAAAAAGTCACAAAATTATCAAAATGTATATTTTAAAGTTTCAGAAACGAGTCTCGGTACGGTCAAGAGAGTTTTAACCCTTGTAACACACATTTGGATGCATCTTATTATAGATTGGAACATAACAAACGAAGGTAGTTGATGGCTTTGGTACCCCCAGTAAAAGTGTTGATATGACGATTAGTAGTAATTATGTTCATCCATATCATAATTTGCGGTACTTTATTCTATTTCCACATTTACCCAATTGGTGTACCTAATAGAAAAATTGGTGATATCAGCATTTTCGTTGTTCCGTGGGCAAGACCGTAACAAACAAGGCTTAGGACATTGAAAGTCCACGTAATGAAAACGATGAAGACGTGATAAAGTTTTTTAGTTCCTTTCAGATGAAAATTTGAAGTCAAGCTTTAGTTCGTTTTATTCTCTCTAAGAAAGAATGAATTAAATTACAAATTTATTTTTTTTAGTTCCGCATTACGAAATATTTACCGTGATGTATAAGGAAAAACCAGAAATTTAAGTAACAATATGGCGTATTTTGAGCGGCGTTCCATTCCGACTATATCGAATCAATTTGGTATTATGACACTTATTTGTTGCAAAATAATAGAGCTATTCTGAAATCACTAATTTGCATCAGTCATATACGATTTGTTTGTATATTCACTAAAGCACTGCATGAGTACAAAAAACAAAGCTCATTCCTGCTCATTGCACACGAGTAACGATGAGTGAACAATAATAAGCAAGTGTGAATAAGTACGAGTAAATGTTGAACATAATAACAATGAACTTGGGCGAGTTCATTTTTATGCTTTTAGTGAAACACGAACACAGTGCGAGTGTACGAACAAAAAATACAGAATTTTTTAACAACATTACTTAAGTTAATTTTAAGGTCTTTATTTCAAAAGAGACAGGCCCTTATTATAAGTTGCATTCGATGTTCGATCTCCGCTGGCTAACGAACATCGAAAAACGAAAGTTAAATTGGTATTATGAGTTGGTAGCACTGTCGAAAGTTTCGTTGCAAAACGAAAAACCACAATTTAGCTCTCGATGCTTATTTAAAAATATTTGTAAATTTTGTTTTTTTTTAAATACCAGCAGTAAATTATTTTATTTTAATTTTATACAGATCTAAGGTTGTAAATACAAAACAACAATTGGAAAAGCTTGTTTTTCTAATGGAACAAAACTCTCAGCTTACAAAAGAAATATGCTAAATTGTATGGGGCCAGCCTTTAGAACAACAGCAAAGTGGTCATATTAATTATTAATTAATTCAATTTTTTCCTTTATAAATTAGCAATACATATTTATTTATAATGGCAGCTGATAAATATGTACTATTGTGAATAATCCAATTGAGTCAAAGTCACAATAGCGCTATTATTATCAAATGTTCGCCATAATACCAAATGAAAATTCGTTCGGTCAGCTCTTTCGGCTACAGTCGTAGCTCTAAAGTTGCTCATAATAGGCTCCACAACTACTAAATAAAGCACACTGAGTGTTTTGAACATGAGACGAGTAAGCTCGGCGCTTACTAGTATAGAAAGTTCGTTTTACTCGGCCAGCTCATTGCGTTTATGATACGAACAGAGGTTTACTCCCTAATAGTATTGTATGAGTAGTACAGCATGAGTATGTTGTGTTCAGTAAGATTGTTTGTATTCACGCATGACCAATTGCTCATGAGCACAACCATTAGATGAGCTTGCTCATACAACTGTTTAGTATGTACTTGCTGCAATAAGGCTTACATTGTGTAAACGGATATCTAAATCATCGAATTTTGATTTAAAAAAAAAAACGCTCACATGATTTTCAAACTAAATTATGAACGAATGAATTAAATCTTTTGAGGCTGTGTTTTATTAGTCCAGAGTACAAAACAAGATATGCATTTTTTAATTTGAGGAATTACTTTTTTATTATTTCAGCATAAGACATTGAGTATAATGATGATATTTGTTGTTGATATAGTCGACCGCAATAATAATGGTCACCTCTCAAACCAGTTCAGTTTAGTCTAAAAACCATTTTGATAGTTTCATTATTTAATACAAATTTTTAAAAACAAACGTCAAAAGAAGAAAAACATATTTAATTGTCCATGTCGTCTGTTTATGCTGTTGAACACTGAGTGTGTATGTTTTTATTCATATCACTGCACTCGAGCTGGCAGACAGACATGGGGACGGACACACTTTCATTTAAAAATCAAATAAGAAAAAAAACACATGTCAATATTTATAAATCAACTATATTTAAGAGCAAAAAATGTATTTTTTTTTTTCTATAAAAACGACATTTCAATTTATTTATAACGAATTTCTGCCACTAAATTGCATTTTATTTACTTCGACTGATAAACTTGTCTTTTTTTTCTTTTTTTCTTCTTTATTATTTAATTTTGCATCTAAATTTATCCATATTTTGCTTCTTATCCAGGCAATAGAGAAGTGCTTAGATACATATGAATGTAAGTATATCTGAATTGAAACTTTTAACGGATTGTCGCTATATGTTTCTATTTCGCACATACTGTCCGTCTTTGTTTATTTGCTTGATGCGAGTTGTTCGTTGTTGTAAGTTGGTGTTTTGCCTATTATGGCGGTACTACATAGTTGATTAATGACGTCTTCGCTATAGCTGTCACTGTGACAGCTATTACGCTTTTGTGCATTTTAATTTAAATTGTAAACTGTTTTTAAATATTTTATTTTCAAGCTTTTTGCATCAAAACTTTTACACGTACATGAGAAAAATAAAGAAAAGTAGGAAATTTATTAAAGAGAAAAAAAAAAACAAAATGATTTTTTCTCCCGCTGCGTTTAATAAGAATCTAGTTTTGGAAGTGTTTGCCCTCTTTATTTGACATATTAATACACCCGTTCGAAATTTACGCTGGCTTTACACATGCAAGTAATTGCTTTAAAGTTTTGTATAGGTTTTATCTACGAAAATGACGTTATACGAAAATCTTGCAAGTTGCATGAATGTTTACACATGCAATTAAAAAGTGTCGTCGATGCAAAATGTTTTCAAAATTGCTCAACTGTTTGCTATATTTATTTATAAACCAGAGTTACTAACAGCATTACGTTTGTACATTTGTAGGAAAACAGTTAACATCAATAAATTTTAATTGTTTTTTTTTTATTAAATCTTAATTCTAAAATAACACTGTCTTTTTACTGAATATTTGAAGAAAAGGATTACATAGTAACTCATTTCCGTGTGTTTGTCTGTACTTCTGTCTGTCTGCTTTTCTTTTGAGTTCGCATCACGTTAAAACTATTGGATGGATTTTAACAAAATTTTGTGAGGAGGTACATTAGCATCCTGATTCCAATATAGGAAATATCTCATTTTCAAGAGAAAATGGATAAAAAAAGCAGTAAAAGTACGTAATTTCCGGTTTAAAGGTTAAAACTGGGATATTTTAAACAAAATTGCGCAGCAGATGGCGCCAGTTGAATAAAATTGGTATTTGATTTGTATTTTTACTTTGTGGAATTATATTGTTTTTAAATATTTTAAACGCCTCTTACAAGGGTTTACAATAATTTTTTAGAATATTAGAATTTTTTATAAATTTAAAAATTTTTTTTATAAAGTAAATACATAAACTGAAGCACTATAAAAGTAAGAGTCTTACAATTGGTGTGGAATACATTCAAAGCAAAATCGAGCAAAATATTGTCAGGACGCCCACGACGTGGTGGGCATGGCTAGTTTTTAAATACGCAAAAAAATACGTTAAAACTATAATTATTTTGTATCTGTTTAATTCTGCTTTTTTAATAAAACTTTTCTAGCAACTCTGTTTATCTTTTTGACATTTAAATTGCAAGAATTGTCAAAAATTCACTTGTAGGAAAAAGTCTTGCTAATTTGGATACAATTTAAAAAAAAATGTGAGTGTGTTAGTAAAAAACTGCCAGTGTATTGTGTTTTTAGAACCTGCATGTGTAAACCCTAGGTTGGCTATAAAATGATGTATAGATTTATAACTTTTTGTACGTAATACAATTTGAATAATCTCCATTAATAAAACTTGTAAAATGTAGTTTTCGAGACATAATTTAATTAAAGTCGTGACTAGGTTAATATTGTATTAATACTAGAGGTGAGCGCAAAATGTTAAAAAGTGGACAGTATTGCATGTTTTTGAAACGCAAATATTAATTGTATGTGTAGTTGAATATTACTAAACACTAAATACAGAGAACAAGAGAGCAAAAAGTCAAAAATCAGTGCACCAGATTTGACCGGACAGTTTTATCAAGTGTGCAATAAATATGCTGAGCATTTCATATTGTTCACTAGTTCATTTTACTTAAATTTTCTTGAGAGTAAAATCTCTGATTTTTGAGAGAAAAAATTAAATTAGATTTTTTTATTCATCAATAAAAGTTTAAAAAATTGAATCTACTACAGTTTTCTATTTTCAAACACTCAACGCGCAAATTAATATAAAATAACAAACCCTTGCTTTTAACATCATACATTTACATACATGTTGTCTGCTATAACAGTATTTCATATCAATAGACACTATTGAAACAAAATACTCACTACTGAAATTTTATTTCAAACAACAACAAATATTGCATTGGTTGGAAGAAGAGCAAATGCTATTGTATGTTTTTATTTAAGAGCACAACAATATTTGTATACACATGAAATCAAGTGCAAGAAAAAAGAGAGCAATTCATTATTGAACATTATGAAGTTAGTCTAACAAGACGTTTTATGCTCACGTTTAATTAATACACAAAAACCTATACGAGGTTGAAAATATTGATATCACCCTTTTTAAGAAGCGATGAAAGTTCCGTAGTTCTAGACAGTGCGTTTCGGTTTTTACGGAACTCTGGGGAATAAATGATCGTTGAGAAATCACTGGGGGCCTAATGGCATCCGAGTGAACTTGGTGCATGCGATCGTCCCAAAGCTCACAAATAAAAAGATTATAAAGAGCTTGTCGATGACTATGAAGTTTGATCAAATAAGGTTTTCTATATTGTTATATTCAACTGCAATGTTGTGGATGATAGCGGGTTCTTGCCAGAACATCGTATCATCAATAAGCGTTATTATCTTGAAGTTAAACGCTGCACAGTGGGGCAGAATCAACATGTTTTGAAAATAACTTAGCCGTTTGTAAAGGGCTAGGCCGATTGATTCGAAATTGTTCATTGAACGCAACCCCTAAAGAGTTGGTGGTGCCCAGCGTCAAAACTTAAGCTCAGATACTCATCTGCTATGCTCAGGTCAAATTTTGGATTAATCGGAATAGCGCT
Organism: Phasia obesa; assembly: GCA_949628195.1. NCBI lineage: Eukaryota > Metazoa > Arthropoda > Insecta > Diptera > Tachinidae > Phasia > Phasia obesa. The sequence goes on along the minus strand of OX451215.1, from coordinate 27,934,675 downwards.
TTACAAATGGCTGTTATTTAAAAAAAATAATTATTTTGCCCCACTGTGTAGCGCTTAACTTTAAGCTAATATCACTTTAAGGCCACGTACTTTAAGGACAAATTATAGTAACGAAAAACTAATTATCGCTCCAACAAAATCCTAACTTTAGCTATTGGCAAGTTGTAATATGGGCCATAGTATGATAAAAAATCTGCTCTTTTAACTTTAAGATGTACTTTGGTAGAAACATATTATCCAGCTTTGTTTTCATCCCAGTGATCTAAAATTACTCCAGGTCAACACGACATTGAGGTCCGCAATCAGTTAATTTTAATATTTGTGCTCTGAAAGACTACATTCCTATTTAGAATGGAAATGATCCATGAATGCTGTGCATAGAACCATGTTGAAATCAAGCTGTTTTGCTACAACGGACCAGGGAATCCAAAAAATTCCATTTTCCGACGAAGAGTTCAAGACTCTATCAAAAAGCCCTGAAAGAACTCAAAATCATACCAAGACGCAAATATTAAAAATTATAAGATGACTAGAAGAAGCCCTGGCAGAAGTGTGTTCTAATATCCATATCTGATGTGGTTACCCTCCAGTGTTCGAAATATATTTAATAACTTGAAACAATTTAAAGGAAATAGGCACAAGTAATATTACGAATTTAATGAGTCCCAAAATGTCACACTTTAACAAAAAAGAAAAATATAAACGAAACATTACAAAATATTTATGCAAAATGGCAGTTCATTATATTAAATTTGAACTAAAAAAGAAATGTATCTCCCGAGGGCAGTGAAATTAAAGTTAGTCATAATTTTAAAATATAAAGTCAAAAACAAATAAAGTAAAATGTTGAGTGTTTTTACACAACCAAAACTGCAAAAAACAATACGAATTGAAGAAAATAGTTGGCACAGGTCAACAGACATATGACCGGCTATTATGAAAGGAAGCCGATTAATACTGGAATATCTGGACTTTCGACTGAGTGAGTTTGCATGCCTTCAATATTTAATGGACAATTTAATGGACGAAAAAAAGGCAACAATTAAAAACAGCTTAAGTGCAGTTTCTCACTATCTGTATGAAGAAGCACTAATTTTAACTACTCGTATCAATGCAATGACAAATGAAAGTATATTGACATATGACCACATGCAATAAAATTAAAGAAGTTAAAGATGAACAACAAAGGAAAAAAAAATACACAAAATAAGTTACTTAGTTCACTGACATGGGACCAGTGTAACCAGTGGCTGTTACAAATAATTTCAAAAATATCTGTGGTATTCAAAATGAGATTTTATTGATGATTAAATAAAATTCTTTAATTTAAACATATATTTATTTCAAATTATTTTTAGATGTAACGTTTGCATGCAGTGTTGCCAAAACTTTTTTTTGGAAAGAAGCAAAATAAATCCCCTTTAAAAAAAAGGTAAAAAAAACCAAAATTTTTTTTTTCATTCTTAAAATAATACCGTACAACAATTTCAACCTTTTTCCAAAATACCAGGGTTACGACGATTGGCTTTGGTAGAGGAGAACATATTAACCCTCTAACTCCCCCGAATAACGGCATTTCGTAAAAAAACAATCCGAAAAAGGGAAGGGCGGGGATAAAATGTTTTACAAAAGTAATTGCGATAACATTTTCTACAAAGTTGCTGAACATACCCTACTCCCCAGATGTAAAGAAAACATAGTTTTATAAACCGATATGCTGCAAGAACAGGCCAGAGCTGAGAAAGTTTAACCACCTCGAGCGACCCGCTCGATTTTTTCCCCCTGTTGAAATGTGTAATGAAACATAGTTGTTTAAATTGTAAACGAAAATTTTTTTTATATTTAATTTAATTATAAAATAGTAGTATAATAACACACACCGCTTATGACCTTAAGACTGGAATAAAATAATGTATAATTTTCATTCGCACCTTCAAACTCAAACCAGCTCAATCCCAATGCATTTTGAATGAACTCAAACGCGTATGATTTTTAAACCAGATGCAGATATGTTAACTTTTCTAATTATACTAGCTGACCCGGTCCGCGTTGCTGGCCCTAAGCAAACATTAGTGTTGTATTCAGCGATGCCAACTTAACTCTTTTCGCGCTATTTTTAGCTCTATTTGACTACCTCTACGCGAAAATTTTCCCTTCAGCACTTTTTCAGAAAAAAGAGCAATTTTCTGTGGCGCCACCTCTCGAAAATAAACCCCACCAACTTAGGGGCTCCTCCGTCAGCTCATGCGCAACAATTTTGCTAAAGATCATACCATCATCAAAAGCACAGCTTACGATTTAATTAATTTTGAGTAATTTTCAGTGGCGCCACCTGTCAGAAATTAATCGCACCAATTTACAATCCTTGATCGGCTCATTCGCAACAATTTTGCTAAAGATCATAGCATGATCAATTGCACAGTTTAGGATTTAATTTGTTTTGACAAATTTTCTGTGGCGCCACCTGTCGTAAATTAACCCCACCAACTTGGGAACCTCCGTCGGCTCATGCGCAACAACTATTATTATTATTTGTGAGGAGGCAGGTTTCAGAATTAACAATTAAAATCGAAGAGTCATTAACCCATAAACTGATCCTAGCTCCAACCAACTTTTTAGTACCAAACGCTGTTTTAAAGTGGTCTGGACACCCGTTTTTAAATTTTGTTTTACACGATATCTATTCGCTACATAGCTATTGGAGATAAAAAGCTAAATCGATTTTTTAAAAAGGCTAATGGCCATTTTTAAAGCAGATTAAATATTACAATACATACATTTATGTGAAGACGATTGACGTCATTATAGCAACATGGCTACACAACCACCTTTGTGGCTTGCTTAGGTTAATTTATATTTATTATTTTACGCAGTAGGTTTTGAGCAAATAACTTTATTTGTTTCGAAATGATAAAGATTTTTTTTTTAATAGTTATTTCATTTTTATAAAATACAATAATGTCAGAGTTTACGATATAAATGTCATCTTCTAAGCAATTAAGTAGCTGACTACATGGCGATGATTGTACCTAACGGCATTTGTAGTCGTGTTGCTGTGTAGCCGCTTTCGTCTATGAGGTTAAAGCATTATTTTCCGTAATTTAAAATTTTTCATTCCGGCATTTTCACAAAATTTTTGTATACGAATATTGTATTGTGTAATTATAACTATTTTTTTTTTAGACAAATTTTTGCATAGTCTTGGTTATCATAAATCTTTTACCAAACTCTTTAAACACATTAACAGCTTTTATAATTGACATTTATTGTACATTCACATAAAATTATATTTACCTATGATCTGATCTTTCGTTAATTGCTTGCTCTTTGGTATTTTTTCTAAAAGGAAATAAAAATATTTAACATTACTGTATTAAAAAGAAGAAGAATAAAGACTCTGAAAGAAAACTATAAAACAATTAAAATAAAACAAAAGAAAAAATCTACAATAATGTGTGTAACACGAATAGAGCTAAAGGAAGTAAAAAATATTAAAGTTATACAATGCAAGTAATGCACAAGTAAGAGGCATTAGTAATGCAAGTAATTGGTAATAGACCAGATTTGAATTTATATTGGAACAATTTTAGGAACTGAAATTTTTACAAGGACAAAAATGAACCAAAATTCAGGGCATTCACGGAACAATTCACTACATTGCACTTTCAAAGTTTTTGAGAAACTAAAAATTTATAATTATTATCGAATTCGCTGTAGTCCAGTAGTGCAATTCACTAACTTTTAACGATCTAACACTTGTTAAATATATCAACATGTTTTTTGTTTGCACTAACGAATTTGCTATTCACTAACCTAAGGTTAACAAATGAAAAATACAAACAAAAATGAATGGCAATGCTGCTAAACAAAATGGCAAAATAGCGAAAAGAACAAAGAGAAATGAAAACTAATAAACAAAACTTTCCACACAAGTGCTTTGTATTTTTTTTTTTAGTTTTATTTCTAAAAAATTGTTTAAATTCATTTTTATAAGGTAGGTAAAATACATATGTATGTGTTTTAATTATAAATATTAATTATTTAGAATAGTTTACATCTAATGGGCGACTTAATCTTTTGATATTTTGATAAAGTAAACGACGCAAAAATAGTTGTAGTTAAATTAACAATACTCGACTTGCTAAGAAAAACAGCTGATTTATAACAACATCAAATGTTATTAAAAAGCATTTCTAAATACCAAAGTTTTTCGTTTTGTTGTTAAATTTTTTAACGAGTCCCGAATGGTTAAAATTGAATAGTGAATCGCACTACAGGGTAGGTATTTGCTTGCTCAATCATTTTTACTGCACATTAGCGAGTATTCATTCGCTTTGCTTGTTATTTTTTCACCGCTCATCTGTGTGTGTGATTTTTTTTTTTTTTTTTCTTTTTGATGAAACAATATTTTTTTGAATTCAACATAGTTACATCATTGCTGGTGAATGAAACTGCGTGTTGTATGTTTTCTTTCACCGCACATGAATGAGAAATGTGTACAGTCAACTTTGCTCATGTGCAAGTGCATTGCCTCAAGCTTTAACAATTGTGTATACATATAATAAAACTGTAATAGGACCTTTTCTGTACATGAAATATTTTCTTAAATCGGTATGGAATACAAAGCAACATTTTTTTAATCTTTTTCTGCCTGTCTGTATTCTTATCACGTAAGTACTATTGGATTTTTTCCCATAAAAAATATCTTATTTATAAAGGAAAATACAGATGAAAATACGCAATTTTTACGATTTAATGGTACAGAAACTTTTTATTTTAGACACTATTTACTGAACTCTACAATAATTTTAGAATTTTATATAAATACTGAGATGTCTTTATTAACATACAAATGAATTTTTAAAGTCAGGCTTAAGTTCTTTATATTCTCTCTAAGTTGAATTCACAAATTAGGTGATTAATTTTAAAGAAAAAAAATGAGAAAATTTTATTTCTCAGACACTAACACAATTTAATGCATTTTTGGTATTCAACCATCATCAGTTGGTGAGAACGATGTCTACCACCTAAAGCTTTTCATCTTGTTCGATATTTTTTTATTTTTCAATATTTACCACCTTATATTTGTTGCTGCCTTAGCCAACCTTCAATTAAGGTGTGTTTACATTGAGTGTACAAGTCATATGGAATGTCAGATTTTCCATATGTAAAACTATACACATAATGTAAACCTCTTGAAACATAACATATGTTATTTTCCTATGTGCAATAACATGTGTTAGTTTTTTATTTAGAGCACGCTCTATTTGATGTGTAAAACTATATGACAACAGCTGTTTTCAGTGATGTTCACTTTTATTTTCAAAAATTCCGCTCATACATTTTTATCATGAATTTAAGGAGTTTAAAATTAACCAATATCTTCATTCTAACTTTTGTTAGTAACTTAATGTTCGAAGATTTATATCGATACCTCATAGGTGATATTAATAATAAAGTTATGTAATCTAATGTTGATACATATATTATATATATATTTGCAAGTTTGATTATTTGTACGTCAATCACGGCCAAATCGAATTTAATGATATTTAAAACAGACAGATCTTTATTTTTTGTGGGTCCATTAGGATATGTCTGTTTTCAAAACTAGGGCCAGATGGGCATAAGGGACATTTTTATATGAATGACTCAATTTTAATAGAAGTTGAGAACACAATTTCATAAATGTATAGTGATGAAAGGCAAGGTGTGCTTATCTATATTACCGGTACTAAGAAAGACTGAATTAAATTAAAATTTTACTTTACTATAGCGCATTATTTTTCAAATCTTTTTTAAGACGGTAAGTGTGTAAACTGTAATATTACCTAATTAACAACTTTAGACTGCAGGACAAAAAAATGCTATTGAGGTATTGTGGGTATCGAAAATGCTGCAAATCACTTAATTGAGCCGTTGCCGTTGAAAATGAGAGAACTCCATTTTGCAAAAAAAATGAATAAAACCTAAATCTTATTTTAAATTAACAAAATTTTATGTTTTTAATCCATGTTGAATAGTTCTATTTTTTATATTGCAATATATTAAGAAGCGTTATCAGAATTTAGCAATCATACTGCAATTATGGTGAAAAATCTACGCTATGTAACCTAGGAAATATGTATAAGTATTGTAATTTCTTTCTTTTTCCACTTTTTACTTTAAAATTAAATATATTTTTTTTTTGGTTTTTTGTTTTGCTGTACCAAAGAAGAATGAAATGATATTGAAATAAAATATGTATATATGTAAGTAAATAAACTATTAAATTTTTTGGTATTATAATAAGATTCCAGTAAAAGAAAATCGACGTTTTCATCAAACATTGCCTTTGAAAATGAGACAACTACATTGGCGCATATCAAAACCTTATTAAACTTACATGCAATAAGACCACAAAATAATAAGTCTATTACGGCTTGTGATTTTTTTAACGCTATTCAAATGCAAATCATTAAAGAAAATAAAATGGAGTTCTTTCTTTCATTTTGAAAAGCAACGGCTTTTTAAAGAAATTTAATTCTTTTCTATTGTCATAAGAATTAGGATAAACAATATTTTATTCCTAATAAAAAAGAGCGAAAATAAATTGACATTAACATCAACAAAATTATTCATTTAATTGTTGCTGATATGTACCTAGTTCAAATGATATTAATTAATACTTATTGTATTATTTTTTATAATTACTTTTTGTTTTTATATAATTTCTCTCTTACAAAGTGATTTCTGTAATGTTGTAGAAGCTCCCAAATGATAACACAAAATGGTAGTTCTTTGCATAGTTGACATCACTAGCGGGTTTCTAATAAAATGAAATGGCGGCAAAAATATGCAAAATTGATAAAGCTAATATTATTAGTTTTATTATATAGACTAATAATTTAAAAAATAATCCATCTAAACCACACTTTGATGACCAGCTATTTTTAATTTTTTGTTTTTAATAACAGGAGGTTATGTCATATGTATGTAACATGTGTACGTTTAAACACAAAAATTATAAACCATGTGTAAAATACTGATTTTGACATACACATGAAATTCCATATGGATAGCAATTTTGACAGTACATATGACTTGTACACTCAATGTAAACACACCTTTAGCAATGAGAGCAACTTTTGTTTATTTGCTTTGCCCTAACATTCGTTTTATTCGTTGATATTAATTTCCAACCAAACTTTGTTAGGTAAATAAGTTTGCGTGATGCCCTGCGATTTTTAATATTGAATACATATTTAAAAACAAATTTTTCTTAATCGAACTATTTTAATAACATAAAAAATTTAATTTTTAAGTCAGGCTTAAGTTCGTTTAATTCTCTTTAAGTTGGAAGAATATTAATTACAAATTTGGTGATTACTTTTAGAGAAAGAACTAGCTATCCCCGGTGCTTTTCGCTACACCCATCCACAAAAAATACAATAAAAATTTGGAAGAAAAGTACGATCAACCTTTAACGCGAAAACGCACGCTATTCTCAAGTCAAAAATGTTCCCATCCAACCTGTTTTTTGGTAGACTATATGTATTAACACGATCACAACTTTTTACTTTCAATGGGATGTGCCACTCCCAGTATTCTTATCCAGTCTGTATTTTGCTAGACTATGCACATTAGTATGAGGGTTACTTGTGCAAAGTTTCAAGACTATACCTAATGTAGTTCTCTAGGTACGCTATAATAATTTTTCACTTTATAATGGAGGTACCACGCCCTCCATTCAAATTCAGTCTGTCTTTCTCTACACAATGTATCTTAATATGCCCCAGTTCATTCTGTATTTTGGCAGGCTATGCGCCTTAGCACAAAGGCTACTCTTCCAAAGTTTCAAGGCGCTATCTATTGCAGTTCGCCAGGAACACGATAATAATTTTTCACTTTGTATGGGCGGTACCACGCCAACTATTCCGGCTATAACTCATGAGAACCAATACATATACAGAGACCGTTTATACATAAAAACCTTGGTATTGACTTCAGCTTTCATATAAACTTTGCAGAAACAAAATCGGTTCACGCATTCCAGAGAACATCAATTACTAACACAATGCAACTTATATTTATATATATAGACAATAGCAGAATGTAATGCATCTTCAGGATAGATACATCCATCTTCAGCATTTTTAGTATCTATATAACTTGGGTAATGTTTTATTGTAAACATCATCTATTTCGTCAATCAAACTCAGATAAATAAATACAAATAAAATCGTATACAATCATCTATCGTTAGTTGGTGAGAACGAAGACCACCACTACTTAAAGCTTTCCATTTGTTCGCTATTTTTCTAAAATATTTTCCGCCTTATATTTATTACTGCTTCAGCCAACCTTTGGTTAGCAATGAGAGCAACTTTTGTTGCCTATTTGCAATTAATATACTTTCAACTTTATATAAAATTAAGATTTTTATATAAAGCCTATGTTGCAACATCCAGAGTACTTATCAAGGAATGGGTAGCTCTATATAAAGTAAATACGTAAACCATATCTGCAGCACTATAAAAGTAAGAGTCTTAAAATTTGGTGTGGATTACTGTCAAAGCAAAATCGAAAAAAATTACCCATATCGCTAATAATTATTGCCATGAAAAATTCCTAAATTTTCAATCGTGAATGATTTATACTGTAAAATAGAAGTAAATTTGTTATTGGAATCATTCACGATAGAAAATTTTGGGAGTTTGTTTCATGGGAATAATTATTCGCGAATGGGGTTAATATTGTCAGAACGCTGACGAAGTGGCGGGACTAGTCATTAATAAAAATATCTATGTTACGTTTTGACTAAATGTACACTTTATTATAGGCAGTAATACAACTAAAAAAATAAAGACATCGCAGGTAAAGTACCCTTATACCAGTGGTATCCAAATCTTCATTTTCAATGCACAATTGTGCTACAAAAACAATAAAAAAAACCCACACCGACGCTGTTCTCTTCTATTTCAGTTTGATTTCAGTCGTTAATTGAGTGTTAACGAATGAACATTTGCGGATGCTTACTGCTTTTTTTCAGCTTTATTGTTTTTTCAGCTTTGATTAAATTTCAAAATAAACCAGCAAACAAAAATTATATAATGGTAGACAAAAATTTTTGTTTTGTCAGTAAAAAATGCTTTTGGTAACATGCAATGCATTTTATGTTACCAAACATTTAAAACAAAGAAAACCTTTTCAACTAAAAGGCATTTTGATCTTTTTCACAAAGAAATAAATAAATTAAAAGAGGAAAAAAGAAAAATGTTTTTTCTTGAGCAAAAAAACCTCTATATGCAAAAAATTAAAGAATGGGTTCTGCAAGAAGAGCAAAATTAAAAATGGAGATTTCAAGCCAAATAAGCTTGGAAATCGCTCAGCAAGGCAGACCATTTATGGATGGAATGCTAGCAAAAAATATTTTATAAAAAACTTTTCAAACGTTAAATTATAGAACAGATTTCGCAAAGTCCAAATAGGAAATTCGGTGGAGTCTTCTATTAAAGAAAAATTGATAAATTGTAAATTTCTTTCGTTTTGTTTAGATGAAAGTACCGATATCAATGATCTTTGTCAACTGGTTGTCTGTGTAAGATGCATTGATGAACATTTTAATGTTTTTGAATCAATGTTGACATTGCAAACCTTTTATGGACATGTAACTGCCTTGCTGAGCGATTTCCAAGCTTATTTGTCTTGAAATCTCCATTTTTAATTTTTTCTTTTGCAAAATTTACTCATTTTGCTCTTCTTGCAGAACCCATTCTTTAATTTTTTGCGTATAGAGTTTTTTTTGCTCAAGAAAAAATATTTACCTTTTTTCCTCTTTTAATTTATTTCTTTGTGAAAAAGATCAATATGCCTTTTAATAATTTTATTAACATAAAATGCATTGCATGTTACCAAAAGCATTTTTAATGACAAAATTATTTATTGTTTTTGTAATGCTTAGTTTTGTGTTTGCTGGGCAATATTATCTTATCCAATACAGACGCATTTCATTTATTGAGAGTTTTGGCTACCTATGCTTTATACCTTAACGCCTTTAGTAAATCTAGTAGCTCTGTCAAATTCAAATATTTACCCTCATACCTCTCATTGGGCGTAAGTAAGTAATTTGTGCACAATCAATAAATTTAAGGTGTAAAATTTTTTTTAATTAACCACAAGCAAGGCAATTTGACGAAAGTGAATTGTTAGTGAGAAGAAACCTCAGAAATTTATTACTTTAAAACAATAAATAAAATTCAGTAAATATTTTGTAGAAACCATTTTAGTGGAAATAAAATGAATGGCTGCTGTTTGGCTGGCTGGAGAGAAAATAATGCACAAAATATTATTAACTGTTAATTAAACTGTTAAACTGAATGTCAAAATAATGTGACAACACAAAAAGTTTATGACGAAATTTATTTTTGCAATAATAAATTCAAATCATACATCATAAATCAATTAAAAATAGAGGAATTTAATTGTAAAATTTGCACAATTTTTCAAAAACCGCAAAATAATCTTAAAAAAAAATACATACAAAAAAGCAAATGAAATTAAAATTAAAAAAATCATTGACAATTTTTTTATAAAATTTATTTAACAAACAACAACGACGCATCAAAGCAATATTTTTTTTTTTGTCTTTATAAAGAAACAAAAACTATTTTTTATCAATTATAAATAAATAATTTAATTCTATAGACTTTATTGTCCACATTAAGTCAGTCTTAATTATTAATTTATGATTTTCGCGTTTTTTTTTTTTTTTTGTTTTTTTTTTTTGTAATCTTAATTGCAGTCTAATCAACTTTATAAAAACTATGAGACGGTTGTATGTTATTTTATTAAATTGAAAATCAATTCAAAAGAAAATGCGTAAAGAATGTAAATTGTCTTATTATAAAATAAATATTACTTTGTTATTCATTTCGTATAATTTTTTGCTTTAATATTCCTGGGTGTTAAGATTAAAGTGAGGCTTGGCATGTTCTCTGCTATTTTTGTTGTTGTTTTGTTTTATGTATATATTTATCAATATTGAAATGAACACAAAAAAAATCTGGAAATTTGAACGACTGTTATGATATGCTACACTTTTTATATATCGCACACTAAATCATAAACAGTCACAACTCAATATTTAAAATAAATCGCAGTCACATCTCAATATTAATTAAATGTCTAACGAAGAAGAAAGTTTCGTTTAGATCACTGTCTGCTTTAACTGGTAAAATGCCGTCACCGTAGAACTCAATTTGATTATAAATTTGCAACCTTGTTTTCTGAAAACAGTTCTATTTTGTCTCTTCGGAATACACAATCGATGTATGGAGAACGATATTAGCATTTCACTTATGGTTCTCTTATGGACGATAGAGCAGGAGCAGGTGTATACTTAGCTGAGAAGAACTTGTCCTGTAGTCTGAGTTTGGGGAGTTCGTCTCCGTTTATCAGACAGAAGTGCTTGAACTGATGCATGCGTTGGATCATCTGCTGGATGCAGGTGCGGAACAAGGTTCTCATTGCACTTGACAACCAGTCGGCTATAAAATGCATAAGGCAGGTGAACATGTATTCAAAAATAGTGTTGGAATGTGTTTTCAAACATGGTTAATGAGGTAATATTGATATGGGTTAAGGGACACAGGCACAGCTGGAAATGAAGCAACATTAAAACTAGCGTAAAGAGGATCTCCTGTAAATTTCTGTGGCGCTGGGTAATGGGATAATGCGAGCTAAGTTGATACAATGGGTAAACTCATTAAGCCTGAAAAGGTGAAGGGAGACCACTACGTGTAGGCAGGCTCGAATGTTTCTCAAAGATGCCATGTGGGCAGGAAGGACAGTAAGGTACTCAGATACTATAAAAGTACCTTAAGCTAGATAACTGTGTTGGTGACAGGTCATGGAAACATCAAGTATTATCTAGCCAAGATAAAAATCGAAGAAGATGATACTTGCAGACTGTGCCTGGAAGTGCCAGCACTATTTGTGTTTTTTTAACTGTAAATGTGAGTGATTTACTATTCAAAACAACAATGGGATGCATTTTATGATAAAGTCACAAAAGTTCTATCTTCTAGAGAAATAAAACTAATTTATATGAGTTTTAGTTAGCTTTTGGAATAAAAAATTTACAAACGAAAAGCATCATATGATCTACAGTGACATACTGCGGGACTGAACTCAGAATTGTACTGGGTACTAGTATTGTACAAGCTAAGATTATGCATTTGGTAGTGCGCTATCCGCATAAAAACATAAATGTAACATGGAGGCCAAGTCCCTATTTAAAAATATCGGCAGTTAAAATTACTGAGATCAAAATGAAAACCATCACGTTTTTGCTTCGTACAATACAATTATAGTGACACTTATTAAACCAAGCAAGAATTTGTGATATCAGTACTTCAAATGACTGAAAACAGTTTTGTTGTCCTACTAACCTTTCATTTTTACGATCACATTAAAAATAATGGCATTAATATTAATTTACTAAAAAGGTTTGCTGTAGGGCATTATCGTAAGAGCGTCATTTAACAATGCAATTTAAAACAATAACAAATTGTTTAATTATTTGCGATGTTAATTAAATAACACTTGCTCGGGCTATTGCTCCATATTTTGCTGTTGTTGTTGTTGCAGTTGCTAGAAACAGACGAACAACTACAAGCCAATAATTAAATTAATTAATAATTCATGATTAAGAAGATTTAATACAAATAAACTATTTAAAGATTGTGAACAGCTTTAATTATAAACAAAAACATTGTGGTACTTAATATGCAAACGAAATAGGTGCACATATTTGAGTGTATTTTTTCTTTAGATAAATAATTAAATATGTGTTTTAATAAAATAAAACTTATTTTAAAACTAGCTGTGCCCGCGACGTCGTGAGCGTCCTGACAATATTTTGCTTGATTTTGCTTGGAAAGTATTCCACACCAACTGTAAGACTCTTACTTTTATAGTCCTTCAGTTATGGTTATGTATTTACTTTATAAAAAGGTATACCACTTACAAAAATAAAAAAGTAAGTTGAAAAATAACAGTGTATAAAAGTGTGTCAAAATATAACAGTGTTGAAAATATCCCAGTTTTCAACCGAAAATTTCCGTACCTTTAAACCGGAAATTGCGTTTTTCACTGCTTTTTCTCCACTTTCTCTTGGAAATGAGATATTTCTTCGGAAAAAAAAGTATCATAAATTGGAATCTGGATACTAAGGTACCTTCTCACAAAATTTTGTTAAAATCCATCCAGTAGTTTTTACGTGATGCGAACACAAATGAAAAGCAGACAGACAGACAGACGGAAATGAGTTACTATTTTATTATATGTATAGATGTCGTCCATGAAATGCTGATTTCGATATGCTCTAGTTTCGCTATTTTTGGCAAGGTCTATATGGTGCAGATCAGTGTTGGGATTTGTGGTACAATTGTCCCAAATTTGGAACAATCGACACATCAGAGGTACGCTGGTGCACTTCGTGCTTTTTTGATACACTTTCAATTAAAATTTATATAATAAATTATTTTATTTAATAAATATTTTTTTTATACTTTTTCTTACAATAATAAACATTTCTAATTTCTAAATTGCAACATACTTGATTTATGTTCAGTGTTTTTATTATTTACTTTGACAGCCTTTAGTTTGCAAGACCTTTTTGCTGAACTACAGCATTTGAAATATAGTCTCATCGCCTTAATTAGTTTCCAGCAGTATTCGGCTGATATATTTCTCCATTTTTTTTTTTTTTCTATTTAAAAATTGTAAGGTCTTTTTTGGTAATTAGACGGCTCTTCAATTATTCTTAAAAATAACTCCAGTAATACTCAACCGGATTTAGATGGTTGCTTGGGTGGAGTTTCAAGCATTTGCTGGAAGCAAGTTCATAAAGAACTCCTTTGCTTATGAAATGTTTTGATTATAATGTCGAGCTACTGCATGTATGTTTTGTTTGTTTTTTTTATTAAATGCAAAATTTTGGTACAATTGATGCAGATTCGGTACAATTTTCTCATTGGGACGGTACAATTTAAACCTTGTCAGATCCCAACACTGGTGCAGATGTGCTTGTAAATCGGAGTGCCCTGTTGGATTTCTTACAACGTTTCTGAACTCGCTTCTTCTTCATATTTATATTCTTAAAAAAGATTTTGAATTTTTTCTTTCACCTCTAGCAGTTTTCTAACGTTAATTATTAGACAATTTACTTTTTCGTTACAATTCTCTTAAACCTTTGCACGCCCCAATTTTTAATTTTCAACCATTTTTAACTTTATTAATTTTGGTCGAAAAGAATTATACTGTGGACTCGGTGAATATGTTTGAAATTTAAGTATTCTATATTTGGATATTCGTTCTTATTTGTACAATGTGGAGTATGGACAATCTGTACAGGTTAAAGTTCCCTGGTATATAGATGATACGCAGTCTCCGTTGTATAGAGTAATCTTTTTTTCCTACAATATAATGCGGTCCGTTGTGACAGAGCAGACCATCGCGGAAAGACAGTGTTTTAGTCAGAGTGGCTGAAGATGTATCCACCTTTGTTTAACGGCACAAAAAGACGGATACATTTAGTCGGCGCTGCTTTGTACCACATCCAAAAATATTCCTAAAACTGGTCTATTAAGGCCAAGAGCTGGAAGACCACTAGTATCGGCAGTATGCGTTTCTTAAAGGTTGTCAGATGAAGAAACACAAGGTAAGCCCAAAAGGAAAGTCCAAGCTAAAAGTTGTTTTACACGACGTGTATTTGTCATATGACTTGTCACTTTTCCATGTGTAAATTCTATACACGTCGTGTGAACCCTTTCAAACATAACATGTGTATTTTCCATGTGTACCATACATATGACATTTTTCATTTAGAACGTGTTCTATTTTGATGTGACAAAGCATCTGACATCCTGTAATGCCAACTTGATATTTTATTATTTTATGCTTTTTGTGGTACCAAAAGCACTAAAATGTGGCAAACGCACTATGTTTGCATCTTTGTATCAGCTGTGGTCGGCATAACAAAACTGTGTGGCGGCAAAAAAAATCAAAAGAAACGCTTATTTTAAGACAAATACACGTGTGTAAAACCATTTTAAATATATGCTATTTATCAATCAATTAAAGTGGTTTTACACCACGTGTATTTGTCATATGACTTGTCACTTTTCCAAGTGTAAATTCTATACACGTCGTGTGAACCCTTTCAAACATGTGTACAATATATATGACATTTTTCATTTAGAAGGTGTTCTATTTTGATCTGACATCCTGTAATGCCAACTTGATATTTTGTTAATTTATGCTTTTTGTGGTACCAAAAGCGCTAAAAATGTTGTAAAAGCATATTTGCATCTTTGCATCAGCTGTGGTTGGAAATAAAAAACTATGTGGCGGCAAAATTATATTTTGTAGGTTATGTCACATGTAAATTCACATGTACGTTTGAAAGCAAAAATTAAATCCATATGTAAAATGGCTATTTTGACAAACACATGAAATTACATATGGGTTATCTGACAAGTCATATGACAAATTCACGTCCTGTAAAACCATTTTTACTGAGTGATTTTGTTTAGAGCGTCTACGACTGCGTTTGCCTTTTTTAGGTTTTCTGATTTAAACATGATAAAAAGTAAAAAGTAAAAATAATAAAAAAAATCATGTTTATTAAAAGTTTCCAACGTAAATTTCAGTATCTGGTTCTTCTACAGGGTCTTTGGTAGTTATTGAGCTAATAACACTCTTATAAATTAGACTGAGGCCAAATTTTGAGACAATGGCACTGCTTAACAGCGACCAACATTTAGTCTTTATTATATCTCGCTTCTCTAAGTGATACCTTAATATTTTGTCGAATACTGTTTATGGACTGGGGCTTGTCGTTTTCCTTGTGAAAGACAAATTTCTGCTTTGTCCGACTTTACGATCAGATCAGATCTCGGTTAACCCCAGTTTTTCAGCATCTTCGGACCTTTTACTTATGTAGTATTCATTTCCTTTATAAGTAATATGACGTCGTCGGTATAGCAAGGTCCATAAAAAAGACTGTATTATGGTTATCCATGGAAGGGGCGTTACGTAGCCCGTTTTCGTGTTCCGAGTTACACCCAAAATCGTGCAAGTTTAGAAATGCATATGCACTTATTTTTTAATCAGTTACAGCAAACCCGTTTATACCACAGCTATTTGAAACATACAGTGCCGGTCAAAAAAATAGCACCAACGACAAAATGTGGTTTCATTGGAACGGAAAAATAAATGGTAGATAAGTCCAGAATTGTATTATTTGGAAGCAAGGGATCACGTTCCTACGTAAGAAGAACCCCAAACGCAGAACTCAACCCAAACTTACAACTAAAACTATAAAACACGGTGGATCTAGCGTAAGGGTATGGGATAGTTTTTCTTACTATGGTGTAGGACCTACAAAACCACAATAAGAACATTTATGTGGGTAAACTCGGGGAAGTAATGCTCCCTTATGCTTCTGAAGAAATGCCATTGGTGAGGGTCTTCCCGAAGCACACAAGCAAGCTTGCGAGAAAGTGGTTTCGGGACAATAAAGTCAATGTAATGGAATGGCCCTCTCAGAGTCCAGACCAATTAAGAATTTATGGTCAGATATAAAAAAAGAGTATCTCAAACGCAACCAACTAATCTGTTTTAAAATTCCAAAGGAAAGATGCCAAAATCTTCATAATTCGATACCAAACGTTGTGCAGACATTATTATAAATAAAGGACATGCAACCAGGTATTAATTAGAATATACAAATCATGTTCAACGTAATTAATGCATCATTTATAATTTGTTTTTCATTTAGTGTTTAATATGAGTACAAATTGAAGTGAAGTGCTATTTTTTTGACTGATTGTATTTCAAGTTTTTTTTTTAAATAAAGTATAAACTTCAAAATAAAATAATTAGCAAAAGTAAAATTTATTATTTTATGTAGTTATACAGTTTCCTAAGCGTCTTACGACAAATTTAACCTATAGGAAAATATGTATCGGAGATATGTATATTTTCTAAAGCTTGGTGCTATTTTTCTGACCGCAGCTGTATTTCTAAACGACTGGCAGCAGCCTTAAGGGTATAAAGATATTGATTACTTCGGACACTAAACTATTTGCAAAACTATTGAATAAATATTTAATAAATAACTCGCAACATTTTACAAATATTTTTTATTCCAGACACTAGAGTTGTGGGCGGTCGTTGTGCACTAATTATTTTATTCATATGAATATTTAATGTAAATTATATTAAACACTCAGTGAGTGATTGGGTAAAAATTTTACATTAATTTAAAAATATTTTATTTTGTCTAAAATATTGAGTAATTAATGTTGTTCGTCATTGTCGACAATAATTTAACGCTTAATGAGTTTTCTATGCACCAGAGCAACGGAATGATCGAGTGGTGGTGGTTGTGCTTAAAAAGATTAGATTGTGACATGATAAAATTCAGTAACAAGTCACAAGTAGTTGGTAGCTGGTAACAGGGTAACAAGCAACTAGTTACAACAACCGCAATTACACAAACTGTGATATTGCCAATGGCTTGTTAGGCTTGTTAGTGCTACCAACCAGGGTATGGTGTAATTAAAAATGTTTGTTTTTTATTTCTTTTTAAATATTTAACTTTTACAATGTCATTTACACTCTTACAGCTGAAAATGGTTAACAAATTACGAAATTTTACAAGAGAATTACAGAGTTTATAAAATGTAAAGAATTTGAAAATGATGACTTATAATTTGCTTGACTTTTAATAAGCCTTAAATATTCACAATAACGCTTTAGCAAACGAGCCTCTTGCTAAAAACTGACGTCAACAACAAACGTGTATCTTAAATATTATTATAAAAGCTGCAGAAGATACACACATATGTATGTACATATTAGGATGGCCTTTTCTTGCAAGTCGGGAATAAATAGGCAAACCATAAAAGGAATCTTCTGTTTTAAGAGGACAGCACTAAAAGCAACAAATCTTTAAAATGATTCAACAAAAATATTGTTTTGGATATACTTACATACTCATACATACAACGTTTACAAGTATCTGCAAGATACCATACAATAAACAGAGGTACGAGTAAAAAAGAAAAGTACAAATTGAAGATTAAGTTGGGGATACTTATGGATGTCAGTAGCAAATTGTAACAGAACAATAAGGGAATCATTAAAAAAGGGCATCATTGAAAACCAGTAACAGTGCGTGGTAGTGATCTTAAACGGCATTTTACAAACAACTTTTGTAAAAAAGAATTTAAAACAAAGAATAACGTTTAACCCTAAAATAGACTACAATTATCGAAAATAAGAATTTTTAATAGCAGATAGAAAATTATTTAAATGATCGTAAGGTTATACTAAGGTAATGAGCTTTTTATATTCGCCTCAGCCAATGGAAGTCGGGGTTCCAAACAATAGTTCTCAAAAGATCAATTTCATATTTAATTGTTGCTTGTTTCCGATATCTTAATTAGCACCCTTGTTGAGGCTAATTAATTTTCTAAAACTGTATGAAGTTTCCAAGACCATATATGCCCTTTGGAAAAATGGTTCAAGGAATAAAGAATAAAGAGAAGGTAATAAAATTTATTTTCATTTAACACTCATACTACGAAAAGACTCATGCAATCATCTTCGAATAAAAAAAAACAAACATTCCGAGATCAAATACCTTGTCGTACTTAGAAAAGCCGTAAGAAAGCAAAGTTGACCCAAATGAAATTAAGTCTTATTGGCAGAAAATCTATCTTTAGCTTAGATTGCAAACTTTTACTCGATCCATAAACCAATATAGTGTTGTGGAATATAGTTATGTTGTACTGTCTCATAGTGCTTTTCATTTGGGTACTCCATAGTTTCGTTTACATAACAGAAACGAAAATTTATAGTCGTAATCTATACAAATCTATATATATAATAAAATAGTAACTCATTTCCGTCTGTCCTTCATTGTTTGTGTTCGCATCACATAAAAACTACTGGATGGATTTTAAAAAAATTTTGTGAGGAGGTACCTTAGTATCCTGGTCCCAATATAGGATACTTTTTTTCCTCAAAAATATCTTATTTCCAAGAGAAAGTAGAGAAAAAGCAGCGAAAAACGCAATTGCCTGATTAGAGGTGCTAAAATTTTCGGTTTAAAACTGGGATATATTCAACACGGTTATATTTTCACCACACACCTTTTTATTTTAGAAAATGGGATATTTGAGAAACTATTACGCAACAGATGGCGCCAGTTGATTAAAATTTGTATTTTTACTTTGTGAAATTACATTGTTATTAAAATATTTTAAACACCACTTACAGATAAATTTTAGTATTTTTTATAAATTTTGAATTTTATCGAGGAATAGGTACCTTTATATAAATTAAATACATAAACCATAACCGAAGCACTATAAAAGTAAGATTCTTTCAATTGGTGTGAATTGAGTACTCAACAAAACTTCAAATATTCGATACTCGGCACCCAGAAATATTCTCTCAGCCTCAAATATATTAAAAATTCAAAGGCACCAAATAACGTTCTGGGAATGATGAACCACTCGGTCTTTATTATTTTGATTATTAATTTGTTAATTTTCTTGTAGTGTATTAATTTTTTCGTCTCATATAAATTTTTTATTTTTTGTCAACAATTAGATTATACACGATAACCAAAGCGATTGCACGTGGGTGATTAGTGCAACTACCAATAACTGTACCGTAGTACAGCTATTCGAGGAAGCCAATCACCCAGTGCGAGGGTGAGACGCAGACTTTAAATGATATATGGTAAATATGCCCGAATATATTTAGAGGCTTAAAACATTAAATTGGCAGCACTGTTTTCTGCAACAGCTGATTGGAATTAATTTAAATTAGTTTGATAATTTATCATGAATAAGCTCACAGTAGAGCCACGTCTGCAAATTATTCAAATTTATTTTTAAATCATGGTTCAATTGCAGAGCGATTAAATCGAGAAACTCTGGATCGTTTTCACAGTTCGTTTACTCTTTAAATAACGATGATCACAACGTTACAGTCAACGGTGAGCGGTATAGAAAAATACTAACTTTTGCGTGCCTTAATGGAAAGGCATTGGTGCTTGCAGAAACTGCTTTCAGCAAGATAATACCACCTGTCACACAGCGCACTATACTAGCAATTTATTGCGAGCAACATTTGTCTATCTCGTTCATGTGATTTGACGCCATTATACTATTTTCTCTGGGAATGCTTAAAGTGTCGTGGGACTTTATATATTCCAGATAAATAAGAAACGATCGAGCACTTGGAAGCGAATATTCGACGAGTTATTTTCCGTAATATATTTTAAATTGATTTAAATTGATAGATATGTAAAAACTGGACCTCCACTCCAGGTTACGGCATGTACTTACATATTTAATTATTAATGACTTAAAATTAAAATTAATTTCAAAAAAAATATTAAATGAATAAAAAAACACCCTGAATATAAAGGGTGTTTTTTATATAGGCGGAGAACTTTAAATTCATTAAATAAATTTTTTTTTTTAATTAATTTAATTAAATTAATTAGTAATTTTAAGAGATTGATATTTATTATTTATTTATTATTGCCCAAAAATTTAGCTTTTTAACTAAATTCTGATATATTTTTTTAGAAATTAACATATAGAATTTTTAATAAAGTTTAATTTTTTTTTTCAATATTTATTGGCGATGAAAAAAAAAACTTGTGAAAGTTTAAAAATTCGAATTTTTTAAAAATATTAAGTAGGAGATTTAAACCAATTAAGGGTTAAGAACATAAACATGAACAATGGCAAATTTTATGACATTTACAAACAATTGTTAAGTTTTGTAAGAAAAAAAAAAAACAAACAAACAAACTGTAAAGCAGAATTACACAATGTATATTCCTGGTAAAATATGTTTTAAAATAAAAATACTAAATTAAATAAAAAAGATAAAGAAGTTATGTAGGAGTTCATTTTCTGTTCAAAAGCGCATTGTTTATTGTCATGTAAAATAATCGTTCTTTAAAAACAACCGTTAAAATCATATTTTTTTTTTAAATTATAAATCATTATTAATGAATCATACAACTGCATTTAAATTTTATTAAAGTGAACACTAAAATAAAAATAAATCAAAAGATGTTTTAAAAGGAAACTGCAGAAAAAATCAGGTTTAAAGCTCTAAACCAAATTATTTGATTCAACAAAACTGAATTTATTTAATTAAAACCAACACAAACACATCATAAATGTGTTGGCAAAGACAATAAAACAATAAAAAGTTCCTTAGATGTGATTAAAATGACAATGATGATGTTTACGTTTTGTATGAAAAAGGCTAGTGGGTTTTCTGCTGTTAAACTTAAAATAAGAGGAGGATAAACAATGCTGGTAGAGACTGGGTTGGTGTATTGCAGTAAAAACTATTTTTAGCTTTCAAGATCGATACGATTAAAATTAGAATGTCATGATTTATTTATAAGAAAAGATATTTAAGAAAACTTGCAGATTCTTTTATTTGTCGTGCTTGTCCTTCTTGCCCTTGTCCAAGGACAATTTACCAAACATGGTAACAAAACCTAGTGGAATTTTTAAATTGTTTAGTATGTCATTAAAATAGAAGCGTCTTTCAAGACAAATAAAAGTTTATAAAAAAAATATGAAAATCGTATATTTAAAGAACTAAACAGAGTAATATGTTTTAAACCTTTTTACTACTATTAGGTCTGTTCGAAAACCATAACAAAACAGTCCGAACTCGCACAAATTAGTCCAAAAGCGTTCCAGATAACAATTTTTGTGCAATTTTGAGAGAGAATGCGAGAGTAAAATTTTTCGTTTTCTGTACAAAGTTCTACGAACTTTTTCTTTGGGTATGTTCGGACTAGAATTAAATTATCAGCTGTTTTTCAAAATATTTTTAAATAAGGAAAGAAAGTTTTTATTTAAAATTTATTGAAAAACAAAATGGAAAAATTTCGTGCAATATTTACTTGGTCTGTCTTTTACTTTTTTCAGTTTATTTTCATTCACTTTTTACAGCTGTTGCCAATGATTTGCTTTTAAAATATTATACATTTAAAATATTATACATTTAAGCGTCTAAAATCACTAAAATAAAATTAATTTAAGAAAGTATGAGGCATTAAGTATTTCAAGATGTTCAATTTTGCGTTTTTTGCGTTTTTTGCGTTCCAGCAACTTTGGACAATTTTGTGACATTCAGAGAGTAATTTTGTTTTTACTCTCAATAGTCCGGACTGTTTTGTTATGCACCTGGAACAGACCTATTATGTAAGAGGAATTTTTTACAGATTTTTTCCGATTTTCAAATAAATTTTAAAAATTGTAAAATTTTGCCTTTTTTTTATTAACAAATGCTTCCAATAATGATTTAAAATTATTTCATCATCGACAAATGGTAATGATTTTTGCCCCTATTGTGGTTGACAACTTTTGAATCAATTTGGTCGTCGTTTATAAATTCGCATTGCCATTTTCAACTTTACTCAGGATTGACTTTTTGGTTGAGTTCACTATTTTTTTGTGGTATTGTCGTTTTCAACTATGTACAAGTTTGGTTGACAAAAACGTTAAATATACACAACTGCTTATTAGTAGTTTGGTTATAGTTTACTTCAACATAAAGTCCAGAAAAAATGGAGAGATCGTAAGTAGAAAAATATATTGTGATTAATTGTAAGTTTCTCAGCATTTGCTCAGTCGGAAATAGCTAATAAATCTGCAAAAAGAAAAATTACTTTGATTTTAAGTTATATTTTGAATATTTTTACTTTGCGGTTAGTAGTTCAAGAGAGTTAGATCCAACACGAGTTTTCCTCCTTGTACGTGGTACATCTATATAGCATCTTTCTTTACTTCTCCAGAAAATAAATCTACACACATATCCATTTTAAATTATTAGCTTAAATTTTTACATTAATTTTTTGGCTTTTCTGTAAAAGTGGATATTTTAAGTTGGTAACGCCATAACAATTTCAACTAAAAACAGTTGTGTCTCACAATACCACAAAACAATTTGGTTGTGTGAAAGTTGGGTCGACTCATAGACAACCAAACTGAGTTGAGTTGAGTTGAGTTGAGAACGACAATAGGGGTATTTAATGATTAAACAATTACTAATGAAAGTGTTTCATTACCATTAATGAAAACATGGCACTGCCAAACATTTTGTTTAACATTATTTAATTTTTTAATTAGTTCATTAATGCTGAAAAGATGATTTACCAACAGGACGGCGTTACGTGTCATCAGCGTGTCAAACAATCAACTTGATAAAGGAAACATTATACATCAAGATAAATGACTTTGGATTATTTCTGTGTAGTTACGTGAAGTCGTTACTTTATGCGAACAATTCAGCAACTGTGGACGAACTGGAAGTCAGACTATTGCAGAGAAATGAGCCCAAATGCTTGAAGAATAGTTTTAAAGTTAAATTTCCCGAACGCACTACTTCCGTGAAGTTATACTTCTAATATCAATTACAATTTTTTGCTAGAAATTATGTATTTTCAGTATAAGGCAACCACCCCTACTTCAGAAGCTTAAAGTGTAAAAATATCTGATAATGCAAAATTACATTTTCCTACATAATATCAACTCTAAGTTTAAGTTAGGCACAGTGGGCTTATACTTAAAGTAGAAAAAATAAATAAAATAGAAAATAGAATTTTTCTAACGACAATATAGATATTTTATATTCTTATTTTTAAACGAATGAAATGCAATGAAACAAGAAACTGTCGACACAGGCTTTATGCTTGTAAAAAGTTTAAGATTGTGATGGTAGGATAAAACAAGGGGATTAAAAGATTTCTGTGTGAATAGCATACCTTGTTTTATACATTTTATAATGAGATTAGATTTTAATTAGCATATAAATAAATTATTAAAGTAGGGTTCAAAGAATATATTTTACAAATTAGGTGAAAAACCTTTTAAAGAAAAATTGGATTTTTTTTTTTTTTTTGTTTAATTAATGCAGTAACATAATGTATTGGATTTCCTTCTTCAGCATTCTTTGATCTGTCTACGTTTAGTAATGTTTTTTACGTACGAAAAAATGTATTCCATCAATCTATCTTTATTTGGTGAGAACGAAGTCTACCACACCTAGAGCTTAAAATTTACACTTACGCCAATAGAAAAATGTTTTGCCCAGGAGATAGTAAATTTTGACACTTTGTACCACTGCCCTAGGAAACTAGGTATTTGAAAAACATTTTCTAGCATTTCCACTGTGTGATGCCAGCACATAAAACTGTAAATAAACAACAATTGCATCATTTAAATTCCTGGTTTTTTATTTAGATTTTTTTCCTTTGTAAATAAATCGTGAAATATTTTTTTTTTCTCCTTACAAGGCTGGATAAGCAATAAATAATTGTCAGATTAATTTCAATAAAAACAAAAACAAAAGAAATATTATTAAATTTTCTTGCTATGTTTAAAGACAGCCAGAGTAGAGAGATATGTATGTAAAATATGTTACTGTAGTTTTTACAGAAGACTATAAAATTTATTTCACTTTAAACAATACAATTCCTTTCCTGATTTTACAAATATGGTAAACTGAAGTATTTATAACAATTTAAATTCAGTAATGATAAAGAAATTTTCACAATTTCGAAGAAAATTAATCAAAATTGAAACACCCACTTACAACAATCAACACCATATTAGTTTTAATGAATTTACAAGTCTTTGTTTCAATAAAAATTTAAAAAAAAATAAAATTGTCATTTATTGGTTTATCTTAAATCATAAATGTAAGAGTTGTTGATTGGTTGTACAATACAATTATACTGATAGTGGTATTGATATTGGAACAAGCCAGAATTTTATTCTCACATTGATCTCAGTATCTTTAATTTTGCGATAGGAATTTGGTCTTATTTTCACATTTATGTTTCTGTAGGAACCTCGGTGATTAAGAGTCTACTTACTTACTCAGCAAGACCTAGGTTAGGTTGCAAAAGTCACCGGGTTTCTTAATCTGGCGTCGGTTTGTGACGCCTGACAGAGGGATGCGCAGGAAGATCCTTACGGTTCCTGAAGATCCACACTTGGTCTAGTGCAAATCCATCTCGATGCCCGGATAAATGAGTTAATCCTATTAATATCCTATTAATTCAGTAGAGAGATGTGAGTAATGACAGAGAAGGTGCTTCACCGTTTTTTTCTCCTTCTCGTTTTGACAACTTCTACAGAAGTCATACTGAGGCCCTCGAATGACCTCGAAACCAAGACATACTTGTACACTAATTTTTAACCTTTGGGCTATAGCGGAAGTGTCATAGCTAAAACTATGGCCTGATACATTATCATTGATAAACCTTGCTGCAGATTGTTATCTAACTCACCAAAATCTAATTGTATACCAAATTTCAGCCGTCTGGCTAATATATAAAATTTTTACACCCTTAGGTCACAGGAAGCCTTCCCTGTAACACATTCAAACTTCACCGCTACATTGCCAGTTTGATATTTAGAGGAATCGAATGTTTTTCTTAACTTAGGTGAGTGTAATCTCAAAAAAAGTAAATTTTAGTTTCTTCGATCCTTACATTATGCCATTTTAAACATCTACCTAAACCGCACCTTGATGATTTGTAAAGTAATTCTCCTGTAATTTGCGAGCTATACTTAACGAGCTCTACGAAATATTTTTTTAGAAAGCCCCTTGGATCACTTGAAAAGATCCCGCTTGGCGAGTATTGCTAATATAGAAATCCGTCATTAAATAGTTCTTGGTGCAAGTAGTCTTGTTTTTATACTGTCGGCCATCTTTAATAATAGTATTCACATTGATGACTGCTACTACTACTGTTGTAATGACATTCGAGATATTATTTTATCTCTTATAGACCGAGTGGCCATTGCAGACGCCCAAAAACTATTACATCAACAGGCGGTTTTAGGAGCGATGGATGGCTATAGATGTAATAGGGTCCTCAATACACACCCATCGATTTCAGACAATGAGAAGCTTCTTCCCAGGCAAACAAGAACTACCTTAGCACAATTAAGGGCCGAATGGTGCACTTCTACCGCGAGCGTATAGTTCCCGGCACTTTAAATCGTTGCCCAGCCTGTCTTCAAAGCCCCCATGACACGGTGCATTTATTTAAATGTCCTAACAGGCCTACGGATTTGCGCCCCATAGACCTATGGTTAAGACCGATTGAAGTTGCTCAATTTCTTCAGCTCCAAGTTCCACCTATGTGACTCTTTTCCCAATAATTAATATATACTCCTTAAATCTTTTCAGGAACGAACTTTCGACAACAGCAGAGCTGTTACAACAACAACTACTGTATGCCTCCAAAAAGTTGTTACGGTTGGTAAAGAGCCAGGAAGGATTTTACATATCCTAGAAGAGGTTGCAATAATCGGTTTTCACAAACTCTTCTTGATGTAATGCCATATGCAGTTCGTACTAGTTTACACATTTCGAAACTTAAGTGGCTACGACAGCTGTTGGTATTCGATTTTTATTATTGCGACTTCATCTGACAGTACCCTTATGGTAACCAATTTTAAGACCCTTTAGTATTCTCATACAAATTTTATACGTCAATAGCATAATAACATGCACATCTATTTGTGTTTTATTTTTTCGTTCTACCTCTGGTAAAGATCCCTGAAATCCAGTTATAGTAAGTAAAGGATTGAATCTCTCTTTCTGCAATGAGGTTATATCCTTCAAAGAATATATAAAGTATCTTCGGATAACATTAAACAAGATATTTAAGTTTAATCAACACGCAAGAAATGTTGAGATTAATGTGAGGTTTATGTATTACAGGCGAGCGACTCGTCTAGAAAATTTGTATGAAAAACACAATTTTTTTTGAGTAATTCCTATACAAATTATTTAGACGAGACGATCGCCTGTAATACAGAAACCGCACATAAGTGTCAACGAAGGGTATATTTTCCAAATTGTTAATTAAGAGCCCGATTATCGTTTACAACACAAAAAAGTTGTGTTGTCTCGGCTACAACACAACTTAATTTTGTTTTTCGATTATGATTTACAACATCTAAATATTGTGTATGTCACACAGTTGCGGTATATGTTAGTACTTGTTTTCAATTAAAAAACATCTCTGTGTAGTACAAACTGATGAGGTAAAAACAAAAATTTTTATTTCGTTTAGAAATTTTATATTTATATTAATAATTATAATAATCATAATCACGGACGTTAATATTAAATAGTTGTTTATTATGATGAGGCCAGAAAACTACACATTGTGCGTATCCGGAAAATTATTCGTGACAATTCCAAGCCATTGGAACTACCAAACACAGTAAATTTTTTTTTTTTTTTTGAAATGAAGTCCTAATTACAATACATATATGTATATACCAGTGATTGTAATGATTATGAGTTTTATTTTAAAAATTGGGTTTTAATGATTATTTCTTGATTTTTATTTTCTACTCAAAGAATAAAAATTATTCTCTGAGCTTTATTTAATGCTTAGAACATAACGATTATGTATTAAGTTTTATTTTCTGCTTTGGGAATAAAAATTATTCTCTGAGTTTTATTTTCTGCTCAGAGAATAAAAATTATTGTCTGAGTTTTATTCTTTGCTCGCCATTTAATGATTGATGTTTAAGTTTTATTTTCTGATTGAAGAATAAAAATTACTTTCTTTGTTTTATATTTCACTTAGAAAATAAGGATTATTTTCCAAGTTTTATATTTCGCTTAGAAAATAAAAATTATTTCTTGAGTTTTATTTTTTACTTAAAAATAAAAATTATTTCTTTCTTTTGTTAATTTGGACATATGTAAGTATATAAATAGTACTTTTTGGAACTTTTTTACTGAAACACATATCTCACTGAAACCCTATCTCAAATAACGATACTAATATGTGTTTCTATGTGTTTCAGTAAAAAAGTTGCAAAAAAGTACCAAAGTACACGTTTTATCCCCCAAATATTGAAATGAAGAAAAAGTACCAAACACTAGTTTGATACTTTTACTATATCAAAAGAATGCCAACTAAACTAATTTCTATGTTTTTTAGTTAAAAAGTTTCAAAAAGTCCTATTTATATACTTACATATATATGTATGTCCATATTAACAAAAGCATTAATTTTTATTTTTAAGTAAAATTTAAAACTCAAGAAATAATTTTTATTTTCTAAGCGAAATATAAAACTTGGAAAATAATCCTTATATTCTAAGTGAAATATAAATCTCAGAAAGTAATTTTTATTCTACAATCAGAAAATAAAACTTAAACATCAATCATTAAATGGCGAGCAAAGAATAAAACTCAGACAATAATTTTTATTCTCTGAGCAGAAAATAAAACTCGGAGAATAATTTTTATTCCCAAAGCAGAAAATAAAACTCAACAAGTAATCATTGATGTCTGAGGAAAAAATAGAACTCGAAAAATAATTTTTATTTTTGATTTTTTTCAATAAAACTTAAAAAATAAAAAACATTGGCGGAAAGGACAGTCCCCTTAAAAAAGATTGCAATGGTGTACTCCTTGTACATGTAGCATATCCCTAACATAATGATTTTTTTCTTTTAAAATGTGATGGATAATCATTATTTGCGATCCCTGGTATATAACGAGTGCTTTTTTAAGAGCTTGAGAACTTTTTTTTTAAAAAAAACGCATAAAATTTGCAAAATCTCATCGGTTCTTTATTTGAAACGTTAGATTGGTCCATGACATTTACTTTTTGAAGATAATTTCATTTAAATGTTGACCGCGGCTGCGTCTTAGGTGGTCCATTCGGAAAGTCCAATTTTAGGCAACTTTTTCGAGCATTTCGGCCGGAATAGCCCGAATTTCTTCGGAAATGTTGTCTTCCAAAGCTGGAATAGTTGCTGGCTTATTTCTGTAGACTTTAGACTTGACGTAGCCCCACAAAAAATAGTCTAAAGGCGTCAAATCGCATGATCTTGGTGGCCAACTTATACATACAATATACATAATGTATATGTACATACTATTTTTACATTTATATAAAATTTGTCGTATAAACAAGGATAGCTTTTTGTTTTTGCTGCTAAACAATTTCTTAAAACCATCAACCCAATGTTCTGCCATTCCGCCGATTCTAAAACTCTGTAACGCACTAACATTTTTTTCTGATAGAAGCTTTCAAATAATTAGCGGCAATGTTTTTAACATTGCGGTTTCGCAACTAGCTGTTTACTGCATTTTGTTAGTTCCAAATTTCAGCTTTCCCCGGCCAATATCTGGATTTAATTTCATCACCTCTACGAGCTTTTCCATCTAAGAAATATTTCAAGTTGTGGTTATAAACGCCTGGCAAAAATAATAAAAAATAAAAACTTACAAATCCTTCTACATTGTAATTTTTTAACTTGTCGCGACAATAAGACAACAGCTAATAAGCAATTGTAAGATTTTGATGTGCGTAACAACACATAGAAACACATGTTGTAAACTATAATCGCTGTAAATTTTCATAAACAACTGAAATTGTGACACATGTGATAAGTGTTGTAAATCGTAATCGCAATTTCAAATATACAACACTAAAATAATTAATGCTGTGAACGACAATCGGGGCTAATTTACAGCTTGATCAAAGGATAAATCTTTATAAGGTTTCTTAATGAGTTTCCCATGTGGTTATCCATCTCCCGTCGGTTATGAAGGAATTGAAGATGCTCGGTTATGAACGGAAATGCTTGAGACTTTGTGTTAATGGTAATTTTGAAAACTACTTTAAAAGATATTCAAATAACTTAAAAAGTTTATAGTGTCTTTTCATGCCTATTACGCCTGCAAGAACTCCATAAGGAAAACTTGGGGCCTACAACCAAAGGTTGTAAACTGGATTTATACCTCGGTTGTTCGACGCATTATTTCGTACGAATGCGCTGTTTGGTGGGAGGCTTTGAAAACGGAGTCACATAGGAAAACTCTTGCCAAGGTCCAGAGGTGTGCTTCTATTGGCATCACAGGTGCTAGGAGATGTACACCTCAAGCAGCTCTGGACATTATTCTGCACCTATTCCCTATTGAAAGGTTTGTGGTCGGAATGGCGGCGAGAAGTTTGTTTAGACATTTTGAATCAGGGTTGGTGAAGTCGAGTAACATAGCACACACAAAGATTCTTCTTGAGGTTGGACTCAATGGATCAGTTCCGTTAACCCCTGGGCTAACGGACGTCATGGTCAACGAGGTTGACTTCAGTAGGATCCCCTTGGTTGTATTTCCAAATAGGGAAGAATGGTTGGGGTCTGCTAAACTGTATGCCGGGGTTGCGGTGTTCACAGATGGGTCAAAAATGGAAACGGGCACCGGTGCTGGTGTTCACATCCTGGGAACCAGAACACGCATGTCTTACAGACTACCAGACGATTGTAGTGTGTTCCAGGCAGAGGTGTTGGCGATTTTAAAAGCCACAGAGCTGGTGTCTGGACATGTTGTAGAAGGGGAAGAGGTCACTCTGTACGTCGACAGCCAGGCGGCGCTTAAAGCCTTGAAAAGACACAAGGTCACATCTAGGCTGGTTGCTGATTGTAAAAAGGCTATGACGCACTGACGGACAAGTATAGGATTAAACTGTGTTGGGTCCCGGGCCATTGTAATGTTGAGGGCAACGAGATTGCTGACGAACTTGCGAGACTGGGCTCGGAAGGGGTAAATTCAATTAGGGTAGAATCGGTTAAGCCACCGATTAGTCACTACTACAGGATGATATCAGACTGGGTAGTCAGGAAAATCAACGTGTCTTGGGAAGTAAGGGGGGATTGCAGAGTGTCAAGGTCAATCTGGCCTAGACTGGACGCTGCGAAAACCGAGATACTTCTAGGTCTAGACAAGAAGGTTTTAAGAGCCGTGATAGGGCTGATCACAGGTCATTGCGCCATTAGGGCAATGGCTAGAAACTGGGTCGTTGGCACACCAGATTTCTGTATGTTGTGCGAGGATGAGGAGGAGCTGGAAACTGTTGAGCACATCGTGTGTCACTGCCCGGTATTACAAAGCCGTAGACTTAGATGGCTAGGTGATAGATTTATCGAGGGGCTCTTCGACATCGCGCGGTGTAAAATCGAGGATGTCGTCGGCTTCATCAAGGAAATCGGGTGGCTGAGTGATAAGTTGCAGGAAGCATAATAAGGCTCTCTTTTTCCCCATAATTTTCTTAGTTTTGTTGTAGTTTAGCTGAAGGGAATCACAATGGACCAATAGGTCTCCGAGTGGATGTGCCATGTTTGGCACAACCCTTCCAAACCTAACCTAACCTAACCTAACCCTTATAGTGTCTTGAAAATCACGAAATAATGGGGGAAGTTTTTAGTTCTCAATCTGTTATTTATCAGCAGTTAGAGTTTTGCTCGAAGAC